>WEIU01021398.1:0-257583 GCA_013389925.1 Aegithalos caudatus
GCAAGAGAGAGCGACGGGATCAATCACTTCTTGGGTGTAATAATTTCTGAGAGGGAGAGTAATCTTTGAAAAACCTAAGAAAAATCGAAGGAGACAAGATAATTACAAGGACTGCCACTATCTGATGATATGGAGGTGCACACAATCTATGCTTGAAGTGAAACATCTAGGCATAATCAGGAGCTCATGCATAAACTCCCATGCATCTGGATGAAGTCAGAATTGAGCCTGCTGTTGCAAGTGACAGTGGTTATTTAGGGTGGAAAGATATTACTGCTGATATATATAGTGCTGGAGACCTCTCTGCTAAACTTCATATGGCCATCCTCTACATTTTGTTTTGAATGTAGTGAATTGCAAATGCCAACCTGTAAAAACATTATCAGTAAATTGAGCATCTCATTTGTTAACTGTAAGAAAGAGTATTGCTGTTTCCAGTGTTCAAATTGATAAGCATGAAAAGTCTTTTACATCTACCTTGAAGCTGTTGCTGTGTGGTTGCATGGCTGTGATGCCTTTGAGTACAAAAGATTAGAACAGTAACATTTGTTTAGATTGCTCTGTATTTAGTAATGAGTCTCTGGGGTATTCAGCCAATTGTGCAGAATTGGAATCCTAGAAGTACAATACGTGAAACCAATCAAAATGCAGCATCTGTCTTCCTCCTAACTGTAGTGTAAATAATGCTCTTGTGCCAGCTCAAGGAGAATGCCTGAACGGGTTAGTAGTAAAAAATGAAATCATTAGATGTGCCTTGCAGGGCTTTCACAGCATGACTTACCACTGAGAGTGGATTAGAGATGGGACAGCTGTTAGTCCAGAATTGCTCATATGAAGTGAAATAGCAAAACCTGATTTTAAACCCTGGCCTTTCAGGTGCTGCTTCAGGACACATGTTCCCAGTGTCCTTTGGAGCCTGAAGGCTTGGTTATCCTGCCTAAGAGAGGTCTGTGCTGAGGCAGGACCGATGAGGAGATGCAGGGCTCTGATGGATGCCATTAAATAAAACTGCCTCAAAAATTGATAACGGTCCTTATAATGACTTCAAGACACATAGTTGATCACTCCTGCACTCCCATGGCCTCAGGCTGACTGATGCAATTAAATTCAAGCCACTCAGCTCAATACAGTATAACCCTTATAGGAAAACATAGAATTTAATAGACGCTTAACAATAGCTGCTAGTTAATACTGCCTGTAAGATGCTTGAGATGTTTCTCTACATCCTACTGAACGCTGGAAGTTGAGCTTACAGGAGGCAATATGCAAAGTCCATTTGCTGATTCATTAGATGATATCTCATCATCTTTGTGCTTTCCCTTTATTGTATGCTTGAAGCATCAGAATGAATTTTTTGCACTACTCCAAGGAAAGCACAAGACTGCAGGAATCCCCATAAGCTGGACAGAGGTTCTGCATGTCTGTAGCTGAGCACAGTGGAGGTGCCTCAGGTTCAAAGCAGACAGAAGATGCTTGCCCTTCAGTTTATTTTGGCTTGGAGGTCCCAAGCCAGAATGTTTTCAATGATTTAAAGAAAAACTTTGCAGGTAAGTTTCTATTTTATTTTCTCTTAAGCCATTTAGCCCCATGCTGTACCTTCATCATGAAGATGTAAGTGATACCTGTGTTTTCCCAGATAGTCTTCCATGGTAGATCTAGGGGTTTATAAACTCCGGTGAACTAGAAAACAAGTTGCTCAAATGATTGGTGACAGTCTACTTTAAGACCATCCTTTGCAATGTCCCTGGTGGAATGTCTGTTGGAAAGAGTAACACGTTGCTCTGCCTTTTACTGGATTGTTGCTATT
This sequence comes from Aegithalos caudatus, assembly GCA_013389925.1. Classification (NCBI taxonomy): domain Eukaryota; kingdom Metazoa; phylum Chordata; class Aves; order Passeriformes; family Aegithalidae; genus Aegithalos; species Aegithalos caudatus. The sequence goes on from WEIU01021398.1 coordinate 1,808, forward strand.
CTTCCTCCTCATAAAGGTTCGAATGATTCGTAGTCAGTCTGTCAGACATGAGTAGGTTGCATCAAGAATGTTGCAAGTCCTCCAAAAAACAGGATGGCAGCAAACTGTGTTTCTTCATTAATGAGTTAATTTCCAACAAGGACGTAATTTGCTCTTTGCTTGTTTCTAATTTTTGTTCCATCTCAGCGTTAAAATAGCTTTGTGACCCATTTCTGATTCCACCCTTTTGCATCTCTGGTGTGGAAGAATATTTAGCTTTTCTTGAGAGGAATGTGAACCCACATGCTTTGGTAACAACTCAGTTCCCAGAAAAGATGTTAAAACATCCCTAGATTCTTTGCAAGACATAGTGGCTGTCACGGTCAAATGTGCTAATTGGCATCTTCATGTTGACACTGTGTCGGGTCTTTGCTCAGCTAAGAATCCAAAATGCATCATTAACTTGGCTGGAAGGGAATGAACAGGTTTTGCCCCAGCCAGCAGAGCTTGCAGGAAACAGCATGTGGTCAAAGTTTCTGGTGAGTTTGGAATGTGCTTCAAGTCCAAGTTATTATATAAATTCCCTTGGTACAAAAGGAAGGAAAACATTTTCATTAGTTTTATATGCTAACCTTTTCACTTCACATACAGCGGGGCCTCCAGTCTGTGCTTGGCTGTAAGAAGACAGGTGGGTTAAAACTCTCCCAATTGTTCCCGTGTTTTATGTAAGAATGTAATAGTTGCATTGAACCCACTGCTAAGTCTCTAAAGAGTTCTTAAGTTTCTGTCACGGTGACTCGTTCATGGCAGTTGCAAAGCAGCCTTTGGTCCTCTGGGGCCAGGACTGAGTTGGCTTGTCCCACGGTGCTGCTTCCCAAGCGCTGGATAATCCCCACTTCTGTTATCTGGTCTGGCGCAAATTTTTTTTTACTGACGTGACCTAACTTGAAGTTAATCGTTAGCCACTTGTTTTGTCAGGTCATTGCTGTTGATATTGAACAGCATGAGAAGAATCAGTCTCTAAGAGAGGAAGGAAAGATAAGCATTGAACCCCTCAAAGAGAGCACAATATAGGTGGTACAGACACAAAAAAAACCCTACGCCAACCCTCTCCCCCCAAAAACGCTAAGGAGGGAGTTGAAAAAAGTTAGTTTAATTTATGAATATAGAGTGGCAGAAAATTGTGGTATTCCCTTACAATTGTACACCTCGGTTCTTGTGTTTCCAGCTGAGTCTGTGTCCGATTTCTCCAGCAGCTGGGGAAACTGGGGGGCCAGAACCTCACTGGTTTGGATTGGCAACCTGTTTGAATTGCGCTTGTCTTTGATTTTTTGAAGGTGTCCTTGGTCAGTCTGGTCCATGAAAAGGTTCTGTTTTCACACTCACCTCAAACACACGGTGTGTATGGGCCAACATGAAAGAAGGTGGGTGGGTGGCTTTTGTGGGAAGTGTGTAGCATAAGAAGTACTGAGAAGCTGTTGGATGAGGAAACAAATTCAATGTGCTCTTCGAGGTTATTCAAAAATAAAAGTTGTAGCTCTAGAAAATTGGATAGAATAATTTTCAAAGCACTTTGATGTCCTTCAGCTGCTTGCAAAGTTAAATATTTCCAACGGTGTCTTGTGTTTGCAGTTTTCCAAAGAATCTTGGGATAAATAGCCAACTCATCCATAGATCATCAGGAAAAGGTGTATTGATTAGATGGGTTGGAGGCTGGACACAGCTGTCAGCAATCCAAAGGTGCAACACAAGTACTAAAGAACATTTTTGTTGAATTCAAATTACTTTTGTGGGGTAATGTTCATATGGCTTTTGGGCTTTTTTAACTGTCTAGCCAGTTTTTTAATATGGTAATGAGCATTAACATCTGTTCTATCAGTGACTGCCATTGCTAGGCGATTAATTTCTGATTTTGTGAAACTTCCTGTGATAATAAAGAACTTTGGGCTATGAAGAAATTCCTCAATGTGCTTATGCATCTTGTTTCTTTGCTGTCTTCCTACAGAGTGGTTCCTTTATTATCTCTGGGTCAGTCTTCCAGATTTTCTATTTAAAACACTGATTAAAGCTATACAACAGACAAAATGAGGGTCTAAATAAAGAGGTTCTGGAGAAACCTTGATGTGGTTTAAAATGCCAGGGAGAAGGAGGCTGAAATGCCATTAGAAAGAATGCTTAGAAGCATTGGGTAGAATACTTTAAAAAGTGAATAGCTTATTGCAGGCAGATTGAAACAATATTATGATTTTAGTCTTTTACCTGACAGCTAATGTAGAATAAATGTCATTGAAGTAAATGTGAAAATATCACTGGCTTTGTAGCAAAAATGTTGGAGTGTGGTGTTTAGTATTTTTTATTCCTCCACTAAAGTAATTTTTGGGTACAGCTTTTAATTGTTGCATTTTCTCAAAGGACCCTTGCTGAAGCTCTAATTTACTGTCTTCATAACTGTGGACAGTGCAGAGTGTATAGACTTTCACTTTTGCTACAATGGTCTTATTAAATATGGATGTACTCTTGCTACACAAGGGAAAATTAAATCAGACCAAATTTGTTACACTTTACATAATTATGCATTGAGAACAATGTATAATTAATAAAGTCATTATAAATTCAGGCTATGGGTTGCCATTACTACTAAAATCTAAATCTTTTTTTTTTTTTTTTAAGTACCTCTACAAGTAGAGGTGTTGCCCTAATAAATTAAATTGCTGGAACGATAATTTTTTTCTGGAGAAGTAAGAAATGGTTTTAAATCAAACAAGCCTTGATGACCGCCTTTCCCCCTATGTGTTTTGCACTTCCAGGTTTTACACCATTTCCACAAGGTTGCATAGTTAAATAATTTTGAAGTAATACTTCTGATAGCTCAGTTTTTAATGCGCACAGAAAAGTGTACTTCTGGACTCTTTCCCAGTTAATAAAGCAGGAATAAGATGCCTAAAGACCAAGGAAGATGGGAAATTGTCAAAGGTTGTGAAACCTGATAGTAGCTCTTACATTTATATATAAAGGATTTAGTGTATTTTAGAGGTGAGAAATAAAGAATTAAACCTTGCCTAAGCAAACATGTTTAAAATATGCGAAGGGAATTAGTGGCACCACATCAGCTGGGTATCCCATTTCTGCCCAGGTGGTTTGTTCTCCTCAGCCAGAAGGCCTGTGAAAATCAGTGCTTAGGAGCAAAAGAATGCCTGTCTGGCATCAATTTCCTGTTTGGTTGACGCGCTTTTTTGAAAAAAAAAGTATTCCTACTCTAAGAAGCCAGAGTGTATCCTTTGATGCTCAGGTTTCTTCCCTGTGTTTTTCTATGTCCTGTTCTTATTCTCCAGAAGTTTCCATTTCCTCTGTGCATTTTGACTGGGATTAGTGATAACTCATTTGGGATTCCTGCTGTGGGGTCTAGGCACCAGCATTCTGGGAGCAGGTAACAAGTCTGGAGAATGGTGCCTGTCATCTGTGTTCACTGTACATTCAGGAAAGTAGAATCCAAATATGTATATCTCTCCTTGCACACAGGGAATAGTCCTTTGAGATGCCTCACTTCTTACAAAAACAGTAGGTGCCTGTTCTCAGGAAAGCTGTGAGTGTGTGAAGTCATCTAGACTTACAGGACTGTGTAAGGTTAGCACCTGCATAGAGGCTCGCGTCTCACTCCTGGGAATTAGCCAAATGGTTAACACTGGAATACCTGCCTTGGGCTGCCTGTGTTCTGCTTTAGATCTCATCCTGGCAATCTCTAGCTATGGGAACTAGGATTGCTGCTGCACCTTCCCTATTAAACAGGCTGTTTTGAGTTATTCTTTATAGCTACTGCAATCCTTTTGTCAAGGCTTTGTCACCCGTGCCTGGGGTTGAAAGGCCTTGGCTTGAAAGTGTTATTTTAGAAGAAAGTGTAGCTCAAGGCCTGATATGGTAACTTTCAGTTGTTTGAAAGAAATTGAGTGAAGGCCAGGCCAGTGCTTTCAGAAAAGACAAACCAGGGTTTGAAAATTTGGTCAGCTAGAGCTCTTCCAACAAAAAGACATTTAGATGTAAGGGGAGAGGTGTTTCAGATGCTTCCACTGTAGTCTGACACTGAATTTTCTTGACACTAGGGACCTTCTGCATAACAGTGAGAAACAGTCAAATTCTAGAACTCAGCTGACCCTCCAGCTGGACACAGCTGCATCAGGCAGCCATAAAGCAAACGTCAGAATGGAATAGTCACATAAATTTTGATGAATCAGAACTTCCCTTTCTGGAGGGGAAAAACAAAATCTAAACCTACTGAAATCGAAACATAATAAAATAAAATGCCTCTAATACAGGATAATCATGTGCATTTGCCTTATAAATCATGCTTTATAGGATTTTAAATCTACTTTCAATTTTTGCCCCTTCATTTTTTACAGTCTTGGAAAACTGATGTGTTGAATTTGACTTTGAGAATAATGTAATGCAGCCAGCATAGCTCTGCTCCCAGATAGAACCGTGTTTTTCATTCAAATGAAAATATTCAATAAATTCCTTTTGTGCTGGATTGGCTATTCTTTAGTATAAATAAGTTCCCAGTACAATTAATAGCTAGCCAAAAAAGAATACTTTTTCAAGATCTTGGTGGAGGAAATGAGTCTCAGAGAATGCTGTGAATTGCTCTGGTAGTATCTTTTTAGAAATGTAATACTGAGCTGCAATTGTAGTCAATTACCCGCTTTTGTCTACTATGCTTTAATCCTTATAGCAATTTTGTTCTTTCCTAGTATGCATACCCCCAAAAAAGAAATGGAACAAGATGCCTAAATTGCTGACTGTCTTGTGTGCACTATTGATTGGGCTCATTGATGCTGTGTTATCTAAGACTAAATTGGCATCAATTTTCCCCCTGAAGCCTGAAGATTCTGTGTTCTATTTAATTGTTAGAGGAAGGTCAGCACAGACTGTACCCTCTGGCTTTTAATTTTAGATGGAAATGTCCTAAATGAATAGAAAACTGCATGTCAGCAAAATGTACTCCTGCTACTCCTGCTGAAAGCAATGGGTAGGTTTCTCATGTTTTGCGTTTGTGATGACATAAGCTTTGACCTTGGCCTCTATCTTTTTGAAAGAAGAGTAGCATTAGTTCCTTTCAGCCTAATAGCAGCACTGCCGGTAGGAGCTGTGCTTTTGTGTGAACAACAGCTCCTGGCCTGCTGCACTTTGTAGAACTGTATGGAAAAGGACTTTTTTAATATATTGAAGTGCTGTTCTTCATAATTTCCCAGTGTAAGGATCCTGATTTCTAGTCTTTATACAGTCAAAATAGAGGTGGAAGAGACAGGCATGATTAAGGCTTAACATGGTAAATTAATATCTTTACCCATTTGGCTGGTCCTGTGGCCAGTCTGGCAGATGGAGAGCTGAATTTGTGAGTAGCATCATCCCTGCATCCTGAGGACTTTGAGTTTATCCTTTGTCTTGTTTTCCAACTATGGCAGCCAGGAAACAGTGTTCTGTTGTGATATCTGTCCTTTCCTAAAAAGGAGAGTCCTGATTATTTCTCCCTGAAAGCTCATTGAGAACTAGGAAATGGGAGGAAACATGAATAAAAACTCTAACTTGTAAGTAACTGGCAGAATGGAGCTGTCAGCATAGCCTGTGGTGGGCTTTCTTGAAAGAAGGGTGTCCATCCCAGAGACATCAACATTTCTGTGACAGGCAGGGAGGAATCCTGTGCTGGTGCAGGGTAAGAAAACATTTTTTTATCATCTACTTTTGAAATTATTTCAGGGCATTTGTACTCAATGCTATGGTTGAATGCATGGGGAAAGAAGTTTGTTGTCCCTCTCCCTGGGCTCACCAAAAACATACAGAAAAAAACCTCTGAACACTTCAAGCCCATTTCCCTCAGGGCTTTGGCTCATGTTTTCATTTGGAGACAGTGATTTGTGATTAGAGGAATAGCTGGCCATCTGTTAGGGAGGTAAGAGGTGAAATACATCTGGTCTTCTGATTACCTTACCACCCCCACACCCCCCTCTGCTCACAAATTCTGTACATCCTGAGAAGAAACTAATTCAGTTTCCTCTTGCAGCCCAATGAGGGCAAGAAGAAAATGCATATAATCTTAGCATATTAAAGAATAGTTGGAGGATCAAAGTGGCCTGAGGGCATCATTGTGACTTTGAATGATATTGGGAAATTTTACTGGTCTCTTTTTGCAGAAGTCTGCATAAGCAGTTTACCGTTGGTTGAATTTAGAGATTTCTCTGATTTGATCAGAGATTTTACTTCAGTTTTTCCTAGTGGCTCAGGGACAGTCTGGTAATTGCATTTGGGAGATCATTCATGTTTCTGGTTTGACCATCTGCCTTTGCCAATCAAACGTGTGCAGCAGTTCAGATGTTGCAAGGCAACACACAGAACACACTGGGCAAAATGCTGGGAGCTCTTTCTTTGAGAAATAGCTTTGAGAAGTAAAAGGCATGTATGCCGTGTCTGTGGGAGTTGGTATCAAACCCAGGTGTAAAATCTCTCAACAGGAAGATTAATGAAGACTTTACACAGGCTGTTTTACCATCAAGAGGATGTGGCAGAGTTTATAGTTTCTGCAGTTGTTTAGCTTAGAATATCCAGAAAGAGTTTGGGACATCTTACCCATCAGTTCCTTGAGATGGCTGTCATTGAGAAGGATAAGCAAGCCTGGCACGTGCGTGACTGTCAGGTCTGGCCTTGAGTGAAGGTGGAGGAAAATCCACCTCTCCAGCTCTGCATCCTGTGAAAAGGAGCCAGGTCCCTTTTCATCTTCCTTCACATCCCTTTCTTGTTCTGGGCTTTCTTTCACAACATGTGCTTTTGGCCTCACAGCAGGAGGAGATAGAAAAAGGACTAAAAGAACTCAGTTCCTGATGCAGTCCCAATTTTCCTGCTAATGAGATATAAGAACTGTTGTAAGTCCATCTGTCAAGCTGCATAAGTGCTGTGCTGCATACATAGCATATCTTCTTGGTGGCTTAAAAAGTTGGGTCAGAGCTAGTGAAAAGACAGTACTTAGTTTTTAAGTGCCTTGATGGTTACGAGGTGGAAAAAACTGATTTATGTTTGAAAAAAATATTTTCTGAGACTGCAACCAGGAAACCCTGCTGACCCTATAAATGAGTCCCTTTTAATGTAGGGAAGACCTGGCTCCACACCTGGATGTGTGGCAGAAGTGGTGCTGGATTTTAAGATGCATACCATGAACATGTACAATTACATGTAAATAATCCCTAATTATCAAGCTCTGCGGTTAAGAAATATTCATAAGGAGTTACAAGGTTACTGTGTCTTCTTCCTTGGCAAGGGCAGGCACTTCCAGCCATTTCATGAATGACAATTCTGTTCCTATCATGGGAAGTAAATTATGTCTCTGATGTAAGGCCATATGGGTGCCTCTTTAAAATTTCTTTTTGAGGCTAAAGTTGATTCTGCTGTATATCTACCACTTTCTGTAGATGAATCATGTGAATTTGGTTAGTGAGTTGTCATGACCATGTCCCTTTAACAAATATAACAGAGTGTAGCTAGGCCTGCAACAGTTAATTACTTGGACTCTCTTGAATAATGAATAACCTGAGGATATTAATAGCCTATTCAGGAGGAGGACTGGCACTGTTAAAAAAAAAAAAAAAAAAAAAAAAAGGTTTGTAGAAATGTTCCTAGTGTTATCATAATACTGCATTTCAAGAACAAATGTTAATTCAATTTTTCTGTTGAACTAACTTAATTCTAGTCCTGCTGGTCCACGGAAATAACACATTTATACCAAGTAAATATCCCAAAGTTTTCCATAATGAAATTGTAAAAGTTAAAGGTGAAAACTGTAGGTGAATGGAATGCAGGTGACCTTGCCCTGATAAGTAACAGCTGATTCCTTTAACAGATAGTCAGCAATAATGTTAATCATAAGCAAAGAATTGGGAATTTTCCTTACTCTGGCTTAGATGTGTGGTGGGATGGGGGAGAGTGTCTTCCCTGTGGAAATTCCAATGGGCGTAGAAATGCAGAAGGACCCTGTCATGTCTTGTGCATGTCCTGGTGCCTGAACAACCATGGCAGTAAGTTGAGCATCTAACCAGTATAATCTGCTGTTGATACCAGTATTTAGGAAAAATAATAATGAATTAACCTGCAACAATCATATTTTCTAGGGGAAAAATGGAATCTAGTATTTTTCCTATTATTACTACTACAGATGTGTATTGTAGCTGTGAGGATGAGGAAGATCTGAGCCTAACCCAAGGGATTGCTTAATGTGTTACAGTGACACAGGCTAGCAGGAAAGTGGAAGGGAGGGTACAGGAGACTAGGAGGTAAGAGACAAACAGTGGCGATGAAACAGTAATTAACTATGTCCTTTAATAAAGGCTAAGTTGTCAGAGAGGCAGGGGCAGGTGGTGGTTGTGCCCTTCCTGGGTACGTGCGCGGGGTGAGCCTGTGTCAGGGGCTCAGAGGGGGCTGGAGCCGGGCATCACTGGTGCTTTATGTCTTGGCCAAAGAAAACCTGGGGCACTCTTCTTGTGTGTTTCTTCCTCATTTGCAGTACAATCCCCAAAGTGGTTTTGTTTTGTTCTGTAAGTGCAAATCTTCATTGTCATGTTTGAAATGCTGCCTGCTCTCAGTCTGTTGGCTCCCAAATACAGACAGCACCTCTGACTGTGGCTTGCTGGGCCTTCACATAAGGTCATCCACTAACTCTAAAGGTTAAAGGGAAGTTTTTCTGGTCCATTCAAGCATTTACTTGTTGGTTTGAATGTGTTTGCCTAGACTTGATAAAAATAACATCAATTAGTATGATCTCTCTGAGAAAGAGGAGCGATCTTATCAAATTTTGGGAGGAGGTTAATGCTAATGCAAGTTATTTGTATGGTTTCGCATTGAAGAGTTTCAATTTGCAGCATGAATAGTTCAATTTCTATTTAGGGTGCAATTCCAGAGAAAGTATAATTACAGTTAAGGGGTGTTACAGAACTGGTGAAGCTTTAGGTTAGGAAAACACAGGAGATATTTTGTGAAAACATTTTAGGGTTATGCCTTGCTAAATACAGAGGGGGCACAACGAAGTGAAAAACAACTTACTGCTCAGTTTGGCATGTCACCTTTAAAAGTATGACTGAATAAATAATGCTACTCCTGACTTTGTTAACTTTACTTTTTAAAATATCCTCTTCTGTTAGAGCCAGTATGTATGTGTTTATATGACTTCCCAAACATGCAAAATATAGTTAGTGGCATCTAAAACAGAATTTAAGTCTGCCATGTTTCACCTATATTTGTTAATGAGAATATTATTCAGTATCATCTCAAAGCTTACATACATAAATCATGTTACTGACAGATCTTATTAATCGACATGAGTACAATTGGTATTCATTTATGTGGACAATATTTGAGGATGCTCACTATTCTTCACTCTCTTTCTCATTTGTTTTCTCTTGCAAAGTATCCATACTTCATAGAGATTGTGATCGTCCCCTGTACACACCTGCTCAATGATGCTGCTCTTTGAATCCACCCATTTATACTAACCCCTGCTTTTGGAAAAATATTGAGAAACAGTCAAAGCTGTCAGATTGTTCAGTGTTTGAAGCAAGCTGCTGATTACTGTTGCCACTGTTAGCTGAATTACACTATTAAAAGCTTTTATCAAGTATTTGCATTGCTTGCTGATACAAATATCAAATCATGGCTACACCACAGTGAAAAAGGAAATAACACTCATTTTGGGACACATTTCTTCCAAGACAAGACAGCAACAACAATCTGTGGAAGACAATATGCAGAGCACACTTGCAGAGTGTCTTGGTTTCTTAGTTGCTAAATTGTTCAAACAGCAGTCCTCTCTGTTGCTTCCAGCTTGTCACACCACTCTCAACAATGATGGCAGAGTTGATGAGGTTAAACCATCAGCCATCGTTTCATGAGCTTGTATGAGACTTCAAGCCCTGACTGTCCTGACTTGTTTTAACCTCCTGTTGAATCAGGGCCAATAAGAAATATGAAGCAGCTAGGTTGCATAGCTATAGAGAAAACAGATCAGCCAAGTATCTGGGAAGTAATTCATGAGAAGCAACCCCTTGTGGCACTGTACATGTGCATGTGTTTAGTGTCTGCTGAGTATCAGATGCTGCTATCTCAGAGGCCAGGTATTCCCCTGTGGAGTCTGAGCCCAAGAGGTCTGGGGTGGTTCAGGATTATTGCAGAAAGATGACTGTGATGAACCTACTATTCTGAAGTGCTTTATGGCACTTTATGGATAAAGTTGAGTGGAATGCAATGTGTGAAGAGATGTCAGCCTCTGCAGATAATCCTTATGTCGTAACAGTTAGTGCAAATGGTGTTTGTGACAAGAAGGACCAAGGAGTGGTTCAATCCTGTAGGAATGCTCAAGTAAAATCCTCATACTTCTTGCTCATCAAAGGCAGTCTTTGGAGATGTGGCAAGTGAGAGAGTGATTCCAGAGAAATCACACAAAGGAAAAAAGGGTCTGGGTTTCATTTACAAACTGATTACAGACTCAAGCTCTCCATGCTTTCAGCTGTAGCTGAAAACAACATGTAAATGAAAACAATAAATGGCCAGGCAGCATGTGTGCTGCTGAGGCACATCTGCTTACTTCCTCACTTGATTTGGTGTTGGTGTATTGTTTCTTGATTCTTCTGTATCAGTTCTGCTATAAACACAAAGGGAAATATTTAATTGCTTAACAAGAGCCATTCACTACAAGCTGATAACAAAGGCAGGCAGGCAGGCACTCTGCAAAGCCCAGAAATGCACTTCTGCACTTTCAGCTACAGCAGCGCAGGGAATACAGCAGCATGGTCCAAATGTTCTGCATTTTTGTTTCATTGTTCCAAGATTCTCAGCTGAGAGATTTGCCCTATGTTCAGTAAGTTTGATTCACCAGAGATAAATGAATAGGGGACAATGCTCGGTGCCTCTCAGACATACAGTATTGAGTGGCTTCCAGACACACGTGCTGGCAAGAAAACTTCAATGGCTGAAGCTGCTGATTTTCCTGCCTTGATTGTTACTGCTTCTGGGCTGGTTTTGATGCAGAAGCCTCTTTGCCCCCTCTGCAATCTATTGTCTTCCCCCTTTTGTTTCCTAGCTGGCCTCATTTCCAATGTGGCTCATACACCTCTTCTTCTCCATGGGAGATGCTGGTGATAAGGTGGGCAGCTGGGTCTGAGGAGGTGGCCTTGGATTGGGATCTGTGAACTGGGCTGCTTTAAAATAGCTTCATGCAGGAAAAGATGCTGGAGGTGTGGCTGGATGAGCTTCCCAGCACAGCTTACCCAGACTATCCCTCCTTATTTGTTGCTTAAGCATCCCCTGGATTTTGTGCTTTCTGGGGGTGCGTAGTGTCCACCAGCATGTCCAGTCTGCATCTGGGCATTGGGACAGAGATGGTGGTACTCATTTTAGCAGTGACAGTAGCAATTTGTTTGGTGACCTTTTGCTTTATGGCTGTAAATGTGTGATGTTATCTGTGTCTGGGCACTCTGTCGCTCTTGTCTGGAGTGATAACATGTGTGAAGAGTAACCATGTAAAGTGGAGCTGTAAGAAATAGCACAAACCCATAATTCTGGGAGTGACCTGCTGTTGCCACTTAACACCTTTCTAAAAACCGTCTCTGTGTTATAGTAATACACTTGGGAGAAAAATCTGCCTTGTCTTTTGTGCTGTAGTGTTTGTGAATGTCGCTCTGAAGTACTTGCTAGTGCATTTCTGTTATTTAATAGCCATTTAATGAGATGGGATAAAGATTTTACATTTTGGCTTTTGCTTTCAATCTAAAAGGCACGGCTTGGTGTGGCAATGGCTCTGGTAATCAGTTTTCAGTGTCATGTGACAGAAACTCCAGTGAGTGTGTCTGCTTTTAGCCAGCTATAATTTGAAGTCATAAACACTTGCAGAAGTTGCTTTTGTGTTTCTCACTTTAATTCGGGTCTGTTATAAATGTAGGACTGTCAAAAAACTCTGTTGTCAGAAAGGACAAACAGACATCTGGCATAATTAAATGCTTGATTCCTTTTGCAAGGTTTTTTGGCATAATGATTTATCCTATACTTGAATACTACTGCTTTTCATTCTCACATGTTTGGGTTTTTTTGACTGATGAATATTTCTAGTAGAGTAGAAAAAAATTCAAACTGGATGCAAGTTGTAACTTTTATGCTCTATTAAAAGCTGAAAAATGACAAAAAAATCAACTGATATGGAAGCAAATATAATAAGAATATGGAATAAAATAGTGATATTCTCCTCTCCAAGGACAGTGGAGAATGGATTTGTGTTTCTTTGTGAAATGTGTTGGAGTACTGAGCTCCCTTAAGGAAGAATCTCTATGTCCCAGCCTAAAGCAAAGGGCACAGAACTCATTTTTGGAGTTCTGCTCTAGTGTCTGCAATGGTGTTGTGTGTGTAGCTTCACCATTCTGGCTGTTTCCTCACCCATCTCACCTCTTTGGGATAATTAAAACTCAATGAGAAGTCCTTAAAAAACATTCTATGAAAATTGCGTATATTTGAATTGGCAAAATACAGAGTAATTTCACTCCAGTCAGTCTGTACCAGCACATCCCTTTCTGCCGGCTTCAATTAATCTGTTCCTGAAATTTTTGACAGCATGTGAATGTCTCTGCTGCTTTCTGTCTCTCTGCTTAGCACATAAGAGGCTGATGGACTAAAGACTCTTGCCATCCCCTTCTGATGTGGTTTGGCAACAGGTCTTTGAGGAGAACCGTGTTGCTGCTCCTCCAAGCACCAGTATCATGTTTCAGTGCTGTCTAGGAGGGGTGAACCTGAACTGGCTTTCAGCCTCAAGCATTCTTTTATCAATTAGGACAGCCAGTGATGGATTTGACACAGCCTTGGGAGTGTGTTTTTGTGTCCTGCAGTACTACTATCTGCTATGCATGCTGATGATCTGCTCTATGCAGAAAGTTCAGGCATATATAAGTCAAATTTACAGAATTTTTTTTGTTCCCATTGAGTACGCTGGCTTTTGTTTATTCTAGGAAGGCTAGAATACAAGCCCTGATACTTTCAGGAGGCACAGTTATGCATAATGTAAAACAAGGTAAACATTACAAGTAGAAATCAACAAAGACCAAACTTCATTCAGGTGACACTTCCCAAGGAATATCTTCAGTTCAGTGCCATCTAAGTGCTGGTTGGTAACCAGCTGATATGCTAGGAAGCTCTGATTTAGTTAATGTGATCAGTATTTCACAGTGTGGCACGCAGCATCTGTGCTGCTAGATGGAGAAAGGGGTGACACTGGGACTGGCCAGGACATGCCAAGCATATTGGGCGCTCACTTTCCCTGCCACTGAACTAGCAGTGTTTGCCATTCTTGCTGCAGAACCTGTCCTGAGCCTCAAGATGAATAACATGTGGGTGGTTTTGTGGAAGGAGAGCCTGGGGACTGCATGAAGCTTGATTGAGGGTTAGCAGCTGGGGTCACATTCCTGTAAGTAGGCAGGAGGGATGAAAGGGCAAGGAGCAGTTGCCATGTTAAAATAAAAGCCTCAGGGGATGATGAGATGAAAGGTGTACTGAAGTTTAGGTAAAAGCAGATGCCAGTATTATGGCAGTATTTGCTGTGTGCAATTCCATCTCACCTGCGTCAAACTGTTGTGCAAACCCCAGTGCATAAAGAGGTGCCTTCCTGGTTGTGAAGCACTGAAAACAATCCCATCAATGCACAAGCTCGCATCTTAACATGTATATAGATCCTCAGTTTGGTATTGGTGTGCTTTTTTTTAACCTCTTTTTTCCTTTTTGGTTGCTGTCTTATAAACAGTACCACACTGAGAGCAACAGTTTTGATCTTCATCTTCCTCATCTTGAAGGAACGTTCACCAATCTTAGAGTCATGTCTGGTCCTACTCCTTTACAGCTCTTGGATAGCTCCAGGAGTGCTGATGAAAACTATGCTCTAGTATTTTGGCCATCTTGGTTCTCCTGTTCACCACATGTTGGACAGATTTATATAGGATTCTATCTGCATAATCGCTAACCTGGTTTATGGCATCAGCTGTTCCAGTTGGCAGCACCAGGTGCATTCCCCAGTCTTCCTGTGTGGTGGTGCAGAATTATTTTGTTTTGCCATAGTTTAAGTTATTTTTGCCTATTGATTTCTGTAAGTTGTTGTTTTTAATATGTACCCTGATGGTTTGTTCCATGTACCCCTTTCCTATTCCCACAGTTGGTTTCTCCCAAACTTTTCCCCTGTCAGTCCTGTCAACCCCTACCCCATTCTCCCTGTCAGTCAAGGTCAGGCCTCTCCCTGTGTTCTGGAAAGATCCAGGGAGAGCATCGAGTGATTGGCAGAAGCCCAAGAACTCCCCCTCCCCTTGTCCCCTGTTGGCTGACAGGTTGTCAGTTTTCTGCAGAGCCACCCCTAACCCCCCCTCTCACTGGATCTGTGTAACCCCCACCCCTGTGATCCTCCCCCGTTCATAAGCTGTGTGCACCCAGGTTCTATGCTCTGTNCCTGCCTTTTTTTGTTTTAGCTTTGATCGCTGCCCACAAAAAAATGATCCTTCTGTGGCCATCTAAATGGATGCCACTTTCTTATCACCATTTAGCTCATCCCTCAGTGCCTCATCCACAGTTGTGGTACTTCTGAGCCTGCAAGCTTTTCTACCTTTCTCTTCTCACAGTCTCAATGCAGTTTTCCCTGTCTGGGGATATGGCTGGAGCAACTTCTAACAAGGCAAAGTGATCTCAGCGCTGTGTCCTTCCCTCAGATATCTGTGATTTCCTCATTTTTACGTAAACAATTTTATCAGTTCATACATGTTTCTTCTGTGTAGTGAAATAGGCTGGGACATAGCCAGGAGTAGCTGGAAAAAGTCATCTTACTAATTAAAATAACATTTTTATCTTTGGAAGGCATCTTTGACAACCTGTTGGCTGTCCCTTACTAGAAAGAAGCTTTTATTCATGTCAGAGTGCCATCTCTATTAGGGCTTGCAATATTAGTCCCAGCTGAATTTATATCACAGGCCTTGTTGTGTTTCAGGATTGGTTTTGTGTTTTTTTCTTTGTTTAGAACAGCCATTTGGGACCTACTGTGTTATTTACCATAGAGATAATGCAGTGATACATTTTAATATGTTTTCTGGCAAATTGTCTGTTGCTGTGTTAGGTGTGAAATCACCTAAAGGGGGACAAGCAATTTGGCATTTGTGCAAGCTTGTTATTCTAACTAACATTTGCACAGGATTAGAACAGTGAATGCTGTCTCCAGCGAAGAAATGCTTTGCATTTTCTCAATGGTATTTTAAAATGGACTATTGCTAGTTTGAATGAGTCAGCTGAAATTACAGAAAATGTTTTCTTTAAAATATCATCTGAATAGAAGCAGCTGTCATATCACACAGAACCTGAAACAAAGCATAGCACCCAACTTGGTTGACAGGTAATAACCCTGCTATTAGATTCTATAATATTTTAATTTCTTCCCTGGGATATCTTTTGTGCACTAGGAATAGTGTATTTGCATGTGAATGGAAAAAGCTAAATTATATTCCTAGGATTGTGCAAAGGAGCTAATTTCTAACACTATGATAGAACAACTTCTTAATTTTTGTTTCTAGAATCACTGTTTCAGACTAAAACTTCTCTCATTGCTATCACTGTGTTTGTCAGTTGAAGTTCTGAGCTCATCTAAATATTGCATGAGGTTCAGTGAACAGTGAAAAATCTTTCTAAGACCTGTTTCACTAGCGGATTCATTAATACAATAGTTTCCCTTATAAGAAATTATTGGTAGTCAACTTAGTTTATGCTCATTTTTCTGTTTACTTTTGGAACTACTCTCTGCAGCTCCATTATTTCTGGTTCATTTTAATTCAGTGAAAATGCCCTGAAAATTCTTTAAGATAGACATATTTAATTTTGTTTAGCAAACAGGAAAAAACCCTAACCCAGAAATGGTATTCTCTATTGGAATATTTTGATGCCATGAAATAATATGAAATATAATTTTTGGAAGGGCAATCAAATTGAAATCTCGAGTGTGTTTGAAATCAAAATGATCTGGTGGCACAGCAAACACAAAGTATTTTATTTATTGTCATGAAGCTTGGCAAAGAAGAAAGATAAGGGTGGCTTGGTAAACAGCTAGCTTTTAGATAGCAGATAAGATTGTAAAATGAAAAGCATAGACTGATGGACAGAAAATGTCATATGTCTAGTCTCTGAGTTATATTATCCATTTCACAAAGTGAAGCAGCAGACTGACTTTTTCTCTTCTCCTATGGCTACATAAAATGGCAGCCACTGTATTTAGTCAAATTGTCATTTTAGATTAAATATTTCCAGGAACACAGCACAGAAATGAAATCAACATACTGAAAGCCTTTCCTGACAGGGGAGAAAAGGATAATGGTAAAAAATGAGTGAAATACTCAGACCAACCTTTCTTTTATAATATTTAGGGCTGGCACAAAATGTAGATGAAGAGGATCATACTCTCCTGCTGCTCTTGATGAAGGTCTCATTTTGCTTATTTCTGGGTCTTAAAAACTTGATAACAGTGTGCTGCATTGAGGGTATTTTGCCTCTAATATTTTAAGTGGAACTCTTTGCTTTCCCACAACCCTCCCCTGGTGTGGTGGGGCTTTCCAAAATCAAAACTGAGGGTAAAACACAACTTAAAGGAAGAGGGTGGAGTGCAGAATAGCAGTTGTGGCCAGCCCATTACTGTCAGCTTCTTGTCATTAAACAAGTGCAGAAAAATCTGCTTTAAAGTCTATGGATCTCTTAGCATTAAAGCAATAGGGCTTATCTGAGGTTTGTTAAGTGGTCAGGGTGAGCTGCCTGCTTTTGGACTTAGTGTACACATTAGAAGCACCTCTTTGGGGTTAAAAGAATGAAGAGGGTAGAAAAAATCCTAGAAATTATGTGGAAATGTATTGAGACTGTCCCTTGGTTTTGACTTACTCCATTGTACCAGCATGTTGTAGAGAGTATGCTCACCAGGTAACCCAATGGAGTGCATTGATTCAGGTTACAGTCAATACTGAAAAAAAAATTAATTAAAGATGGAGGGAAAACCTTCCACTATAAAGACTAAAAACTGCTTCATTTGCCCTCTAGGTGTTTTTTTTTTATTATTATTTAAATAAATAAAACAAGTAATGTAGCAGGAATTGTATCAAGATCAGTAGAGGCTCCCTGACAATTTTTTGTTTCCCTAAACCTTAAAGACTTTGATCTAATATTTTATATGTATACTAACCCCCCATACTCACCTGTGCCTTTGCCATAGCTCTAAATGGCCTCTGTCACCAGCTGTCAGAAATAGAGGGAGAAAAATGGAGATGTATAACACAAGGACAGTGAGTACATTTGATGCCTTGGAGTGGCTACTTAGAAGAGAGGCTAGACAAGGTTAAGAGAATAAAAGCAGGTATTTATTAAAGGCCTTCAAAAGGTACACCTTGGGCAATCTGACACCTCTGAGGCTACACCTGAGATGGACAAAGGTCATGAGTTTTTCAGAGAATTATATTGGGTCCATTTGCATATCAGGGGTTAATTTTCCAACTACAGCTTCGGGTAATGAAGTCATTACCTGAAGTTTTCTCCTACCAATTCACTTTTGTTTATACCTTTCAGGGCCTGAGGTTGTAGGGTGTCCTTGGATCTCAGGCCCAGAGGGATTGTTTTGTCTGACCAAAAACTGAAGAAAATAACTAACACTTTATACGGAGTCTAGGGTTATGCACTAATGCAGTACAGGATTTGAAAAATATAAAGGCTAAAATCTTAAGGGATCATATTCTGCACAGGACACAGTTTAAATCAATGATGTTCCTATTCATGTTAACATGGTGGGTGAGTCTTTCCAGATACGGGGAATCCTCATCCGCCAACAACCAGGCACAAAGAGATGCAAAACAAAAAGAAGTGTAGCATAGGTCAGGTCCAGTGAGCAAAGGGAAATGAATGTTTGAGTAGCAGCCCCTTGGGCCTCAGTGTCTGACAGCACAACTGGTTTTAGAAACAGGAGAATCTCAGTATTGCTACACCTCCTTGTAGAAGGGCACAGAATGAGGGAGCCTGGTTGTGGCACCTTTGAGTCTCCTTCCAAATGCCTATTGTCATGGCTGTGGTTTGTCTTTACCTGGTGACTTGCTTGCCCTTCGGTGTTTGAGAAACTCTCTCCAAAAATCAAGTGATGGCTGCCTTGTTTTTTTAACTGCTTGGCTAAGATTCTCAATAGCTTTCACATGGAGTATTTTGGTAATTCTTAACCAAATAAAACTCCCCTCCTGTGTCTAATAATCTACCTTTCACTTCACTACACAAACCTAATAGAACTAGGAGGCTTTAAAGCTCTTACATTACTCCCCTTACACTCTTGAACTTGCCTAGAGGATTGATTTTTTAAAATATTCTTCCTAGTCCGTGACCTCCCCTGACAGTATCAGCCCAAGGCACATTGCTTGCTGAGTTATAACACTCCAGACCTGGGCATGTTTCTCATGTTTTTGCAGCTGAGGCTGTTAAAGAAAAGGATAGTTTGTGCCTGGTGCACCAAAATTGATGCATTTCAAAATGAAACTGGGGGCTTGCAGTAAACAGAGAAATTTTGCATTTCATTTGGTTTCAATATTTATTTTCTTTAAAAAAATAGAGAATAGTTAGTGTGCTACTGTTGTAAGGCAATAGCTGTCTTTGTTCAATAACTGTTGGATCAAAAACATTCATAACAATTAAAAACAAGACAACAGCTTTCATTTTTCACACACCCTCTAAGCAGATGGGTACTCAAGCCCATTGCAAAACTATACAGTGTACAAAAAAATTGTTTTATCTTTGCTGACTTCTTGTAGTCTCGGGGACATGATGTAGCAGTTGTTTCAACTGAGTATGTGTTAAGCATTGCTATGCTGTGGGGAAGTTTTATTTGGAACTTTCCCAAGATGTGTGCTGATACTGTTTTTTTTCATTTGTGCGAAAGGCCTCAGTACTTCAAGAAGCAGATTGATCTTGCTTCAGCCCTCACGTGGGAGGAGAGATTCCTGCTCTGCCTTCTGCTCAGGGCATTTTCTTAGCTGGCAACATATCCATTCTTGGCAAATATCCAAAATATTAATTGTTCTCCTTCCCTCATTCCCTTTTCAGCTGCCATGTGGGTGGATATATGTAGGTGCTAATCTGTAGCAGTAAAGATAACATATTATGGACAGAAGAATGGTCTATTATAAAGTACCAAAAATCCTTTCAGCCATTTTTCATTGATGTAGCAGTTATCTACAACTAAGAAAAATAAACTATAGAGAATTTGCAGTTGTGCAATGTGTGGAGAAGGTTAGGCTCAGACTAAAGTGCAAAATAGGTTTGTTTTTCAGTTAAACAAATAATTAAAGTAACCAAAAGCAGTATTAAATCACTTGTGTTAAGTTTTTAAGAGAAAAAAATGTGAAGTGTATACAAATAAAGGGGAATTTGTGCTCAGTGCATTTACTAAAGGGATGCTATTGTTGTCTGCCATATCCTATTGTTATATGAAAGATAACATCCTTCATCAAAAATATGGTCTTTCCAGGGAGATTCTTAGTCAGAAATGGAAATTTATTAAGGGGGAAATAGGAAGAGACAAGAGAACTTCGTCCTTTAGAGGGAGACACTTGAACACTCAGTCCGTACCCAAGGTAGTCATGGAAATTTGTGCATCTAAAAAGTAATAAACCTTCCATATTTAATAATACTAACCATGCTAAAATAATTCTATTTTCAATCACAACTAGCTGTCTCCTCACTTCTGAAAAGTTAAGGACACTGCACCTTGATAATTTTATGTTACATTTGGTTTTTATTTCCATATATTTCAAATATTTACACTCAGGGGCTTGAAGGAACTGAGGTGGAGATTTTTCTGCACAAACTAATAAATTGTAGGCACTGTAATTTTCCCTTCCTGACCTCAATAGCGATCGTGTGGGTACATTTGCTGGTCAAATAACAAGAGCTGTAATTCATGTACTTTGTGAATTAATTCAGCTTCAATAAGCAGAAATTGCTAAATGGTGTCAAATTCCTGGTAGAGGATTTATGAATAAAGAGCACTTTTCCCTAGAGATGTGACTGGTTACCAAGTTATCCAGTCTTTTTAAAGGAAAAAGAAATAGAAAAACTGGGAGGACATAGAAGACTTTTGCATTCACAAAATTAACTGATTGTCTACATTTTACATTAGATTTGCAATGTGGTAAGCATGTTTAAAAACTATATCCCGTCATCCACGCAGCGAATCTTGCAAAATGTGTTGCATAAAGCTTGCCACTATACTGAGTTCTTGCTTACACACTAGATAAATCAGTCTTTCTAAAATAAGGATTTCCAAATGCAGCCCTGAGTTTAATATGTTGATACCATACAAATGGCTGGTTTAGGCCTCAAATTTGTAGTATTTACATGGCTTGAGATAACAAGCACTTGTTGTATAGTCTTCAGATACAATGCAATAGAATATGTAGCTGTAGCAGCTTGCAGGTGTTTATGCTGCTTATTTTAGTTAATAAATTCTCATTGCTCCTTTTTCCTATAAAAGATTGTTGGTTATAGTCAGAATGTTATGGCTAGGTGCACATATTTTTATAATGGATTCCATTACAGAAAACAATTTGCCAGGCCACGCTGCAATACCTGCAGATTTGATCAGTGCTCTCCAGCAGTGTCACCACTAGAACAGTTTATCAGAAAAGGGAATGGGGTGGTTGCTTATGGGTTTCTCAGCTTTTCAGCTCATTTCTATTTATTTACTTGCTTCAGGACTCTGAAATTTTTTCAATGTTTCATATGTTGACTCCTTCCCTCCTGCTTCTTCTGACCCCTTTCTTCTACATAGACTTTGACAGAGAGATTAGAGCATCTCAAAGATGTGTTTTTATGAACTGATTGATTTTTATTATCTATCAAAACTGGAGCATCTTTCGCAACAATTTCCCCCAAAAGATACTCTGGAAAAAGTAGAAGGTAAGGTGAAGGCACCGATGATTCAAAGCATTAAACACTTCTGGGTGGGATGTTGTACTTTAGGAACAGCAACTCTCTAAGTTTTCAGGAAAGTATTGGACAGGAATATGACTTTCTGTAAGTTCTACAAAACCCCACTGTTACAGTCATAGAGCTCCTTGTTTAAGTGGATAGTTGTCTAAGAAGAAATGAGCCCTAGCTAAAACAGTCCATTAATTTGATCAGCTTGTCACAAAATCGTGCCAGTCCCAATATGGCAGAGGTAAAACTCAGTGGAATGACTACTTTTTTGCACCGTGGCTGCTTATGAGCTCCCATGAGGCTGCCAGCACCTCCTGAGCCACGCTGCACAACCTCCCTGTGATGGTCTTTTCACTCTGTCTCCCTTGGAATCAGATTTTGAGAATTACTAAATTCAAGTAAGGACATAGCTTATTCAGCTGTCTCACCACCACATGTATTTGTTTCTTTTGTTTTCCTCCCTTTTTAGCCTTTTCTGAGACTTTTTAAATGACAAATGAGTGGTCTAATTAGCTATTCAGCAAAGGTAAGAACTTCTTGAGTTCTACTCGCTACTGAAATTCTTTCTTGTAATACCTGTACTTTTAGCCTGAACGTGATTTATGTACCATAGAATAGTTACTAAAAAAAACCTCCTGTTTCATGATAGAGGAAATGTTCTATTTACTTCAATAGAAAACATTTTTCCTATGTGTTTTGCAAAATGTAACTAATTTCTTTTACTCTTTCATCGATTGGATTTTGCAATTCAAAGCATCTTTTACCAGTACACTTGTATGCATTAAAGCAAAACAATTTGTCTGAAATGAGATGCTTCACGCTCAATTATATCTAAATTTCTCATCTACAACTCTTGATTTCAATCTCGGGTGTCTGTGCAGCTATTGAGGCTGAAACAATGTAGAAAGGAAATGCTGTTATTTTCAATTTGTAGCAATTATACTCAGAATGAGGCAGATGTGGTGGTATTGAGTTTCTGCACATGGTACAGGCAGGAAGCTTGTGGGAAAGGATGGCTGATTTCTCATATACCTGTGGCTGTCTTCCTGAGTATGGACTGCTGGACACAATGTCTGAAAACAAACTCCCTCTGAGCACAACAGTATTCTAATGTACAGTTAAATCCTCCATGCTTAGGACAGCACTTCAGCATTATCAGAAATAGGACTTCAATCTATGTTTTTCATAAAAGATATGGCCCTGATTTAAGAAAATCTGCCCACATAGGTAGATGCTCAAACTCTGCTCTAATATGAGCACGCTGAAGTCTCTGTTATTACGTGTATGTGTCCTTTGAGGCAGATTAGCAAGAAATCGAGAGCATTGACATGACCAGGATGAAACTACTCCCAGTAAGCCTGACATGCTCAAGAAGAGCAAAATACCATGTCTTGATTTAATTATTAGAAAGAGTCTGGGATTGTCTACCACAATCCTGCCTGGGAATTGAATAGATGCACACTGGAATTCTGGAATTCGCAGCTGGAATTCTCAGAACAGTGTTGGGAAGCTCTAAGTGTATCTGCTACTTGGCTACACTGGAAGTTGTGAAGCCACTACTGGCATTATTATTAGAATTGATATGCTGGTAGGACCTGAAGGGCTATTATAGTATAGGATATTTGTAAGTGGCCTTGGAGTAGGGCATGCAAAGTACAGCCCTCTGAGCTTAATGCTCTAGGCCTGCAGAGCTGTGCCCCATGCTGTTCTCTCTCTTTCTGAAAACTGGTCTACAAAGTAGAAAAGCTTTGAGAGAAGGACAGAAAGCCAATGTCACCATCATATCCTACAGCCACACAGTGGGAAGGTGGCCTTGGAAAATAAAGATGATAGGGAGAATATTCAAAGCATAAAACCAAGGTCAAAATGATAAAGCTGACTACACAGTTTAGGATTCTCTAGATCTCACCTTCCAATTAAAGATGTTTTCTGGAAGGCAGGCAGGCATGTCTAACTTGGTATCAGGAGGTGGAACTGAAACCAGCTCACTATGTCCCAGCTGAGTGCTGTGTGCCTGAGGAGAGGGCACAGGGAGGCTCTGAATTTCCCTGCCTCCTTCTGTGACCCTTTCTCCCTCATTTTGTGAGCCTGTACTCTCTGCTCTGGGAGAGCTGAGAAGCTCAGGCTATGGCTTTAGTAGAATGCTAGCCTCTCTTTGACAGTCTGGTCAAATGCATGCTCTGGGAATAACTTTTGTCTGCTTTGAAGCAGTGCTAGTCAAAAAGAGATTCTACAGCAAATTATTTCCTGTTCCCAGGAACACAGAGAGCAGCAATGCTTGAGACAATACAGGGTATTGAGCAGTCTTCATCTCCTCACTCTGCAGGAGCATCCAGTCTGAGGGTAGTCTCCTGAAAAGTCAGGAACATTCCTTTCTTTTCTGCAGTTTCTTCAGGCACCCAGAGTATTGTCTGAATTGATTTTGCTGCAAGTCAGCTTAACTTTGTACTACGAGACTGCTTCATTTATAATGCTTTGTTTCTTTGTTCCTGTGGCATTCTCTTCTACTCTTGTCCCTTCTCATGAGTTCTTTGGCCAGGTGGTCTTTGTTTTAGTTGCCATCCCACACAGAACTCAAATTTTTAGCAGAAAACAGGTTTACCTATGGTGAGAGATGATCCAGGTATGTCTGTTACAAGAGAGACACCCAAAGCTGTTCCTTCTGTGTTGATCTTGTCCCATCCCCCTTTTGAAGAGTGGTTCAGAATAAGGAATGGAAAGGGTGAGCTGTGCCATCAGTATGGAGTTTGCAGACTGACTCAGGCTGTACAGATTGTTTATATGCTGTACATCGGTTCCCAGGGCACAATCAATTTTTGTTAGTCTTCTGAGTGCTCATTATGTAGGCAACTGTGAGCATCTATGAATCATTTTGAGATTACATTTCTTTTTGAGCATGAACATAATGTAATATGGGCTGCTAAATTAAGCATTGCAGATTGTAAAGGTAGTTATGGGCCAGATTTAATTCATCTATTTAGTGGACAAAAAAAAGCTTCAAAGTAGCAAACTGCTGCTGATCAGGTAATGCTGAGTATAATTAATCTGCATTCTGTTAAAGGAAACTGTCAGCAAAATAAAATGCCAGGTAAGATGAAGAATACAAAACGTGCAATGAACTTCTAAACTGAAAACTTGCCAGCTTACCTGCAGCTTGTTTGTTCCTCAATCATTCTGAAGTTAGATGAGTATAGGAATTAAGCTTGGAAAAAAACACCAAATACATTGTTACCTTGCATTTTAGGATGCTCAGGCATCCTAAAATGTATTTATTTGCAAAGCTGGAGGTTCAACTCCATGCAGTGTGAAAAGAGATTGTGCTATCTAATCCCTGTAAAAGCAGAGGGGAGTCATGTATTAAATTGCCTCACAGAAATACTAATAGAGAGTTTTCAGTTTCTTTAGTCACACCATTCAAAGGAAGCTAAGTGCTGAGAATGTGCAAATCAAGTCTTCATGAACAGACTGGTGTTCTGCAGAGTTTCTGATTTGGATGGGAGAGTTGTATTAGCACTAAGATTCTCCTGATTAGAAAAAGATCCCAAGCAAATGGAGTTTTTACTCTGCTATCTAGAGTTTGAAATTATCAGGGGCTTTGCTAAACTATAAATTTATTTCTGTTTCATCCCTAGAAATATATTTTGCATTTCACGAATAGGAAGCTGTTGGGTTGTGTGGGGAGTTTGGAACATGTTCAGAACCTTTTCTTTAACACTGAGATCTTCTCTTCCAATAGTATTTTATTGTCATAAATATATTCATGAATGTGGGTAACCCTGCCTTGTAAGAAGAATTAACTTTCAGATCCTCCAAGTGTAATTGCTGCCACATGTTATTACCAAGAAACCACACCCATCAACCAAAAAAACACAAATGCCTTCCCTCTCCCCCCACCTCCCCCCTGCCCTCCCAAACCCCTGAAGTACTGTAAGTAGTTTAAGCTGATAATTTGCTCGCAGCTTTCCTGGTAGAGGCTGAAGTAGAAAAATAGCTCATTCCAGAGTTGCAACTTATTCTTGGGGTGTTTACATGTACCCTCCTGTCTGGGTCTTACTTGAAAGAAAGTTGGTGTGGCAGTAGGCTATGAAAAGATACCATGTTCAAGTGTATCTCGTATCTAGCAGTGCTCACAAAAATAACAGCTGTAAAGGACTAGTTTCATGTGTTTGCTTCAAATTCCTATGTTTTGGTGACTGTAGTTTCCTTAGTGAGGAATTGCTTTTTTTGTTACAGATGGAATGTAGGATAAAGTACTATTGTATCCACCACAATGTAGCAAGTGTGGCACTAATTTATGATTCTCATGAATATTGAGAGACAATTTTTTTCAAGGATTAAAATCCCACTGATTCAGCTGTAGCAAATTTGGGGAAAATATATGAACAAGATTCTTCCTTATTTGATTAATGACAGAAAGCTGAGGAGAAGGGGGAGAGGAGTGAGAGGTAGCAGCAGAACAGAAGAGGGGCAGAAAGAGCTGGCCAGAGCTGAGGAAAGGCTGCAGGGATGTGGGTAAGGAGCAGGTCTAAATTTTACATTGAAGGGAACGCACTGGAAGGGAGGAGAGTCACTGATTTAGTGCTAAAACAGCTATGTGAGACATATGGTGATAAGAAGAAAGAAAGAAAGTGTGAGGTAAGTATCTGCTTTACATGAAGATGACCTTATGCTTTATTTGCAAGGCTTTTCCAGAAAGTGCCAGAACTGGAGGCTATGACATATCCCAGGTCCCAACATCAGGAGCTGCTTATACAGTGCACTGAGCATTATACATTTTAATTGCATATTAGGCACAGTCATGTGTGCTTAAGTTTCTGTATGTGAGAAGTAGCAAATGAGTGGATGTGAAGATTACGTACCACCCTGTATTCCATGTATGAATTCCATGCGACTGGGGCACAGTCCTGCCAGCCCTGCTGTCTCTGGTCACAGAAGCGCTGCAGATGTGATCCAGAGTGTTCAAGTACCAACATAAAACTTATTTGCTGTATAAAACTTGAATGCTACTTACCCTACTGTGAGGGTGTCTATCAGTTTGCTCTAAGAATAATGCACTGCAAACTGGAATTTACTGAGCTAATGAAATGCCTTCAGGAAGGTTATAATAAGCCATTAAAAGAAAGGGCGCTGTCAGATAATTTAAGCAACTTTAAGAAAAACATTTTAATTTTTTAAATTTTTTTTTTAATGCTGCTAATGTGTCCTCTTTTGGTATTTGAGGGTGAGAGAACACTGGATGCTTCTTTTCTGTTCCAGAGCCTTTCCTTGCTGTCAAGGGGCTGTGCTGCTGTGAGCAGGTGCATTCTTAATCCCAATATGAGGTTATCTTCTGCTTTGTTGTGCAGCTTGGGCAGGGGCTGACCTGGGGCTGCAACTCCGTGTGCTGAGGTTTCTGCAGGTTCCAGCTGTCCTCTGCCCTGCATCTCAATGCCTCCCACAGCCCTGTGGCGTGTCTTAGCTGTTCTCCCAGCTCTGCAGCTCAGCCCCCTCCCTGATAGATGCTCTCTCCTGCTTCTGTTTAAATCCATTTTTGATGTCTGTGCAGGTGGTATGGATATAATGTCAGTCTGTCCTTGCCAGGGCAGCTTTGTTTGATTGACTGTGACGACACAGATTCTGCCTTTTCACAGAGAGAGTCACAGTGCAGGAGTTTGTTTACCTGCAAACGTGGTGGTGGAAGGGGTTTTTATTGTACCCATTTGGAACACAATCATACTAAAAATACAAATTATACCTTGCAATATTTATTGCTTGTTTTAACAGTTATGTGCAAGTTGAAATAAAAGCCATAGTTTATATGCCCCTATTTAATAGAAAATATGAACATATTCCTTTCACCTTATCTAGCAAAGCAGGATTTCTTATGCATACTAGTTTGTAAGCAAACCAGTGGAAGATTCCAAGTCAGAACTACAGTTTAATAGGAAAATTAAAATAAAGGCCAGAAACACTGGCTTAAACGGACAGGTAAGAATACAACCTGTTACCCTATTTGTCAGGGTGGTGTTAGCAGTTTGATTAAATGGTGGTTACAGACCTGTTGGAGTGATAGGTGTGGCTCTGTCAAAGCGGTGATCCTGTAGAAAGATCTAGTCCTTCTCTGGAAGTCCAGTGGTGGTTATTTAGTTCTTGTCCTCTGGGAATCCAGTGGTAGGTGCTGCCCGTGGTGTTCTAAACATCACATTATATATAGGTAGGAATAGTTGGTTCCTCCCCTCAGAGTGAGCATCTCACAATGGGATGCTGTAATTCTGTGAGTAATGTTGTGAAACCTAGATGGTCCATTAGTGGAGATCACCTTCTCAGGGTCATAGCTGCTTCCCTAGCTAGGAAGAGTTATAAGGGCCGAGTCACGGAGAAGACAAAGAACACTGCCCCTCTATTTTAACAGTTTATGTAGATGGTAATAGAATACGTAATTTTGATTACATCTTACCTTGTAACCCAAGACGTTGTTTTTATGAATGGAAGATTGCTGCTGCTAGCAGGAGAAACTGGTATCTGAACCAGTGAGACCATTTTGCTGCTGTGGAAATATTCAAGGTGTCTAAAAAAAGAAATGTGCTTGTTCTTTTGTCCTTTGGTTTCAAATATCCTTTGGGCAGTTTGGGTCAGCTGTCCTGGCCCTGCTTTCTCCTGGCTCCCTGTGCACCTTCTCCCTGCAGAGCATGAGACACTCAGAAATCTTTGACTGAGCCCTACTGAGCAACAGCTAAAGCATCAGTGTGTTATCAACATTACTCTCATCTTAAACCCAAAAAACAGCATGACACCAGCTACTAAGAAGAAAGTAACTCTGTCTTAGAGAAAATGAGAACATTTACTTTGTTCAGTTCTCTGGCACTTTGAAAGAGATCCCTGAGCAATTTGGTGCTTTCAAACTATTTCTTTAGTATCTCTGTGCATACCAATTATACTTATGCACTGCATATGGCTGTGTTGAAGAGTTTATTTCTCTGCATTTTATCAATGTAATATATCCACAAATTCTTAATGTTCAATTTTTTTTTTTTTTTTTTTTTTTTTTTTTTTTTTTTTTTTTTTTTTTTTTTTTTTTTTTTTTTTTTTTTTTTTCTGAAGCACCAATATTTGCAATTAAATAAGGAAGTGTTACTATTTTACTTATTTGTTTATGTTTATCTCTCTGATGGGCAAGCTGGATAAATTGCCTTATTCATCTTAAAATTTTAAGTATTCTCTCCTTCTGCTGCCTTCTGCCCTTCATTATCCTGTAGCAAGCCTTTAACTAAGTGTGTAGGCTATCTAAGGTACAGACTGCCCTCACATAGCCCACTTGACTGCTCAGCATAAATGAGATTTTTAATGGTGTGGTTACTTGTCATTAATTGACTTAGACAGGCTTGAATTTTGTCACACATCTTGACCTTTATTGAACCAACAACTTTGACAAATATAAAGGTCAAGAAATTCTGGCCTTAACACTTCTTATTGGATTACTTTGCTCACATGCCAAAATCCAAATCTTCTGGTTCTTAAAAGTGTTTTTATAAATACATGTATTTATTCTAGTACCTGAGTGGAGGCAGAGCATTTAAATATGTTGTACATTAACAGTGGTGTGATTCCTGCTCCTCTTACAGAAGTCTGCTTCAGTCTTTGAAGGGAAAAAACTATCCACAAAACTGAAATCCACTCTACTTCAAGGTTTAGCACTGCCAAAAAAATTTTTAAAAAAATAATTAAAAAAAAAAAATTGGTATCCTGCTGTCCTTAGGAGGCTTTTCAGAAGAGGGCCCTTTATGGAGGTGACATCAGGAATAGTTCAGACTTGCAGAAGATGGAGGCAATGAGCAGAGTATCTATTTTCAGGTGTCACCCCCACGCCACCTTGCCCAGACTCACCTCTTCACCCACCTTCATGCATCTTTTTGTTCACATCCCAAGTGTGATGAGTAATGTTGATCTTTAAAACATAAAATCTTACCCTGTATTACCAAAATGAACATATTTCATGGAGGAGTTGTACCTGTAAGATTCAAGAAGAGAATGAAAGTTCATATGCTGTCTGTAAATCAGTTTCTTATTTAAATATTGAGTTTTATAGATTTCTATACTTTTGTGTTACTGATGCAACATTTAGTACTCTGGGGTTCAATAATGGAAGAGAATAGCAGCATTTTTATCATAAAGAAGTAAAAACAAAACAAACAATCAAAAACAAAAAACCACAAACCCACTTATTTGTGAAGCACCTCTTCTGTGAGTGTGTATTTGTGAGTGTTACTCATTGCCTGCTGGTGCTCTCTGTAACCTTTTGTAAATGTAGGGCACTGCTGTCTACCCATGTGTGCTGCTCTTCTAGTTCCAGGAGTCTGTAGCTATTAATAGTCATTTCCAGCCTTCCCTGAATGGCAATTTCCTTTCCCCGTGGTTGATTTGTCCCAGGTGTTTATGAATCTTGTAGCTTTGACTTTTGTGAGCTGTTACTGGGCCAGACACTTTCCTGTTTCAATATGCTCTGTAATCTTTGAGGGCTGAAAGAGTGCAATTTACAGTTGTGCTTATAAATGGCAGAAGCAAATATACTAATGAACCCGACATATGTCTTGGCATGAAGAAATTCTCAGTGGCACTGTCCTTACCTGAAGCCGTTTAAAACTGCCCAAGCTGCATGAATGTATCATGAATGTGGTTCACTCCTCTGAGTGAAGCATTTTATATGTGCCATTTGAGGTGTTGGTCTTTAATTTTGTAAGTAAAAGAAAGTAACCATAAGTCCAGAGTAAGTCAGTTACTGAAAGGTTACCTTTGTAATGGGGCTTCTTTCACAGCACTTAGGGTCCAGCATTTGTAGCAAAAGATGAAGAACAGGAGGTATCAGATAATGGCAAGAATTGTAGAGCACAGGGAGGTTTCATATTACAGGAATACATAAAAACTACTTGGCTTTTATAATGAATATATGTACCACTGTCTCAAATTAAGACCATCAAAAGCTGAAACTCCTTATAGTGGGGATTCAAAATTCAGGATCAGCCTGATTTGCTTCAGAGTCTTGAAACCCTGTGATAACAAATACAGATGTCGTAGTTGTCATCTGAGGAGATGAAACGAATGAGATTATTTTAAATATAGAGGTTCAGTTTAACAAGACTATTTATATTCCTTCCTCCATGTGAGACATATTGTGCTTTTCTGTGATGGACGACAAGATTTAGTAAGTGAACAGTCAGAGTTGTGAGTAGATCAACTTAAAAGGCTCCTCAGCTTCATGTACTTCTAGACACTGAAGGGCACTACTTAAGCATCAGAGAAGCTGTGAAACAAGACTGACCTATTTTCTATTCAGTTTAAATTGTGGTGTGCCTAATTGCCCTACTTTGCTATTTAGTGGTCTAAACCAGCCATCCAGCTTGTTGAATTTTTGTCATTGACAGAATTCTGCCAAGTTTTTCATTTTGGAGTAAAATCAGCATGTTTAGAGACAGCTGCCTTTGACTGATGCTGTAATTGTTCTTGTTTTCTCAGTCATTGATACTTTTCCCTGTAGTATGTTTTCCACTCAGTATATGTTCCTTGAATATCAGAAGACCCTCAGGAAATTGGCATAGCATACTTCTGCTCCTAAACTTGGGTTTTGGCATACAGGTTTATTATACAACTATGGATGACTCTAATAAATATTAATTTAGATGCTTTTTTCCCCCTTCAGGTTGTTTTTGTTAGTGTAGTGAGACAGATACTATCTACTCACTATTTTAGCACACATAATATAACTGAATTAAATCCTAGCATGAGGTCCCAAATCCATTTTGAAGGTCAGCAACCAGACAAGAGCAAAGACAGGGACAGTCAATATGCTTGACAGAGCAATGATTAATGTAGATATCTGTTGCTATATCAGAATCATCATCACCTGATCATCTGTTGATAGAGAGCTATCAAAAGGTATATTAAATGAGTTTTCCAGCTGTCCTCATCCTCTTTTCCATATCTACTCTGGCAGGTTGTGGCCACATATGGCCTGTTTAATAACAATTCTGAAGTATGTTTTATGCGTTGTTACTTCTGCACCAGCACAGCAGATGAGCACAGCATAGATGAGCACAGTCCAAATTCTTTGATTGTAAGTTCTCCAGGCCAGGGGCTGTAACTTCTTGTGCTTATGATACTTAACGAAACCTTGATCTTAAGTGAATGGTTAATTGAAAACAAACAGTGAATTATCATTAATCTTGGAAGTTGGAAAATAGCATCGCGTGACTTAGACACCTAGCTCGGTATGATTTAAATTAGGATCTCATTATGAAACAGTGGAAAAAAGTAAAGAATATTCACTTATGTTAAATCTCAGCTTCTAACTGATGCCCACATCCAGGGTCAGTAGTATTTTTACTTCTCCTAAAGAAATTTTTGCTGCACAGATTAAAAACATGTAAAAATCTTCTCACAATTTAGTGCATAGTCAATGTAATGTAACTTTTATTGTTTTACAATTCTGTAAGTGTCTTAAAATACTTAGATGCAGTAAACACTTTCCTTTCATTCCTTCTAGTCAATTTTGACTTCATTATGACATCTTACTTCAAGGTTAATGTTCGTGTACTGTGTAAGGTTGTAATTTTAATGAACTATCCAAAATAACCTGTAATTGCTTGTTTTAAGAAATCTGATAATTATTTTGCCCCACAGCAGATAATTTTGTTCCTGTTATATTGAAAAATGCATTATTATTTTCTTTTCCCATTACTATTAAGATGGATATTTTTCAATGTATTAGAAGATCATTACTGACACAAAATAGATTTTTGAAACTGGTAATTTGTCTGTCAAAAGCAGGCCACAGACATAGCTGAAAGAGGTCCACTAATGGAATGGCACTAACGCAATTTCGCAAATAACTTAATGAAGCATGTAAAGCATATTTCTTCCATTAAGCACACATAGTATGGAGTCACATCTTGCTTACTGGGTGTGAAAAATATTTTTAATTAACTTAAACATGAAGAGACTCTTCAAGGTTATGCCACTGAGAACCATTTAAAAAGTGCAAAAAAACAGAGAAGGCAGCAGAAAAAGCAAAACAACAGTATCAGGTGAGTAGAGCACTGAATGATAACAGATGAAAACAAGGCAAAGGAAATGAAAATAAGCACTACTATAAACCAGGGAGTGTCACCATGAATTTATCTAAAGTCATTATGTCTTAACGAGAATGTGTTTTGAGGAGTTAGATACCAGACCCAGGACTACTCCCATAAGCCTTCCAAGCCTTTCCTCTCCTAAAGGTCAGTGTGATAGCACATGCAGTCTTCTCACAGTGAAAGTGTGTATTGCTGAAAATCTATACTCCCAATTACAATTTTTCCAGTGTTCAACACGAACTCAGCCCACTCTGGTGGGCAGGTTCTGTTTGTGTTGTGGTCTGATGCCATCAGTGATAAATGCCCTGAATGCTGATGCAATGTTTGGCTGTGCCACTCAGGTAACCCCTGCAACCCCTGCTCAGTTAAAAAAAGAATTTAAAAATGCTTTCCATGTTTTCTTTCAAGTTGGAATATTTTTGTTGAAATGCAAAACTAGTTGACACTATTTCCTGTGGTAGATGATAGTAAATTATTCTCTGTGTGTTATGGTTTAAAATGCCAAATATCAAGGAAGCAAAGTCTGTAGTCCAACTGTCCAGTACTGACAAGAGAAAAAAGGTTATCTCTATTATTTTAGTTAGAATTTTACTTTTAAAGCTTTGAGTTAGCAGAGAATTTAAGAATGTATTTTATTCATCTAAGCATTTTAGTATGTACTCATGTTCTTAGCTAATGACAACAAGTAGTGAAACTGGATTTCTGTTTTAAGTCACTTGACTGATGGTCGCTTGTTTTGTAGAGACCACCAACTCATCAAAATAATGAAAACACAATTTTGAGTTGAATTAAAAGCAAAAACGTTCAAATTTTTTTAGGAATTTAAAAGTAAAATGTGGGTAATGTGGAGTAGGAATTTTTGTTCTTGATTTTTCCTCAAATATCAATATAGATTGATATTTGCTTCTTATTTCCAGGAGAAGTTCTTTTAGCTTACAGTTCAGTGCAGATTTAACAATTCAAACATAATGATACACCTAAATTTCAAGGAACTTAGTAAAAAATTATTTACAACTGGGAATAAATTTGAACATTTTCCTTCAAGATTTTCTAGTCCAACTTGAATAATTTTAACCAAAACCTTTTTTTTTTTTTTTCTGGAATGTTAAAAATTAAAATGCAGTGTACTAAGGAGCATTGAAACACATTTCAAATTAAAGGATCTGTAGTCTTTATTAGAATTACAGGTCACACAATGAGGAGTTTACAACTTTGTTTCCATACGAAATGGGGTTTATACAGTTACTTTATGGTCTTCCTTCTGACTTTCTCCTTTACCTATGGTGCTTGGGAATGAATTTGAACATGTACTAATATATTACAATCATAAACCCAGTTTTAACAGCTGGACAAAAAGACATTGTGGTATGCCTGTTTCATTATTGGATGCAACAACTACCCCTCTGAGAGCTTCCCATTTCAAAATGGCAGTTAGGGAAAATTGCTGTATCCCAAGTTCTCCAAATCCTTTTTTCTAGCAGTGAATGAAAAGACCTTTTTCTTGATTCTATCATTAAAGGAAGTTCCTTCTATGGAAAGTTCCTTTGAAAAACTACCAAAGTCACCTCTAAGTGTGAGAACCAATACAGGACAATTGCTGTAGTTCCTTTCAGCAAATGACCATAAAACAGGGTGAAGGTTTCACTAATCTTAGTGATTTCTTACTTTCTAGTTCTCTTTAGTCATCCACTCCAACATGATTGATCTCAAATATACTGGATGGTAAAAAGTTTTCAGAGTTATAAAAGATTTTACTGAAAAAAAAAATTCTACTTACCATGTTTTCAAAACATTAGCATTCCTATTTTAGCACTATCTGGCATTTCATTGAAGATCTTTTGAGAAAGATATTCCTAATTAGAATTTTATTGAAGAATACTGGGAAAATCATGCATTGGTTTGTCTAATAAAATCTCTGAGGGAGTTTAATTTACAGCATCTGTATTCATGATTAATTTCTATGCAGATGTTTTGTGTGCAGTACTGCTAAAGTCAATGGAAATTTGCAATGGAAGTGCTGTACTTTTACCCACTTAAATTTCCCCCCAGGGTAGTCCATCAAGTGTAAAGTTTTGGAAATCAGATTTACATGCACTTCTTAGCAGCAAGTTTAACTTCTCTCTGGCTACTACCTGGTAAGAATCGGACATTAATGTCATTGATTTCAGCTATTACACTCATATTAATCCTATTGAATGAAAGTTCACTTATTTAAAACACTGCAGTGATATAGAACAAACAGGGTTTGTTGTAGCAGGAGTTCTGCTGTTTCTTGTTTCTTTGTTGTAGGACAATCTGGCAAAGAAAGATCCTTTTTTCCTTCTGGGATTTAAATTTTGCCAGAACTCAAAGCTAATGTTTAGGGAGAAGGAGAGTCCAGCATATGACCTGTCAGATTAGAATTCTCAGCAAGCATGATGAAGGCAGAAAATGTTCTGATACTTGTTTGCCTGTCCATAATGGTAATTAACCCATATATTAAGGTGGTTTTCACAACTTGGTCCTTGTGATGAACCCATAAACACTATTCGAAAGGAGAAAAAAAATCTAATTAGGGTATAAATTATACAAAATTAAAACCACTTACCAGTAAACAGAAACTACATAAATTTGAGTCAAAGTATTTTTACAGAAATTGAATGTTTCTCACATTGAATTAAAGAGATCAAGAATGAAACTGCTAGTAATTCATAAAATCTAATGCAGGAACATGCCAGTAAAGAAAGTATTACTGGGATTTTATAACAATGAAGTAGTATTCCTTTTAAAAAATATTGGATGTAGTTTTAATGAAAAAAAATTACAAAAAACCCCAGCGAATTTTTATGCTAATTTTTAAACTTTTTTGAGTGTCACTATAGATAATCTATAATAAACAAATCTTAATAGTACCCTTCATTTGTATTTTAAGTAACTGATCTACCTGGAAATCCATATTTTTCATACTGGTATTTTTTCATTAATAAAAAGACAAAGCCTAGTCCACCTTCTGGATATTTTCTATTTGTAATACACAATCTTTGTTCTGGAGGAGTTGCTTATAATCCTGTTTCTGATGGTATTTTATCAAGGTTAAGAGGAAGTAGCATGTTTGTCAGACAAATACCTTGAACAAATTCTTCATGTACATCATCTGTATATACATCATTTGTGGAAACTCCTTTTCATCTAACAAATAAATGTACCAGAAGCTTTTCCCCCTCCTAATATGAGTAAAAGTAATTGATCATAAGTGGAAATTAAATGTAAGAAGACTTTGATTATATAACTGCAGAAACTTGAAGAATTTAAGAGTGCTGTGCTCTATTTGTATTGCCTTTAAGAAAGACTATGATTCTTTATTGATTTCAGAAGAAGGAGTTTTCCAGCTTTATGTTCTTTGGCATCATGGTTAATAGGCAAAGAGCTTTACATTACAGTTTTGATGGGAGAAAGAAGAAAGTGTCGGAAGCGAAATTAAACCTAGTAAGAAATTCTTGAACTGCAAAGAACACATTATATAAATCCTGAGAATAGTGAGATGCACAAATCACTTATGTGTTTTGGTATTGATTTTATTCATCCAGCTAATGCAGAAGCTTTATTTGCTATCAAAGCACATCTGTGTTGCACTGTGTTGTACTGTCTCCGTGTTTAGCATTTTGAATTTTTTAGTTTGGAGAGTGACACAGGGTGATTCAGCTGAACCTTACTGAAGGCAGAGGGAAAGCTTGACGCGGAGCCATCACCACCCCACCAAGAACTGCATGGGAGGGGTGGCCCTGCCCTCCTTGGAGCCTCTCCCCACTGTAGGACTAGAAACTCATTCTTTTTGTGGGAGAAGAAAAGACAAGGTGCATCTATGTTAGATTTGTTTCCAAAGACAGCATATGCTCCCCTGACTAAGGATGTGTAAACTTGCCGTCATGGCAACCAGGAAACCTCCCAGGCCCACTGCTCAAGAAGTTCCCCAAAATAAATCACAACAGCAACCCACAGGAAACCTGCAAAGAAGGCAGGTGGTGCAGATTTAATGTTCAGGGAAGGTGAATGAAAAAGGTGGCACCTTGGAGAATTCTTCATTTTGTACCTCTGTGCTTTTGTCAGTAAGGCTTGAAAGACGTGAGTTACTTGGACAAACAGGGACAGGATTTGGGATGTGCGCTGCACTGGCTAGGGATTCACAGGTGGTCTTACCTTGATTTACCCAACATGCAAAGAAACAGATCAATATGATGCCAGTTGTAGTAGGAAAAAGCTTAATATGCATAAGGACCAAATCCAAGAAAATTTGTGTCGCAGTGTAAGGGCTTTTCCACTGTGCACTGTCTATCCTCATCCTGTCCTGAATCCTTTTGATTTTAGTACTTGAAAAGGTAGAATGGAGCAGCTGACTCCCCTCAGCTCTGTGCTGCAGTGATCACGTTGCTTCTCTGGTGCACAACTAGTTAATTTACAGGCTATTTGTGTATGTCTGTCTTGAAGTGAAGGTTATGGTTTCCTCTGTGTTAATCCCTTAAATGGCTTCATTTTCCTGTGCCCTACTGTAACTCTGTTACCTTCATGTGAAAGTGTGCCTCTGGAATGCAGGGGGCTTTTTGGTTGTTTGTGGTTTTTTTGTTGTTGGTTTTTTTTTTCAATGAGAGCCAGCAGTTTGGTCATAATAAGGGGCAACTTTCTTTACCTAGTTTTTAATCTATGGCATGAGTGTTTGGCGGTTTGTGGTTACTGAGTTGCTTTAACAGCTTCATGAAATTTCGTGCAGCTACTCCTGTGCTCTTCCCCTCTTCTTCAGAAAAGTCAAGTGCCTCACTCACCAAAGAAAATACTGTAAAAGCCTTTAATGTGCAATTTCATCGTGAGTGCTCAGATGCAACTGATTTAACTTGCGTGACCTTGGTATTACTCTGGTTGATATACAGTCCATAATTTCAAGCGTAATCTTTCAAAACATTCAAAAGAGGGGACCAATTTTGTTCAATTTAAACAATAAATGTTGCATCTCATGTAGACAAGGTTAGTCAAAATAGAGTAACTGAGCTGAATCGTAGGATTAAATTCCTAGGGAAAATTGGACATAATTTATTATAATTAAAGAGCTTAGCAACAGAGTTGTAAAATTACTTTGGACATAAGTGCAGAATTTTGTCATTTGTTTATGGATTTCAGGAGGCACTTTTCTCTAAAATGCTTATGACAATTTTTGAAATTAAAAAGTAGGACATTAAGTAGCAATAACAGGTTGTAATCTTTACTCAAAATGTAGTGTGCCTGTGGTGCTTGTGATTGCAGCTCTTTTTGTTGCATTTAAGAAAACATTATAGAATTAAGAGGCTACTGCATGGACTGCTACTTATAAGATGCTCACGGGACACAGACCACGGGTTCTGTCACTACTGCTGCTGTGGCTGCTGCTTTTGCCTGGGACTTAGAGACTTTATGTTACAAGGCTTCTGCATACTGCTGCAGACTCTAATAGCTTTGCCTTCATGGGACTGATGTAATGATGCAATAATGGACTTTTGTTGCAACTACACATCACCATAGTCTTCAATGAAGATGTCCTGGAAACTTGACAACATATATTTGATTCTGAAGTACAGAATATTCAAGTATTGTGTCCTGAAACGAGTACTGAGTGCGAGAACTTAAAATTCTTTCTTATTTCTGTCTCAGCAGGCTCATAAAGATGAAATTAAAAAAAAAAAAAAAAAAACAGATACAGCACTTCAAAATGTTTTGTTTCTCGAACTGGTCGTTGCATTACCAAAAATGGTAGGTAAAAAAGTCTTCTACTGGGGAGTAATGCAACAAATATAGCTGGTTTTATTTTTTTTCATTTGACTGCTCCTTACAGCCTCATTATTCCTTTCCCTATGCAAGACTCCAAGCAGCTGTTAGAGCATTTAAATCACTCAAAGCAAAAATATTCTGCACATAGGCCAAAATGTTCCCCTTCTTTTGCTCTCTATGGCATTGCATTTCAGGAAATATGGCTGTCTACCAGGAACTGACTCAAACACAATGAGGTGGAAAAACGTGACCTTCAGAAGAACGATTTAGCATGAAGATTGTAGAATACATTGCTATTAGAGTGTTCCCAGCTTGGATCCATTGAGAATGTTTGTAAAAGAGCTCCATAAGTACGGCACATTGCCATGCACACAGGTTGCTCTCATTAGGAGTAAGTCCTTGCTATAATATTAAGGGTAGTCTCCTGACACTGACAATGCGGAATTCTTATATCACAGGTCTTATTTAACCCTCTTCTTGGGTGAGCTATCCCTGTGTAGAAATCAAGTTGGAACGATTGCTTTTTAAACACAAAAGTGGCACCTGATTGTCAAGATTTTACCTCTAAGGCAAGGAGAGTCAAAATGAGCCCTTGCTACTGTATAGTACAGTTGGCCTTGACCCAAAAAGCCTTTCTCTTTTATCTGCTACATGCCCCAAACTTGAGGGAATACTTTCTCTAAATACCGGCACTGTTCCCAGTCCCTTTGTGTGCTTCCTGGTTATTTTTTGCTCATTCCATATGGTGTGCAAAACTCTGAGCATCTCTGCAGGTCAGGAATTATTTGTGGATGTAGCTAAACTGCTCTCTAATAGTTAAGTCTTATGACTCCTTGTAAACATTCTTGCTGAGCCTCAAAGCAGATTTCTAAAGGAAATATGGATGTGATCCTCCTCCATCCCCTTGTTAATGTTCCTAGGTAGGTTCCTGCTCTGTGTCATGTGGCAGGCGGAAGGCAGCAGCCAGCTCATCTGCATAATCAGGTCAGCCACGTGTGCTGCTGTCCCAGAAATTCTACCCCAGTTGGAACAGTGCTGTCACCTTCCATACTTAAGTTTTTTGTAGGGCTTGCATATACCATCATCTAGGCTGGGATAGGTTAACAGCTTAAAGGGAAAATTGAGGAAAGGCAGTTAAAATGCTCACTGTCTTCTGAGACATTTTTTTCATTATTATTTTTAGAAGTGATGATGGATGTAATTCCTTCTGTCGTTTATTTTTCCTATCACTGATTCACACCACAGTTCTCATGGATCTCTTTGTAATGTAAACTTAGACCTGATCTACCAATATACTCCAATGTGAATCAGGAATTCTGTCAGCCTCTGTAGACACTTAGGATACCAGCAGATCAGCTTGTGATTCCTATGAAACCTTGGGCAATTTATTCTTATGGGGAAAGTATATTGAAAGTGAAGAAAGTCTAAATTATTAATTTAGAGGTATTGGATAAATCAGTTTTAATTGACAAAGTTGAACATATGATGAGACAAATATTTATTATTTCTATTTTGCTAAGCTTTCTGGTTTAACTCAGCAGGAGGTTGACCAAATATCCCTTGATATCCTAAATACTGTCATCTATTTTTTTAAAAATACTTTTGTCTTCTATTTCGTTGTATTACAAGACAGTGTATTCTCCCCCTGGCAGTCCACATTCAACTTTTTTTTGTTCAAATCAATGTAAATCATCATAGAACTGGATAGATATCCCACTAAAATTTGATAAAATATAGGTCAGCTATATTACAGAGTTGTTTTATTTTTCACTAAAAGGGGATGTTAGGTTAAAGAGGATAAAAAAAATATGGTTTAAAATTAAAGCTGATGCACTTGTGATTTCAGTTGCCACTATTTTACCCTATTTAACCACTATTTTACTCTGGAAAATCTCTGTGAGCTACCAAACTTTCAGTGCATTGTGCACGCTGGTGTGAATTATCTGCAATTAAATACTGCATAGAACCTTAAAATTTACTCTGAGCAAATGTTCTGAGATATGAAGACATTATTAAAAATGTTGGCCATCCTATTTCCTGACTTTTGATTCTTCAAAAAACTGCTCACTGAAGCCTTGTGATCTGTGAATTTCTATGCACTTCTATTGTTCCTTTGCTGTCACAAAATTAATTACTTAGAAGATCCTTTCTAATCCTGCCTAACTCTGCTTCCCAGTTTGAAAGAGAAGTGGCCTCTGGAAACACCTGAGAGAGCTTTGAAAGTGTTTCAGAGTTCTTTTAAGACTTCAAATTGTTCTTTCCTATGGATAGCTGGAAGGAGGATAAGAAAGAAGTATAAAAGTGACAGATCTTTTATTTCCTGTCTTGGCACCAGCTACAGCTGTAGTTTTTCTTGTTTAGAAGAGTGCTTGTAACACTTGGCAATAATCAATTCCAGAAACTACACATTATTGAATTTCTTTGACTAAGTGCTTATCTAACAACATGGGGCAGAGCCTTCCAGCCAGGTAGTAGAAAGAAAAGGCTTGGTAGTGGAAAAAGGTTGTGAGCTATCTAATAAATTTAATTTTCTACCTCAGCAAAGAATATAAGATGGCTGCAAGGCCAAAGGCTGTTCCTAAAATGTTATTTAGACTTTATTGGTAATTGGTTTTGTCCCAACTCATTTTCAGCTGCAGTGTTAGGGCAAAATGGAACATAGTTTTCTAAAATAGTCACTGCTGCTTAAGCAGGGTTTTGTGGAGAGAGGTGGTTGTAAATCCTTTTCCCCCTAGGACTGAGACTGTCTTAAAGAAGATTGCTCACACTAGTGAGCCTGATGCTAAAAGTATCTAACAGGGTTTTCTTCTATTGAATTCAACAGCATGAGCTTCATTTAGACCCTCTGATAATCCAGCATAATGTGCAACCTAAATCTAGCTGAGAAACTTTTCTTCTCTCAATTTAACAAAGCATCAATGAGAATTTAAGCTTATAAACCCCATTCATGGTGAAAGCCCATTTCCCAGAAGTTCTTGTGGGGCTTCTGAAGCCCTCTTTGTGTGTGAATGATCTGTGAAAGGGCCTTAACCATGTTCATTAGTTTAAAATTATTCAGTGAATGTCTAAGTAATTACAACTGAGCCTCTGAGTTGCTTATAAATGATCAGTTTTGCAATCTGTAGCAGGGATAGGCTCTGTGTAATTTGCTGATCGTATGATGCAATCAGTGATGTGATGGTTTTGCATCTGTCTCTCGGTGGCTCTTGAGCTTCCAAATAACCTTCTCAATGTGAATAGCCATGGGATAATCCTAAACAGGGAGAATCTATGAGTGCATTTTAGCTCCCTTCTCCACGTGGGACCTGGCTGTGGATGCAGAGACCCACATGCTGTGCACCTGCATTGGCATTTGAAGGAAGCCAGGGCCTGCTGAAAACCAGGGAGATAGCAAGTCTTGGTAGTGAAAGAATTGTTCCTATGGGATGGATGGCAGATGGCAGCTCTTTTCTCTCCTCTCCCTCCCTTGAAAGAAAGAGGAAAAAGAGAGATGAATATTTGTCCAGTCAGCATCTGTATTAACTGGCCTGGTACCATATTTTTCACAAATATTGGGTGACATAGGTTCTCTAAATTATTCAGTGAGTTTTAGTCCATAAATGAAAATACTTAACTTTCCTATAGACTTGAGTGGCAAAAAAGCTTCAAGTAAGTTTCCATAAATT
Source organism: Aegithalos caudatus (assembly GCA_013389925.1). Classification (NCBI taxonomy): domain Eukaryota; kingdom Metazoa; phylum Chordata; class Aves; order Passeriformes; family Aegithalidae; genus Aegithalos; species Aegithalos caudatus. The sequence goes on from WEIU01021398.1 coordinate 43,350, forward strand.
GCACAAAGGGCTTTCTATTGCATTTTAACCTGGGATCAACAGGAGCTTTGTGGGAAAATAATAACCCTTAAAAAGCTCATCTGCAGCCCTGTATTTGCTTCTTTCTCTGAGATGGTGCATTGCAGAGGAGACTGTGGAAGTCTCAGTTCCACTGGTGCCTGTCTCAGCCCGGTTCAGAAGTGTTTGTGGCTCCTGAATTGAAACCAACCCGGTGCTGTGCCCACCAAGATGTTTCTAAGCTCTTTTTTACAGCATTTCCCAATGAAACTCTGTATGTTACACACTCACAGTATGTAGAACTATTCTCTCAGGAGTAGGTTGCCACTTACATGATTCATCAAATTAATTTTCCCTCTCTCCCTTCCAAGACATCTTCCTATGGTCCCTGTGAAGAATCTAGCTCAGAGCCTACTATTTATACAAGGCACATGCTGTTGCTGAATTGGTGGCACCCAACTGTATCTCCCATTCCAGTAACACTTTCCTAATACTTAGCGGTTGCTGTTAAGGCTTTGTCAATCATTTTAGATATTAGAAGGCAGAAAAACCTAACTTTAGTTTAATATACAATCAAGGATAACTTTTTTTATTGCTCCTCATTCCCAGAGCATTAATTAATGGCAATGCAGACATTTTTAGTGGCTCTGTTTGTCTGATATTTAGCAACAACATAAAAATTAATTTACTATGCTCTTACTAACAGCTGATTTATATATCTAATTAGTTAATATGACACCTCTTTGTGTTTTCTATTATAATTTTTCTTTCCTGGTCAGTGAATGTTTAAAGAGTAATGAAAGGCAAAGCCATCAGCTTAGAAAGTGACATTGTGGAATATGGTTTAAGTATAGTGGTCAAACTTGACAAACAAGGTGAGTGAAGATGAAACAGATAATATTTATGATGGGATTATGTGGTGATTTAGAGCACAGTCTGGTAGTTATGTTACTATTTTAAAGCTCTGTTGTTTGATAGAGCTGCAATGTAATTGAAATCATAGTATGTACTACATTTATGCTTATGCTCTGTGCTTAGAAGGAGGAGAATGTGTTTAGGTGCCATAAAATGCAAAATGAATTTCTTATTTCTTCCTCCTCTGTATAGTGAGAAAATTACAATATAGTTTTTAGTTTGGAATGATACAGTGTTAAGAGAGCGGTGTCTGTGTCTTGACAATTGAACCTTAGCCCTATTTTCACAAGTAAAAATTCTTTGTTAGGTCTATGTTTGTTTGATTTGTACTTTATGTATACCTCCAGAAAAAAACAAAACAAAAAACAAACTGTCAAAACCCCGAGGTTCCTTGTTCTGGAAATAGTTGTTAATGTGGGATTTTTAAAAATAATAATATTTTCACTTTGTGTAGTATCTGAGATTCCTTTTTGTATGTATGAAACATTTTCATACTTTGCAGGGCTTGCAGATTATTATTATTATCAAGGTTTCAAAAGAAAAAGGAAGTTGAAAAAAATTAAGCCTTTGAGGAACAGCTTGATAATGATAAAATTGATAAATGAGCTATGCCTTCCTCAGCAAGGTCTCCTTTGTAACTCTGCTGACACCCCCTCGCCTTGGGGTCTCATTCTGCCAGTGCCAGCCTCACCTGTGAGCCCTGTCCTGGAGGTGCAGATCCATTGGCATCATCTGAGCTGAGGAGTAGTTGTAGGTTAAGTTCTTCAGGGACTGGGAAAACTGGGATGCAAGCACAGGTGTTTCTAAAAGTCCAAGCACTGCACACTGAGAGCTGCTTTGTGATGAGGCTGTGTAGCTTCACATTGCTCACAAATCATCACTGCAAAGCAATTGCAGCTTTCCCTGCAGTCTAGAGCAGACATTGTTTGTTAACACCACACAAAGTATCTGAAACACTGCTCTTCCCAACACAGGGAGTGGGTAGTCATGCAGAGGCCATGGCCTGGTTAATGGTTAAGGGTTAAATGTTCTGCCTCAAAGAATAAAAATTAGATGGTCTATAGTACAGATCAGTAAATTCTACGAGAGTAAATTTTCTTTGAGAAAATAAAGCTCTTTCTCTTACTGTTTCTATGAATATTTGTAATCATGGGCATCAATATTGCTGCAGGATTACAAATATTACTTTCAAGAGTTACTACCAATTTATATTGAATCTTTCTGAAACTTGAAGGCCAGCACTGGAATCTTGAAGTGGTGACAGTTTTGGAACCTTTTCTTTTATGCTGTTATTTGCAGAGAAATTGATTTTGGGTAGCAAGCAATGCTAGCATAAAGAGAAGCTAAAGGCTTTTTAATATTTGTACTATCAAAATGAGCATGAAGCACTGATGATTCATAAGTGCTATTGTAAATAGGCTTTATTGATGTTGCTGTTCTTCCCTTCTTATGAAATGTTTCAGTTTACAGAGAGCCCTTAGGACTTAGGTTTATAAAGAGCAAGGAAAAATTTTGCAATGATTTTGCAATGAACATCCTGAGCGTTACACAATGTCTTTTGGAAGTAGCTAATATTAAAACTGTTCCCCCAATGCAGAGGATCTATTCACAGCAATAACGGCCTAATGCTTACTCTTGGCGTGTCATGTCAAGAGCTGTAGGCTGTGCTCTGTCTCAGGGAGAGATGCTCTGCTATGGTCAGTCTGCCCCCAAGCATTTTAGACCCATTTCTAGCCTGCTGGATTCATCCTACCCACTGGTTTTCTTAATGAGACTGGAGCAGAGCCCATTGCCCAGGGGCGCTGCCAGGTGCTCCTCTGGCATGGCCAGCGTCCTTGAGCTGGAGGGGAAAGGGCCAGAACTCTTTGTACGTTGCTGGCACATGTGTGGTGGTCAGCTGCAGTCTGATGCTGAGATTTGCCTGTACTACCTGCCCTAGAGAAATGCCTGCATCCAGCAGCACTCCTCTAGCTACAAAAGCCCCTTTGAAACTGGCCACAGGTTCATGCCCAAAAGATGTGGGGGGACAAAATAGACCTGGAGATGCCAAGTAATACCAAAAATCACAATGCATTTTCTGCCCTCAAACAGAGCTGGCAATCCAAATCTCCAGTCTGTCTTACCCTGCTTTTACCCCATCTCTTATTCATTTTCCTCTTTTGAAACAGAAGTATAAGGGGTAAGGGTTTAAATGGCGAAACAAAATTTAGTAAGCCTAATTTGGAAAGTTTCTAAATCCTGGAAAGGATTTGGGTTTCCAGATCCTGGGAAGTCTGAGTGTTATTGAAAACAATTTAGATGTCAAGGTCTTATAGTCAGGACTTTGATTTGTATGAGAAGTAGATATGTAAATATATTTGAAATATGGATACATGAAATTGTAACTTTTGGATCTGGGATTTAATATCCCAAGTTGCTTTGAGGATTTTTTAGGCAAATTTTACAATCTAACTTGCTATAGAGATTTTCTGATTGGGACATGCTTTCAAGATATTAATTAATTGTCAAATATTGTAATAAATACCCATAATGATAGAATCATATTATTATTTAGGTTGGCCTTTGTGATCTCCAAAGTATGCCTGAATTGCAGGGTTGTTTTTTTTCCAATAATATTCAAATTTTACTTAATATTTATTTATTCTCCTAGACTGTTCCACTTTAACTTCTCAGCTGATTGTCAGTTCAAATCTACACATTACACAGGCCTTTTTTTCCCCTGGTGAAACTGAAGCTGGAAGTCATGTCACAACTTAGCATTCTCCAAGTAGGTGCTTTAAAAGATGGTCTCTGAGCAGGGGCTGCCCATAAATCCCACAATTTATTACATTCACTAGTTTCAAGACAAAGGTTATTAGACAATCAATCAGGGCCATGTCTCATTATTATCCTTTAGTAGTTGGGATGTTTTTGAGGTTTTCATTAGGGAGTCAAATCACTTTCTTTCCTGCTGCTGAACAAAGAACTCCTCCAAGTGGTTGCTGTCTAAATTAGAGTATTGAAACATTGAGTCCAGACCATGTGAAAGCTGGTGATGACTCAGGCTGTTTATTAGCCCTCCTCAAAAGAATACAAAGAAGGAGATGTTCTCTCCTAATGGAGAAGTGGGTGAGCCATTTAAAGTCATTCAAATATACAAGAACAGTGGGAAAGGACATGATATGGCAGAGATAGCAGTGACCAGTGCAAATTTGGCTGTGGAGATAAACTGGAATGTGAAGGTTTCTGGTGTGGTCTTCTATCTCATTCTAGCTATGAGCTTGTAAAAGCAACCACAAGTTACTGTCAGGCCTCTGTTGGCAGTGCAACATCTTGTCTACTGAACAGCACAGCCTAGTCTTCTGTGCATCACGCATGTCAGGAGGCTGCAGTTTTACATTCGGACACTTTGAAATTATCTAATTGATTGAAAATATAAATCTGCATTTAAAAGTTTTAAAGACCTTGGAAAATGCAAAATTTAAACAAGTAGACTTTCCTCTTAAACATTGCAAGCAAGCCCTGTCCTTATTCAACAAAATTATTATTTATAAATATCCATACGTTTTCTCTTTTCAGCTACCTCACATCACAGTCATCAAGAAAGTCTTAATCTGTGCAGAATTAAGTCAAACTAGGGAGTTAATGAAAAAAAGCATGAAAGAGGGTGCAAAATAATGACTTAGTACAGGGTTTAATTGGGTCTTAAACTATCCCAGGTCTCTAGAGGAGACAGAGCCCCTGAAATGGAGCAGAACAAGGAGATGAGAAATTAAGAGTGGCTGACTATGTGCTGAATAAAGGAAGGACAAGAACAGAGAAAATGCTAGACTTAGAAAAACTGGGATGCTATTCCAGGTTGGGTAGGTGGAGTGAAAGAAGCTCAGTGACAAGGAGCTGAGAAGCATTCACATAACATTTCTGCAGTGAGCACACCTTCTCTGCTCCCTGTTTCATCGATAGACACACGTATATTAAAAAAAACTGTGTGTGGGAGCACCACATGGTGCTTTCCTATATATTTTGGAAACTCCATATGAAACATTTCATGATTTACCACCTGTAAGCTCCTCTAGATTTTTTTTTTTCTTTACTTTTTCAGTTGTTGAAAACAAACGGTCTCTGTCATTTGTTGCTATCTCTCTCTGCCCACCCCTGGCCTCCCACAGCAGCCATAGTGAACAGGCATGGCCTGGGGTAGCCCTTCCTGACAGAAATCCCCCCCTGCCCACGGAACACACTTGTCTGCCGTGCTTAGTAGTGGGATGGGGACAGGAGTGACAGAGCTTGGCTTTTTGGTGCTTGCAAGAACAATCTGTGAAGAATGTGGGCAGGAGAAAAGGGGAAGTAGGGAACTGTCTGCTGAGTCTCAGGCTTGAGAGACTTGAAGGGTGGTTCAGTCTGCCCAGAGAAAAGTTTCCATGTTACCTATATGGAAAAGATCTCTCCTGAGCAGAATTCACAACTTATGCCTGAATTGTTCTCTGTTCTCTGATCGTACATTAAACAGGATTCTGAGGCTGAGGAACACATGTGGTGAGCCGTGACAGCAAGGGATGGTCTTCTCTAGAGGTGGTGAGAGAGAGGCTGAAGGAGGAAATGGGGATTCCAAGGTGGTGGAGAATAACACTTGAATCTGGATAGACTCAGGTGTGTTCTTAAACATAGCTGATGACTGCTGCTTACAAATTATTTTCTTTATTTCATAGTTCTACCTTTTACAAGACAATGTATAAATCTTTCAGGCTGGAGGGTACCATAATAAATCTAACATGTGTGGCATATTTGTGGCTTTATATGTGCCAATGTTGATGAATCTAAGACAAACAGCATACTAATTGCTGCTCTCCAGAGGAGTTAGGAGCAGAAGAATCTTTAAAGAAGAGCTCCTTGGCATAATAAAAAATTGCCATTGTCTTTTTTAGCGTTCTCCTATGTGTCCATGGAGGATGGAGTGGGTTATCTGATTTTAAAAAGAGAATTATTTGGTAGATTTCTTTAATATCATTATGTGAAGAAAAAGTATTTATAAGGTAGGTATCAGCTCTGACAAGGACAAACAGCTCTGGAATTAAAATGCAAAATGAGTTATGTTTATTTGGAATTTTCTGTTATTTAGTAGAGGTTCTTTAATTTGTTTATCTCTCCCTAAAATTGCCTATTGAATTTAATTAAGTGCATCATAGATTTATGAGTCAGGGCAATATGGAGATTTTTTTTTTTTCTTTTAAGCAAGCTTATTTGTTTCTTAGATGGGCTTTTTCAAAGATGTTGTAATTATATGCCTGGGTTACTGCTGGCACAGCAGAAAGTTCATTCAAATACAGCAATTGCAGACATGCAAGAGACATGTCAAGAGCTCAGTGAAATCTGTCAGCTCCCATGGCCACCCATCTACGTCCATCCTTGTTGATTGCTCAAGAAATCAGCGTTGATAATACATCTTTAAATTACTCATTATGATTATATTCTTTTAGTTACAAACATGGTGGATCTTGAGTCATCACATGTTTCCTATAATCCTGGCATGTTTACTTTGCATGTTTGCCTAGAATCTTCATCAATTCTCTTCATCTTTTCTTTCAATAAATGTATAATTCAACTTGTCTGAATTTGTACCCATACAAAAGGCTAACCTGAGGACTTTGAAATTTTACTCATTGACAGCAACAAAAATGATTGAGTCACTACATTTAACACAATATTAAAGACTGATTATAAAAACTGGTCTTCAATTCCTTTTCTAAATCTGACCATTGCAATGCATACATGACAAATTCTACCTTATGTCTTTCTGTGTAGTCTTATCTTTCAGACTGTGCATATTGTTGGAAATAATAATTTTAAAGCTTTAATTTTTATTATAATTGTTTGACAAATGAGTGTCTGACTTTCAATGAGAACTTCCATAAATTCTCCTATCTAGGTCCCAGAGTGTGCGATTTCTGGAAGCCTTAGAACAAGGTGCAGAACCCTTCAGGACCTTGATTCAAGTTTTCAGTGGGAATTTTTATGCTCAGGCTTCTGCAGCAGAACAGATCACATCCATCCAGGGTGGGTAGCCAGGGCTGGGGCTGCTGTGCCAGCCATGAACAAGGGACTGCAGGAACCATTGCTCTCAGGGACTAAGATCCCCTGAGCAACAGGGCTGCCCTCAGTGTTTGAGCCTTGAAACTTCAGCAGTTTAGCTGTAATTCCAGTAACAGCTGTCAAAGTCCCCAGAAGCATACTGTGTTTCAGAATCAACATATGCTGACATTTCAAAAATGAGTTTTTGCTCTACCCTAAGATTATCACTTTATGGGGATCTTGAAATGTCAAAATTTCCTCTGTTGTTGTCTCTGTGCTGAAGAGTTTGGATCACTCTTGCTGCAGTTCTCTGTACCTTCCCTGGTCTTCAGTGTCTTCCAAGATGGGGAAATATGGTCTCCTGGAGCAGCAGTCTCGCTTTGGAGCTATAAAATGGCATAATCATGTTTCTCTCTCATTTTCTCTTCCTTTTTAAAAATTACTAATGTTTTATTTGCCTTTTTAAGTGCTTCTGAGTATCAAGACGATGTTTTCATGGTGCTATCTGTTATAACACTGAGATAGCTTTCCTGAAAGATAATAGCTACTTTAGGCTCAGTCACTTAATATCTACAGTTAAAGTTACTTTTCCATGTGTGTTATTTTACATTTATTTATACTGAGTTTTTCTGTAGTTTATTGCCTAATCTTTCTGAATCATGAAATTCCTATGCAAGTCTTTGTAGTTTGCTTGCCTTTTTACTGCCCTGAATAATTTGTCACCAGTAACAAATGTTGCTTCCCCTGCCCCCCCTTTTCCAGATCATTTGCAAAAATACTAAATAGCATAAGCCCCAGGCCAGATCCTTCATTTGAAGTCCTACTATTTATTCCTACTTTACTTTCCTATCCTTTTAATCTGTTATCAATCCATAGGAAGACATTCCCATGGCATTTTATGAACTTTTGGCTAAGAAATCTTCCTGTAAGCCTTTAGAAAATTCGAGCACAGCAAATAAACTGCCTTGTCTTGCCCTAGAGATAATTCTAAGAAGTTGCAGTGCTGTGACTTACCTGTGTGAGAACTGTGTTCACTCCTTTTTACTATGACAGGTTTGTTCCTGTACCAATGCTTTCCTTTCCTTACTATTTTATGATTTGGTTGTGTGCAGAAACACTTGCCTTTGAAAGCAAATATCCTGAATTAGGTAACAGATACCTTTCATGTAAAGTCGAGAGTTAGGATTTTTCTTTAGGTACCTAACAAATTTTTCCAAAAAAACCAAATGTTTATGTTTTGCAAAGACTTTGTCTCAGTATCGCCTACATTGACAGCTACCCAGGGTATATGAGTGCTGTTGAGGTCTTCCATTGTTGTAACTTTTTTGTCCTTAAAGATGCTCATAAATGTCATTGTCATCTTTCCAATAAATCAGTAATATACACTACGTATAAAAGTCGATTTTGTTACCAATGACTGAAGTTGGAGAATCACTATAGTGATTCTGTTCCTCCTTAACATATTTTATTTATTTATCAAGTTTTATTCTGGACTTTCTTCAGTAAAGAGCTCCTATATATATTTGGTTTTATTGCTTATTTTAGGTTCAAATTTAGGACTTGGTTGCAACTTTTATTTTATGCTTCTACTTGAATTTTGTTGATTTTTGTCCTATGCTTTGTTGGAGGATACAGAGCAATTCTAAATTTCCTCCAGGGAGAATTGTTATCTTAAACTGTATGTTCTACTCCTGCCAGCTTCCTTTGATGTTTTGTTGACTCAGAAACATTCCTGTAGAACCACTTTTAATGCCAGCACTGAAAAAAATTTCCTTAAGAATTAATGCCATATTCATCTCTGGACATCCTAAACAACCATCTGTCAGGAGGGATAAGAGGCATTTGGCTTCTTTGAAGCAAGGAGATGGACTTCATGACCTCCAAACATCCCTTCTAAACCTATTATTTCCTTTAAATTGATAATTAGGGAAACAGATGCAACTTCTCTCACCTTCACAAAGTATGAGAGGCACATCCATTTTTTTCCTGCAGATGGGAATTGAAGCTCCTCAAAGATAAAGGTAGTGGGTATTCTATTGAAGTGCTGCAGAGACAGGGATTCTATTGTATGTTAACTTTTTATTATTGTTAGGATTGAAGAATGGTATTTTCTTCTCCCCAAAATCCTAAAAATATTGCTAGGCATAACTCCATCAAAGTAGACAGTATTTGCTTTTAATATAGTAATTTTTTTTAAAATTGATGATGACAGTAGGTTCCCAGTCCTTTAAAATATCCTATCTTTCAGCTACCAAATTTAGTTATTATAATGTCTTGCAACTTGGCAAAAAATCTTTTAACCACATTAGTATTGTCAGCTCTCTTGCAAAACAGAGAAGCAAAAACTCCAACATGAAAAAAGCTGCAATCAAGAGCTGAAAAATAGATTTTTTTTTTCCCTTACCTTTTTTTGTTGGTAAAAATGTGCCTCGCTAAACAGAAGACCTCTGGTTATTGCAGTTGTTAGGTAACTATGCAGCCTAGGTTAAGTGGAGAGCTTAGGAATCCTAATGTAATACCCTTCTGCCTAAGCCCATTGTCTGTGAAAACAGGTTGGCTTTCACTCTGTATTTGTTTAAAATAGCACAAGGGGCAGTCATGCTATACTTTATTCCACTTGTGTTCAATGCAATGCTTGTTAAGAATAGGGGATATCGTATTGTATAAAAAGTAGCATAATGGCATGTGACTGAATTTTCAATGAGGGAGGCAGTGTGTGACTGCACTGCCAATGAGAAGCTGCCTCACACTTTGTTATGCAGTCCTGCTTTCATGAAATCAGACTCTGAGTGACTCATCAAATCCACTCAAATATTGTCACAGTGTATCTTCATTGCACAAAACAGTATTTAAGACTTTGTAATCACATTGCAAATAGTGTTAATAATTCTACTGAGAATGGATGAGTGTGAACCATAGAATTCAGAAGATCTTTTAAAAATATCCATTATGTAAAGACAAAGATGCTATCTATTTATCTATCTTTAAGATACACAAAACCCTCACCAGAAGCTGTAGAGGGATGCAGATGAAAGCATTGACAATGTTATCAAATGTTTAAATAGGAAAATCTACAAAATTAATTTGACTTTAAATATATCTTATTAGAGTTGATTTAACATTTTCCTTGATAATGTCAAACAAGTTTCACTGTTATGATCTACTTTATATTGCTGGTAAAACATAAAGGTGCGAGTCATAAGGACATAAAGATAAGGTTATATACTTTGGAATTTGAAATGCAGAGAAGATTTATAAGATGGAGATGTTAAAAATGGGGGAGTAGAAGGAAGAGGGAAATAATAACAGAAATCTAATACTGACTGGGTGAAAGAAAAATTATATAAAACTTAGTGTTTCAAAAATTAATGCACCGGGGAAAAATAAACAGCTACAGATTTAAAAAAACGGACTCTAAATCCTCTATTATTGTTCAGGGAGGCGATCTTAGTCATCATGGACATCTCTAAAGAATTATTCAGTTTCTTAGCAATAAAATAGAATCTGAAGAATTATTAGTAAAGAAATGAGAACAGATCTACGCATATTTTTTCACCATCACTTATTACCTGTTTTCCCTCATGCTGAATGTGCAGTTCTGGCTCTGCCCTCTCAGGGAGGATATAACTATCTTTGGAAATGCTTGGGAAAAGGTAAAATGGATGGTCAAGTATGGTCAAAAGCACTAAAAGGTTTCTCAGGGAAGAGATACCAAATTGACTGGGATTCATCCATCCAGAAAGTGAGATGATTGAGGGAATATATGATGGGAATCTGTAAAACCAAAAATAACATGAAGCTGGCAGGTACATTACAAATATGTATTGTTCCCCATTACAAAGAAAAAAAGGAAGTTTCTTAAGATGCTAAGCAGATTTAAAGAAATTAAAAGGTGGGGGTTTTTTATATATACTTGGATGCATAATTCATTATTGCGGGAAGATTTTAAGTACAAAATTGTAAATAGGTATAAAAAAGAATTAGTTTGCTAGAGAATAGACACAATGATAGTTAAATGTGATTGCTTGGAAACAGATGCTATTTGCCTTAGGAAAACCTATTTTGTTGATACCTGAGAGCTGTGAGTATGGACATCAATGGAAGTATCACTTCCTTTGTTTTATACTCCTTCCTTTCTGGTCACAGCTGGAGACAGTTAAGACCAAACTAATATTTGTTCAGGCCTCACCTGGAAACATTAGCATGCAATAATTAAAGATGGTGATAAGATATTTATGTGCCATCAAATAACTCATAATCTCCAGTGTTTGTGGACCAAAGCCAGAGATTATATTACCTAGATGGAAAATCCTGTGCCTGGTTATTCATTGGCTTCTCCCTAGTTTTCTGTGCAGAGATGCCATGAATTTAGGTTCTGATGTGAATTTAGTTAGGCTTCTGCTACTGCCAACCCCATGTAGAGAATAATGCATGATGTCCAGAAAAGGTTAATTCTTCTTTCAGGGTATTCTTAATGAGAAATGATTTTTCACCCATTAATCTATTTCTCTTCTCAACACTGAATATGCAAAGTTTGGTGTCCAAGTAGATTTCCATTTTGGGTCTTGGTGAATTTAATTTCAGGATGTTGGATAAGAAATTTTTTTAATTGGTTAGGCAAGGGAACTTACTACATTGCAAAAGCCTTGTAATAAAACGCGTTTCTCTTTTCAGGGTGTGCAAGATATTTGCATATAGGGTGTGGCTTTGCTTGCAAGATAAAACATGCAGTTTGAGATAATTTCTTCTACATCTTCTTTGGATCTATCAAACAGTATTGCTATTTACAAAGGTACTGTGAAGTAAAGCAGATGCTTATCATATTAATAGAAATACATTAAAGTGTATAACACAAGGATAGCTAATCCATCGTGTACCAGATCACACGTTAGAAATACTCTGGTGTGAGACACTAACAGAATAATAGTAAAGAGAATCAAAGGTTCTCTATATGTTTTTTTCTTCTTGGTATTTAATGAAAGCAACATTAATATCAAGCTTTATGCTGGTGCTACTTAACTTTTAACTTAATGTGTTCATATTTCTGTATTAATTACATAGTTCATTTCAAGGGGCAACTATTATGTATACTAGTAACATTGGCACCTACTTCACTTAGAGCTGAACATCAAAACACCTAATATTGTAGGATTATAGCCTCTATCTTACAGCCCTTTTTTGATATTGTCAGCTTCTGAAAACAAAGGCTAGTCAGCTAAATTGACTCTTTTATTCCTCCCTGGGGGAAATCAACAGAGAAGAGAATTAGTGCTGTTAGCATTTAGACTGTGAAGTCTTTAATAAAATATTTTGAATCCCTAGAAATTTCAGTCTGGAAAATATGCCTCTGACAGAGGGTTAATTTGTCTAGAGGTGGAATTAATGTTGTGTTGGCAGGAGATAAGAATGCTCCCATCAGGTGAAGAGTAGCTGTGTGTAATTGGGATAGTGCAGCAGGTCAGCAGATGCTGTAACAGATACTGATTTGCTAATACCCTGAAGACGAAAATGAAAATCCTGTTAAATTTGTGAATTTAGGAGCTAAAGGGTGCCTCAGCTTGCATGATGGATGTACTGATTTCAGCATGTAGCCTACACTGGGTAAGCCTCTGCTGTTGACAAAAGTCCTAACAAATGTGGATTGGTGGTTCAACAACCCAGATGTGATTGAAGATGCCCACAGAATAAAATTCTGAGGAATGGAGGTTCATAGTAATAAATCCATTATTTTGAAAGAATCATTAGACGGAGTGAAAACAGACATGTGTTTTTAGATTAGCAATCAAGGCACACTGAGATAATGCCCACTGAAGTTTTTAGTCTCTGATTGGTACTTTTAGTACCTAGGCAATTAAGTATGTCTGAGCAATAAGAAAGTTGAAATAAGTTTGACTGTGGAGGCCCAGGGGTGTGCCACCAGGGTGGTCATGCCTCAGACCTGGATGGGCAGAGGCAAGTGGGGAGAGACACCCCTCTAGGATAGAGTGAGAAAAGGCCTTCCTCCCATGGGCCTTTGCAGTTATATGTTAATTTAAGTTCTGTTCCCTCATTGGTTTGTAAGTCCTACCACCCCCGTTCAGCCCTCATTTACCGTTTATGTACCCTTTCCAGAATGTTCCAGAATGTTCTTCCCTCCCTCAGTCGCCATTGACTTGTTGTTCCCACAGTGCTCCACCCCTGTTATCCTATTAGTTCTCCCAACCTTTCTCCCAACACCCCTGCACCACTTTCCTTTGCCTCTATTGGCCCTTAACCCTCAGATCCCCCCCTTTTTGTCCCTTATTTAACCCTGAGCCCTCAGATCAGTTCTGGATCCCTTTGCTGTCCCTGATTAAAGAGTCTTTGGATTTCAGAGGAGAACCTGTCCCTTTGCCATGGTGTCAGCCATTTTACAGCAGTGTGCTGCAGGCTCAGAGATGCTCTCTGGGACCTTGTTATAGTGCCTGCTGTAACATTTGACTTGGGGTTTACTTTGGTATGTCATTACTGATCCTCACAAGAGTGTTTGCAAAGGGTTTTGTTCAAGTTAAGAGAATATCACTGCTATTAAGCAATGCCTACACTTACGGCTATCCTACAGCCCAGGGCTGGAGCTTAAAGATTACACCAGATACATCTGGGAGGCAGAAATTGATGGGTTATGAATGGGAAAAAAAAACCAAAAAATATAAACAACTTGAGGTAAAAATTTGTGGCTTTGACAGGAAGCTGATTGTGGCTGCGTTTGTTAAAGACTTGGAGAGGTATTGCATATACAACAACGTCTATCTTTTTGGTACAGGTGAAATAAGGAATAAACATAAAGAGGTATATAATTCTGCTTATGATTAATGCTGGAATATTATGGGAGCATCTATCTGGGGCCCAGGTAAAGTCACCAGTGTGTCTCTTTCTATTCGTGTGCCTCTACCCTGTCCCATTTATTAGGCAGTGATATATGCTTCCACTGCTCAGCTTTTCTGACCATCAGGGAGAATATCTGAAACACCCTCATCATCTTTGCTGCCTTTTGCTTCAGGCTGTAAACATGGGTATTGGAGGTACCAAAAAAAAAAAAAACAACAACAACCCAAAAGACATATCCATAGACAGCTTTCTGTATCAACAGGCTTGAGGGGAAACAAGCTGCTAGAGGCAGAAAACAAGACCTGCTTGAGAATATTTTTGATATAAGAAAGAACAGCACTTGCCTTTTATACCTATTATGGAATAGCTGAACAGTTTTGCCAGAAAGATCTTCAGAACCATGTGCTAATGTTCTTTTTTTTACAGAACTCAGTAACACCAAGTTTTTCCAATTTTTTTTCCTAGATAGGTACAATGTGAAAATGTGTAAAATTATTCTTAGCAGGAAGAGACTTGTAGAGTTTTAGTTAAGCTTAGAGTTCAGCCCCTGTGGGAATGTGGAGAAAACTCTGTGCTTTCCTAATAAAATGTCACAAGACAGTCAAAATGCAAATTTCTGAGAACATGAGGACACACTGAAAATAGTGTGAAGCTACTAGAATGGCACAAATACAAAAGGGGAACTGATTGTCTTCCCAATAAATTCATTATTATAATACATTATTCAGTCTTGCTGTACTGGATAAGTGAAAATTACTAATTTATGTATAACAAAGATAGAGATTTTGCACTGTTTAGTACATGAGATCATTCATTTGAAACAAGTGCTCATACAGATCTGCACATTGCACATCATTGGGTTATTTACTTTTTTTAACAAGAACATTGAATGATTTATCTTTTTGAATTATATTTGTATAGCTGAAGCTTCTTTCAGTGTCTTCAAAGGCCTCAGGCTTTTCTCTCTGAGCACAGTGGTTCTAACCCACAAATGTGATGTATGAAATCTGGGCTCCTGAAGGAGTATCCTCAGCTCCCTCCAGAGTCTAAACAACTGCAGAGCAAAACATGCCCAATAGTGTAAAACCTTCTGCTCTTTTGCAATCATTTGTTTTTTGGGAAAGCAACATTTGATGAGGATATAATTTCAAATTTGACTTTTGTTTTTGTGTTCCTGTTATACTCCTACTGTTAATTGCCTGCAGAGTAATTTAATTTCTGCCTTCAATCCAGATCTGTTTACCTTCTCTGTACTTAGCAGAGGCTAAAAAGGCCATCAGTATAGCAGCAGAAAAGGCAACTTTTTTTGGTTTTGGTCTCCACAAAATTCTGCTAACGTGACTGATTTCTCATAGATGGTGGCTCTCAGGGAGTTTAAATTAAAGTGACCATACCAGTCTTAGGGCTTTCCCTTGGTTATAAGTTTTCCAATTTTTCCACACAGCCACTGCAAATGGTTAAACATGTTAATATATTTTTTGTAAGAGTATGTGTATATCACTCCCTGTGTAGCTCTCTTTTAAGGACTGGTCAAAATTATGGTCTTCTGGGGCAGTTTAGGAAAAAATCTTAGACCTCTAATTCAGTATAAAATTCCCTAATCAAAAGATCTCAACAGCTCCCAATTTTGTACAGAGATTACCCTACAATTCCTTAGCAAAACAAATATCTATTGCAAAAGAAAATCAGTTGCTTTGTAAGACCCGCAAAATTAACTTTTGAAGAAAATATTTTCCTTCAAAAAGAAACTTTTTATGTCATTGCTCCAGATATTTTTTAGATTAATAAATATAATGACAGTAGATTTGAGAAAGCTTGGGATTCTGGATAATATCACAGAACTTTGCAGCGTACCTTAGTAACCCACCCATGAATTTCTGATGTCACTGTTTTCAACATAGCACTCAGACTGGGCTTGGTTTACAAGACCAGAAATAGATGAAACTTGCTCAGAAGAGCTTTGATTTGGTAAAGCAATGATTCTGTCTCTAGTGAAAATAGAGCTTTGCAATTGCAAATTGTCTCTTCAAAGAGGCCTTTAAACTTTTTCACGCTGGAAAGTTTGTTTTAAGATGATGAAAAAGTAAATGAATCACCATAAAATGACTCATATTAAAAGATTTTTGCAAAGTGGTTGTCACGAGTAACTCGTCTGAATCATCTGGAACAGTTTTTGTCAGGAAGGCAAGGTTGTCAGATTTCCCTACACAACAAGAGAAAGTAGAGCAGCAGTGCAATTAGAGATCTCTTAAAGTCATCAGGATGATATTGTTGATTTCAAACTACTGCGTGGTCTGACTTTTGTTGCAGTCAAACAACAACATTAAATAAAAAAGACATTTCCAAAGTGAAATGTTCAAGCTTTAGGTTATTTCTCCATCCAAATGTGATCTTAATTTATCATTTCTAATTACTCTGTCGCATTATATTATTCCACCGGTGTGTACACAGTGAATGGAGAGGAACACATTTATTCTGGCCTCCTCACTTAGGAAGCAGCAATAAGATTAATTTGATACCAATCAATCAAACTGGAACTGGTCGTGTAGGGCTTTTTCTGAAGATTTCTGTAACTTTCCCAGGCAAAATTCCATTTTGAAATATGACTTATAAACTTTCAAACCTGGTTATTGAGAATTACAGGGTGGGGTTATACATAAATATGTCAAAGTCAAAAGCCTGTAACCTAGATATAGACAAATTGCTCTTACCAGACCACCCTGATGTTCAGAGGTATCATCATCACTGCAGGGAGGATGTTGTGTCAGTCCAATGGGGAAAGACTGAAACACTTCAGTCTGCATTTCCTCTCAAATTCAGTTTTAGGCCCTTTCTGTGAAGTTTCAGCACAAATAATTACACAAAGTTGTAGTCAGCCTTCAAGGGCAATAAGAGAAATAGGGGTTCTCTTAGTGGCATTGCAGTCCCCAAAACACAGAGCACTGTGGAGCTGCTGGCCATGAGCATCTGCGCTGTCTGCTTCTTAAAAAAAGAGTCAGTTTTCTCTTGCAAAGTACTTAAAACCCCTCCCTTGAATGTTCCTTTTGGCACAGGCCTTTAACCCCGTATCTCCCTGAACACTTAGATCTACATCTGTTTCAGCATAATGAGTTTCCACAATCTTTTGAAGAAAGTGTGGCTTTCCACAAACATCAAAGGCTTATTGTGATTTTAATTCTTCTTTCATTCTGACCAGTGGTCAGTTTTCATGTTCTTTCTCTAAATTATACTTTTTTCCATATATTCCCACTAGCTTTTCTTTTGCTCAAAAAGCAAACCCAGCTTATAGATACTTAAAATTCTTTCATTTTGCTAAACAGAATTGTCTTTAGATTTCTGGTCTTTTTTTAGGTGTTGAGACATAAAGCTAATTTTCTTCTTTTCTTCCCATCCCCTCTTTTGTTTTCTTTCCCCCTAAAACTGCCTTTATTTTATTTTTCCCCTTTACCCCTTGTAAATTGTTGCTGAGATGTCCTCCTCCTGTTCTCACTAGTGCTCTGGAGCAGTAGCTGCACAAAAAATTCTGCTTCAGTGGTGCTATTTCTGGATGCTGCCATCTGCCAGGTTTTACTTCCATTTCAAACAAACGTTCAGTTCAGTTTCATCTTTCATTTGGAGACACAGCTGCTCCTAAATGCTTGGTAATCACTGGTGTGCAGCACACACCTGTAGCCAACTATATAAACGAAATAGAAGAAAACAGCTATATATTCCCATCTTGTTAGCCATTAAACAGGTTAGTCAGGAAACAGGGACTCTTATCTTTGTTTGGGCAGATCTTTATTTTATAAGCAATATTTTCTCAAAGGGCTAATAAAGAACAGCAAACACAGAAAAAGTATTACCAAGCTCCTCTTAGTGAACCTTTGCTAATAACAAGTTTATCAGGGCAGTGCATGTGCAGGGGGCTTGGCTCAGTGTTAATTTGTCACTACCACCAAATTAACTACGCTCTATTTTGCTTTCTTTCCAATTTTACATCCTTGATTACATATTCATAAAACTGTCCTTCCTTCCAAGCATAAATACAACTGCTTTGAAAATATAATTGTCTATGTTTATCAAGCACCTAATTTGTTTTACTTGCCAGCTACTAATTACATAGGAAATATCAAAGAATTGCAGGTCATATATTCCATTTGAAGCACTTATAGAAAAACTTTCCGAATTACAAAATTGAATTTAAGTTGCAGCATGGGATGTGCAATGTGCTGTGCTGTCTCCAGCAGTACTAGTCAAAGAAAACAAACATTTTGGCTGATTTCACATTCAGATTTGTCAAAATATACTGAGTGATGTGCTTGTTCTGTTTAAAGTGAATTGTTTTTGTAGCCTCTGAGAGCTTACCCTGTCTTTTATTACTATATATTCTAGTCTATCACTGCTAAAACTTGTTTATGGTAGAGCAGAGAGAATCAAATGCAAAGCAGACTGATAACATGGTACAATTTGGTTTTATCCACCATGTCGTTCACTTTGTCTCATCCATTTTCTGAAAGAGATATGCAAATTCTGTCTTGCTTCTGAGCTGGATTATTGTACCATCTCAATCCATTCAAAGCAATAAAATGAGATTTAATAGACTATGTTAGTTAATTGTTTAGGAAACATGGAGTTTTAATCACTCTGACAACCACAGATCTGGGACTGGAGAGCAGAAACTCTTTTGCATATGTAGCAAGTCTTGCAGAAATTTGGTATTAGCCAGCAAATTCCAGCTTTCACAACACTCTTATAACTACTGTCTAGAATTTATATAGCACTGAACAAAATACTAACAATCTAAGCTTAGTAAAACAATTGTATGGCAGGTCATCAAACATAGATACAAATCTGGATATCTGAAATTTTGGCAGTGAGAAAGAAGAGCACTGATTTTTAAAAAGGAAGCTGATGCTAATAGATTACATCATACTATCCACCCAGAATACATTGTAGTTTTTAGGTCCACAACAGACATAGTGCCCAACTCGTTGTATTATACGCTTATAAATGAGTTCTGTGCTTTGTTTGAAACCCACTTTACAGGGTTACAGCACAGTTATCTAGAGAAGTACTTGCGAGCCATCAAAGCATTAGTTCTGGGATTTTCCCTATAGTTTGCTGTAGATGAATATTTATGTTCTTAATAGAAAAGTCTATTTACTTCCCCTTTCCTATGAAAACTTAGGGAATTAAGATTCCTGTCTGTGGGTTCCAGCTGAGCTGGGGCCGGGGCAATCGTGCCCTTAATGCAGTGCAGCTGTGTTAATTATCCCAGAGTGGGAACAGCCGTGTGCTCCCAGCTCTGGCTGGGAAAAAGAGTGAGGGAGTTGCCCTATGGTGTATGCTTGGGTTTCCAGCCCTTTCTTATTTTCATGTATACAAACTGTGCAGAAGCACAGCCTGCAGAGATGAGATTGGTGCATGGTGTTGACAGGGGGTACCTGTGCTACCATTCTAGGTGTGCTTGAACTGGGAATTTCCTTCAGCCCTGGACTGCGATTAGAACTGGCGACTGATGTGACAACATCTGACCTCAAAGTAGGTTGAAAGAGATATGTTAATTTCAATGCACTCCAGCTCAGATCCTGTAATTTTTTGTGTGGTTTTCCTTCATTATGGTAATTGGAGATTTGACACCTCTGACTTCTGCTTGTTCCACTTTCCCTCTCTCATTACTTTTCATGATTTTCATTTGTAGTGAGTTGTATTGCCTGTCACTGGAGGGAGTGGTTGTTAGAGAAAATCACGGTTTCTAATGGTGACTGCAGGTATTTTAGGATAATTATTATTAATAAGCAAGAAAGTTGCCTGAAAACAGAAAATCTGGAAGTAAAACTACCATCTAGAAACTAAAGGTAGTAGGGAAAAAGGAGATGGAGAAATCAAATGCTCCCTTCCATGATGGTGGATTCCAGTACATTAGTAAAATATTTTTTGCTTACATGGGGTTTTGGCACAAATTGCCTAGAAATCCAGAAGAACAGTTGGATGAATTAAAATGTAATAACCTATTATTATATTATAAGTTATAATATGAATGAGGTAAGCAGAAAGGTATTGACTTTTTCCCATCATAGAATATTTAACCATAGAGAGTAGCAGCTAAAGTGGGTTTTGTGACTAGGATTCCCTGAGTGTTTTTAGAATATATGCAGTTGCCATCTCTGACCTTCTGTTTCCCTCCTTTTGTTCTGGTTGAGTTAGGAAGATACATCTTCACTTGCTAATCTTTAAGGTTGCAGTAGCTTCAGGCGAGTAAGCTGAGATTTGGGGTAAGGGTTACTGCACTCATTTAGCCACGCAAACTAAAATAGATTTTGGCCCAGGTTGTCAAATGCTGCACACATCTCAGTGACCCACTGCACCGTGTCTTCTCTTTCGTTTTTAATTTGGTGAAAGGAGAGGGTAAAAGATCATCCTAAGCTTCTGTTTGAGAAGTCAATTTATGGAATGTAATTCCTAGTGATTTGTGTTACAGAAGATTATTTTAGTAACTGTTTTGAGTGGTAGAAATGTCCTTGGTGCCATCAACTTAGATTTTATCAGAACACAGTAATTTGCTGAAAGTGCATCATTAGGAGCATTTCAGTGATGGTGCTCATTTTTATGGCATTTCTAGTAAGGTTCGCAGTGCTGCTGGGTCAAAAGATGTAGGGGTTTTTTTCCCTGTTACTAGTAAAGATGCATTTTTATAGCTGTTTATAAACCTTCAGTGCTGTCTATGGGCAATCTTATTTTGCAGTTTCAGAGCAGAAAGGGTTTTTTTACCCCTTTCCCCCCCTTTTTTTCCTCTTTTAAATAGTCATAGTTTTCTTACATTTCACTAAAGTATACTTGGATTAACCTTGGGGTCTTGGTTAATTTGAGCATTTTGTTTTGCAGCTTGTGTACTGAAAGAAATTAGAGTTGTTTGCACAACACAAACTCTGTTCCCTGGTAAGGACTTGACTGGGGGAAATTTGTCTAAATAATTCTAGAAGCCAAAGCTGCAGAATAGGCAATCCCCCCACAACAAACCAAAGCAGGTGCTGAGGTAAAATAATGAGGTAAAATTTGTCTCTGCTGGGGCTAAATGCCTGACTTCAACACTGCTGGGCACTTCAACCTTTAAAGAGAGAGACTGGTGCACCGTGTTAGAGCACTGGGTAACTTCACAGGCAGTCTTTGCTATGGCTCTGGATGATTGAAATTTCTGAACTTGGAATGAAAAATAAATTAATCAGAATCTGACTGATTCCCTATAGGACTGTTAGGGGGAAGAAGGGAAATAATCCTTATAGTTTACAGAGGGTCTGCACTGGCCTTATGATATTTAAGTAGGTGAGACAAGCAAAACTGCAGAGACTGAAGTCAGTGCAGCTGTAATTCCTCCAAGATATTGGCAGGGAGTCTTGTGCAGCACTTCAAATGATGTATGGTTTAAAGAACATCTTTTAAAAGTGTTTCGTTCCCTTTTAAAAGCTTACATTGAAAGAAGTCTATCACCCTCAGTGAAAAAGTGTTCCAGTGTTTAATTAGCCTTTGTGATGGTAAATTATTTTTTATTCCAGTCTGAATTTATATGACTTCAGCTCCCATCTGTTGGCTCTTGTTTTTCTTTGTCAACAACCTTGAAAAGCTACCACCACAGCTCTTTTACCTGTATGTACAGTGATCAAGCCATAGCTAAAGCTTTTCTTGAAAGCTAGGTATATTTAATGCCTGAAGCCCTGCATTGTAAGGCCTATTTCCCAGCTGGTGGATCACATTTGTGGCTCTACTTTTAGTTGCTCATTGCATTTTCAAATCTTCTTTGAATTAGACTGGGAGCAACAGTCTAATAAGAGCTTCACTGAAGCTGGGTTTAAAGGTGATACTGACTTTGTTCTTCTTCAGTTATTTTCTTTCTTGTCACTCAGGGATAGTATTAGTCGTATCTGCCACTTAACACTATTGGGAAATCATTTTGAGGCAATTACCTGTGGTGGTCCTTAGGCTTTTCTTTGTACTTCTGTTTTTGAATTAACACTATGACTTGTCTCCAAATTTATTACAAAAGTGATGTATTGAAATGTATTTTACTTAACCGTAGTCAACTGGCAGTATACATCAGGTTTATACCATGTGTTCATCTGCAAGATGCCTAGTTACTCCTGCCTTTCCTGCATTGTCTTTGCCCTTTGAAATACACAAACTAAGCTGGCAGTCCTACTTCCCTTTAAAAATGTCCTCCTTTTTGAGACATGCCAAGAGTTAAACCTCAGTGATTCAAAGGGATCTTTGCCTCTGTGCTCAGTATTTGGGGTGGTTTATTTGGAAACAGCAGTAGTTCAGGTTTTTGTTTGTGGAAATGCCTGTTGGGAGCAGCTTTGGTAAAGGAAACACGACATGTTTCCCCCTATTGCAAATATACCATCTATTCACCGTGACAGTGTAGTCAGAGTAGACTGCTGTACCCATTCTTCCCTTGGAAAGCAAAAAATAGTTGTTTAATTGACTTTTATGAGCATTAAATCTCTCTGGCTGCCAGATTCCTGTGAGAGAGATCTGTGATTCCTTCATGAATGCTGCCACACCCCTGAGGTACAAATAGCTGCTGGCTGTGTGGAGAGCTCTCCCCTGTGAGTCTTGCTGTCTTTTGTGGCAGTGCTCAGTGCTGTGGCCTTTCCCAGAGAAGAGCAGTGGAACGTGCTTTAGAGCAGCTTTCTCCTGATGTGCAAAGCACAGGGAAGGGAGACTAATACAACTCAAAGGAGCAGCTGCTATGTCCTGTTCTGTCACAGAATGAAGAGCAGGTATGGACCAGGCAGTGTCCAACACCTGCAAAGGCAAATGATTATGTTCTGGCTCTTCATTAGCTTGGTTTACGAGGTACTACACAATTCTGAATAAAAACAGAATTTAACTGAAACTGCGTTTTACTGAAACAACGTGAACATGGTGATGTATCACAGCTGTTAACTCAAGCTTAGCTAGCAGCAATTTAGTGATCAAAATAGCGTAGATTAAATAACATTTCATTGACATAGCTTAAAAAGAAACCAAGTATCCATATGGTTAGTTGTTTGTCGGTTCACTTCTTTTTTTTTAATTGAATTGTCAAGTCACATCTATATTTTGCTTTGTCCCATGACTTTGCTACCAGACAGTAGCATTTGTCATCACAGCAAATGTCTTAGAAAGGGGATTGGAGTAAATCAGTAGCAAAGCTAAATGCCATATTTGTGCCTAGAGTTGGAGGCTGCTATGAGTTTTTCTGAACCATCTCAGGAGTAGCAGCTGCAGCTTCTTTGGGAGGATATTTGCTCTGATATTAAGGGAATGGCAAGTGGAGGAGAGCAATGAGCTTGTATTTGGCAAGGATTTAGCAGGCTCTGTTAGAGTTGGTATGATGTGTATTAAATAGATACAGCTTGCTGATATAAGTGTGTCCCTCTAGTAACAGAAAGGAGCCCGTTTAATGCCTGTATTTGTGGTTGTTGCTTCATCCTTCTACACCATGTGGAAAAATACCTGCATGTATTAAGAATCTAATTCAAATTCTTCCCCTGCTTGCAGTGGAATAGGATTTTGGTGAAGCCAAGGGTTAATTACAGTACCAATTCCTGGTAGGCTTATAAAGCCCTTGAGAACTCTGGTGAGGATGAAACTGTGGCAAAAGAATCTTTTCTCAGCAGTAGAAACTAAAATTCTGCTTCATCGATTTTTGCCACTCCCAGCAGTAAAACAAGGCTTTGAGAATTGTAGAGCTTTCTGTTGAGCAATATCTGAAATTGAGTAGCCTACTTGTCTGGGAGATTGTAGAGTCGGAAGCCCTTGAAAGGCCATTGTGTTGTCTTTTTATTTATTATTCATTCAGTGAATATATCAAATAGCTGCAGGCATCCATCTGTCATTTTGAGGTCTGTCCCATCAATTCAAATATGCAGCTGCACAAAGGGATGGCCTCTCAATATACTCACCTCTGTCCCCAGCCTGGAAAATGAAAATAAAGGCTGAGGGATGAGTTACCCTCACAACCAGCTATTTTGGTTCTTTCCTCTGGGTTTTGGGTTGATCTCTCTCCCTCTCCTTCCTCTGGGAGAGGTAAGAAACAACTGACAAGTGCCTTCCAGGCTCCTGATGAATCCATGTACACTTCAGCACCTTTGAACCCCGAGTGCTTTGGTGCCCCAGCTCTGAAACCTGAGGGTTGCTGGCTTGGGGACACTACCCAGACCCTAAGGCCAGATGCTGGCTAGGGCAGAGTTCCACAGCTGTCATCAGATGTTGCTTTCAGTTTCTGAGTCTGAAAAGAAGTGGCTGGACTTTCCAGTGTTATTCAAAAGCTGCATCCTTTTTTGGTTGCTTGCTTTCTTTTTTTCCAATTAGTGAAAACTCACTTGACTGGTCTCTGTCTCAGACAATTGTTTAGTTAACCTGGGAGATTTCCACCCATTTGCATTTTTCCCTCAGGTTTTATCATAGCATGCTTTCAACTGAAGCTCTCAAGGTTTTATTTTGCATTGGAAATGAGCAGAGTTCAGGGGAGAAACCTTTAGTGACACATCTGTGCTGTTTAGAATATATTTTTGTTCAGAGCTCAAGATACAAAGTTAAAGGCAGAGTTCTTTTAGTCCCTCCCTCCCTCTCAAATGTGCAAGTGTATATGAGAACAGCTTCACTGCAAACTGTTGAATTTTTCTTTTAAGTTTTAAAATAATTTATCCAGATTTCTTCTGGAGCTTGTTTGAGGGCACAGGCGAAATGCATGAGCCATGGACAAAGATACAATTTCATGAGCTTTTTAAGTGCATATTCACAGTTAAAACTGACTTTGTGATTCTCCTTGCCTTTCTAATCTTTGCCTAAAGAAATAGGTTTGCAAATACATACAGTCTAACCAATATCTCTGTTTAAATCTGAAAACCTATTCTAGGGAGAATTTTTTCCAGTTGCTTGGCCCTGTTACCCAGAATCATATCTCTTTTGGAGAACCCTATTATTTATGACAACAAGCATGATGATGATCAGCATAAACCATAGAACCAATACAAATGCCTCCTACCAAATATATGCTGAACATATCCTCAGGCATTAAAGAAGTCAAGTGGATCAAGGAGTAGCTACTGCTTTGCAGACATGTGGTAAAAGCCCAGATTGTTACTGAATGTCCCCCAGCAATGAAGTAGTATTACAGATAAGCAACTAGGACTGTGAAAACATCTGTTAATTTTTATGTTCACTGGGGAATTCACATCACAAAAAATGCTGCTCCTTTGTTTGCAGTTACCTGGATTGCTTTTTAATTAGTACTAGATGGTGCAAATTGGATATTAGCAAAATTGCATGTAAAAAATATTAATCCAATTTTATTGATTGTGAGAACCGGTGTGAAATGTCTGACTGTGTACTTCCTGATGGCAGCCCAAGGGGGTTTGTAACTCGTTTGTCCCTTCCTTGTGCAGTTCTGCATTTCTGGGTGAACAGCCTGTTTCTGCAGCATTAGGGATCTCTAGTGTGGCTGGATCAGGCTGCATTTGCAGGAGCAAATTCCCTGCCTCTCCTGCTGTTCTCATTTCTCATCTTCAAAGGAAAACGAGGGGGAAGATTGCAGAGTTACATAGATAGGTCAGGATATGGAAATTGTACAGAGAAATGGCTGTGTAATGGTTGGGGCCCAGGCCTCAAGGAACAGGTTACCCATGGGGTAACCCTCCCCTGTGCTCTTAACTCCCTTTTCCAAAATTTATCCTTCTTAGGCAGCTTCTACAGAGCTTGCAGGCTCTGCACTAGGGCATCTCCTAAACTTCATTGAGCAGAAAAAGACAAATTATGCTGCGTCTCTTTGGTATGAAATATAAATTCAGAACAACTCAGTGTCATCTCTTGTGTCTCTCGGGTGTCCTTGGCTGTGCACCTGGGGCTTGTTGTACCTGATGAGGAACCAAAGCACCCCAGGTGCTGAGGGGCCACCACTGCTCACTCTACCATTTCTGCTTCGTGCTCAGTGGTGAAGGAAGCATGGAGCCCATCCTTCTTCTGTGGTATTACTCAGGATGAAAATATCTCCTGCTTTTGTTGGAGGCTGGGCTGTGTCTTGCAGAGGGTACAGGAATTGCGAAGCATCTGGAGGGAGCAGAAAAGTGAAGGTTTGTACTGCTGGGTAGGGGACCTTCTGTGAATAACAATGCATTTGCAAAAGATTTGAGGTTTTCAGTGGGGAACTGTGGGGGTGTTTTTTTGTTTCAAGTGGAAATCAGCTTTCAGCTTATATAGATTTATCCACATTGGGCTACAAAATCCTGCTTTCTGCTCTGTGCTATTTTTCCTTAATGCCACAGGAGGCTTGATTTTTCCCTGACAGCTAGCTAAAGGGCATGTTTATTTCACAACTCCTTCATCAGTGAAAAAGTAGAAAAGACATTAATCTAAGGCCATGTGCAGCACAGTAGTACCAAGAAGCTTAATTTCACTTCAAAAAACAATAGAGGAAGATTTTTACAGTGGTGTAGGGTTAACTGGGAAATCAAATTTCTCTAGGTAAGTTCTAGCATGTGATCAGTGTATGGAGAGAACTGCTTTCCAGAAATAAATCAAGGGACAGAGGATGGGAGGACTGGTAGGAGGAGAGTGGGGAAACCCCACATACAAAAGAAATGTGAGAAGTTGGGGTGTTCTTGGATCATGCAAGATTAGCTCTACTTGCCAAGAATAACAGCACTGTACTAATTAGCTTTGCATAGATTTAAAAATTATTTCTATTGTAGCATCATGTAGAGGCCTGGCTCGGGGTATTATGCAAATGCAATTCAAAGGCAGTCCTTGCACTGAAGAACTTTGCAGGAAAGGGAAACCAGACTTTTTTTGTGTGCCATTTGTTACTGGCTCTTGTGAGAGTTATCATGGTGTCAGAGAGATATTGTGTGAATGTATGGTGATATGTGGGTTTGAGGGGACCGCAGTCCTCAAGTGAGCAAAGAACATATGTGCCTGCTGTAGTTAAACAGGTGAATGGCCCCTGGAAGCCATAAGATTGTGAGGATGTCTAAGTGTAAGCATGTGGCTTGGGCTGCTGTGAAACAGGAAAGTCAGCAGGGGAGAGAAGGGCAGAGAGCAGAGGATTGTGAACTTCTGTACACTGACTCCAGGCACAGCCTGAAGTACCAGGAATGAACTCATCGCTCCTCTGGGGATTTTGTAGTCCTGACTTCAGCTGACACAAGGTTTCCCAAGCCTTTGTTTCCATTTTATAGCCTTCTATTATGATCCTGAGCAACTGAAAAGATTTGGGTTTCTGTAGATGAACCCTTTTCAGACATCAAGTTTCCTTGACAATTTTAAGTGTCAACCTGTTCTTAGTTGATGGATTAATGAAGCTCATTACAGGCTATGTTAATTTAGTCTGTATTTGCAGATCTGCATTTATAAGTAGCATGGAAACATGTTTTAAGAGTTTTACATAATGACAGGTAAAAGAGTTGTCAGTTTTCAGCTATCGATGAGAGGAGTTGAAAACCTGTCCACAAATTCTTTCCTGGGGAGACCGTGCCTCCCTGCTTTGTTAGGGAAATTAGAAAGACCTTTCATTGTGGACAGAGGAGGAGAAAAAAGGTGAATTGCCCGGACATCCAGTGGGCATTCTGAGTGTAATGTTGACAAGTGCCACATAGGATGAGGCCAGTCTAATTTGATTCCCATTAAAATGCAGTATTTGAGGTTTTATTCATTCTTGTCTGTAATTGAGGCTGACACTACGGGAAACTGCTTTAGTGTTTAAAGAACCCAAACAAGCCACAGACCACTCCCCAGATTTTAATTACATAGAATGCTAGAAATGAACCTTGAGAGAAAGAAATCCGTGCCAGCTGTGGGAGAAAAAATGGCAAAATGATAAATCCTTTAGTGATGTGCATAAGGACATTTTTAAAAACTGGATTCCTTAGTCAGATTTATTTTATACTATTTATAGTTGGGCTGGAACTGGTCATTCTGGTATTTCTGTTATTCACAAGAAAGCAGACTAAACAGAAAATGTGAGTTAGTAATTTCTGCAAGCTAGAGGAACAATCCCTTTTAATACTTAATTAGATTAAGTGGAGTCTTTACAATTTGCAATACTTATTTGCAATATGCATCAGGGGAAAACTGTGTATTATTAATATTTCTATATTTGTTTTGTGTAGTTGTCTTATAAAAAAACTTGGTTGCAAATAAATATTTACTAATTTTGGACAATAAAAAGACTGGCAGGCAGACAAACTGAGTGCTGGGCCCCTCTTCTTTGCACATTATCAGAAATAATAAAGTCCCCCATTGTTAGGTGAGTGCAATAAAGAGCTGTGCATCTATTGCTTATGGAAGAGCTGGAGAAGAATCCCGATTTCACTCCTGTGACTTTGAGATAATGGGAGTGAAATGCAGAAATGTTTGTTTAACTTTGAACAAATGAAGAGAACAAATTCGAGTGATGCAATGTATGTGGAGTCTTTTTGGTTTTATTTTTTTTTCCAAGTCATATTGACATTCTTCTTTCAGGCTGGGAATTAAAGGCAAAATGTTTTTACTAAGTCTGTTTTGTATGGGATAGACAGCTGAAATCCTTGTCTCACTTTGTGTGTGACAGTGTTAAGGAATCACTTCTTTTAGTGCAACTCCCAGCAGTTTATACCAATAAGGCACGTGGTTACATTTTAAAGTCACTTCCTCTGCTCCACTTGAGATTCCAGGATTGTCTTTTTTTCTGCTGCTCTGGTAATCTGTTTTACAGTTTTAAAGAAATAATACTCATGGTGGCTTTAAAGAAGAAATCCAATAATGGTTGTTTTGTTTGTTTAGATGCTGCCCTGCACATTGCAGGTGAAGTTACTGAAGTCAGTATTTTGCTGTCCCTATAGCATGTTATAAAACTGTAGTACTTGTGGCTGGGTTGAAGGGGTTGTTTGCCTTTAATAAAATACTTGGATTATTTCTGTAACTTTGGCTTCACATTAGGGTGGCAGCTCTGTGTTAAACACCTGTGCCTTGCCTTTACGAGATAGAAAAGTGTAATGGGGAAAATGGTATGTTTAAAGTGCTATAGGATCAAGCATTTGTGGCCTCTGTGACAGGGTGGCAGAGAGTGACACCAGACCTGCAGGGTTGTATAGGGCTCTGAACTGTGTTTAGTATTTTTTGTCAAGGACAGGTAAAGGAGGAGAGCACAGGCTGTGCTGAAGCAGAAAAGAAGCCTCATCCAGCACCTCTGGAGGGAAGTCCCATGACTCCCACACACCCACAGGGGCAGCTGTGTACCAGGGCCAGGTTGTGGCAGGTCAGAGAGGCAGTGGGAGCAATCTCAGATGCAGCAGTTCCACTGTTGGGATCTGCTCTTTTAGATATGATCATCAGCTCCAAGCAGGGAACAGGGTGCTGCCTTGCACCCTCTTAAATGAGGTTTCCAGTGTGAGCTCACACTCAGAGCTCACTGCACCAGTGAGGCCAGACCCCTTGCTGGATATTATCAGGGGTATCTAAGGAGAGTGCCCACCAGAGCAGACATACTCATGGTTCCAATGTCATTCAACAAAACCTGAGATCTCAGCCCAGGAGTTCTCTCTTAATGATATCCAAAACGTCAATCTCTAAAACTCTTTTCTTCTAGTAGAGAGCAAAGCATGTCTTTATGTCTGCACTGAGAATGGAAAATGTTTACAGGAATGAATAAATGAGCCCTGGCACCTCAGCATTTCAAAGTACATGTGGGACTGTACCTTACTGCACAACAGCAGCTGAGGATTAGCATCAACATTAATAGCCAACACTGTGATTACAAGTGACTGTACCAACATAACAGTATTGAAATTAAACAATTTACCCACAGCTAAGCTAACTCAGATATCTTTATGTCACATTCCTGTTGCTGCAGAGCAAAGGAAAACATCTACAAATGTGAGAACTAATGAGAACAAAGTTGTACCTGCTCCTACTAAATTGTTTTATCTCAGCCTTCTGCAATCTCATCCAGCTGTAAAGAACTCAAAAATCATGGTTCATTGGATCAGCTACTAGGGAAGGAGATTGAATGGACCCTTCCCCACTCAATCATTACTATTTGCAGAGGAAATTGTGCTGAAATAGGCATTTATGAGATGCCTCCAGCTGGGCAAGACCCTGCTGCACCTATCCACTACTAAGCTACTAAGTTTTATGACACATGGGAAAAACAGAGAGAAAATTGATGAAAATAGTCTGTTTAATAAGTATTCTGCTGCCAAATGACATGACTAATGCAGTGCTTGGTTTAAAAAAAAAAAAAAAACAAACAAAAAAACCCACTACCTGGCACACTGAGAACATTGAGTTCACACATGGAGTAAATAATCTCTTGAAGTGGTCCAGGTCAATACTCCAAAAGTGGCTTTAATTGTTGAGGTACCCTGCTAGAAAAAAGATTAATCATTCCTACCATCACATTACTGCAGCACAAAGAAGAGAGCACAACAGGGAACATGCTGAGGAGGCCAAGACAGTTTACCCAATGCCAGTTCCTTTGCTACAATTGGCCTGATTCCACGTTCAAAATCAAGCTGATTGAAAGTAAAACGAAGTGCCAGCAGAAAGGGGAGCCCTTCATCAAGTCATTAAAAACATAATTTCTTCAAACTTAGAAATCTACCTTTTTGGAATTCTGAAAAGATGGTTTTGTCATTAAGTAAGTTAAGCCTATGCCCAGCCTGAAGAAGTGAGCCTATCTTTAAAAAAGAAATGTCCTATTTCACACTGGGAAAGGAGTTGTTTACTTTCAAAAAACCCTAGAGGAATGTGTGATTCATTGGTTGTTTACTTTAGCAATTTTTTAATCTGCTAGAGATTCATCTATTGCTAATTCAAAAGTTGGCACAATTAATGCAAACATTTGTTCCACAGTATAGATTAATGGGAATGGGGGGAGAGAGGGGAAGTCAAAGGACTATGAAGAAGCAAATATTTTCTGATAATCTGACACTTAACTCTCTTTGTTTTTGAAGTGTATTTTGCGTAACATTTGAAAGCTAACAGAAATCACCACTTTTGTGTAGGCAGCAGGTTTAGGCAGAGGGATGTGATTTTGGAAATTTCTAAGGCAAGAGTAAATTTTTTTTAAAACTTAGAATTGAGTGTTATATGTGCACAACAGATTTTTGAATTGCCTGATAAATCCTACCATTCCTATTAATAAGGAAATAATCACATGTTTTTTCAGTCTCTGCAGAGGGCAGGTTTCATGACTGAGCTCAAAAGATCAGGCTTTCCTGTTCATAGGAGTTTTAAAACCTTATTACTACATTATTTTTTCTCATGACATCCACTTGTAAAGACTGAGTTACCCCAACAACTTCTCCACAACTCTGCTGCTCTAAGATAATGCCTGTCCTGCCTGCAAACAATACTTCTGTTTCTGGGTGGGGTACTGCATGGCCACTGAAAACACATCCAACACAGCATCCTTGGGAAAGCTCCCTTAGCCCAGACCCACTCTGGGCTGGGAGGAGACGTGGTGGGTCAGGGTGACATGGCCAGGACACGGCACTGACCGAGCCCTTCGCAGCCCAGCCTCTCCAGCGCCCGACACTTTCCCAGTCAGCAGCTGTGAATTAACTCATCTTCACTGCTCAGAAATAAATGCCAACTGACAAAGAAATGCTGGTTTTGTTGGTGGCTATGTTGTCCATCAGGGGAGAAATAGGGAGGAAGCTGAGATTTTTTTAGCTCAGATCTCCCTGGGCCAGGGAACGACCAACCTAAGCAACCATGTGTAATTATTCAAGAAATCTTTTTAAGCTTTTATGAGGAACTGCAAGTCTTTACAAAGACTTTATGATAGCCAACCAAGTTGAAGATAAACGTGTCATACAAAAAATATCAATCAAGACAACAGAGAGCAAGAAGAAAATTTTACAAAATATACAGGAGTCGGGGAAGAATCTGAAATAAATTTGGAAGTGTAGCTGGCAGTGTTAGATATCAAGAAGCTTTTTCTCAAAGTATAGAAGGGGCTCAGCCAAGGATGAAGAAAGATCATTTCAGAAAGGAATGAGAAATACAGCCACAAAGGATGGTAAAGCAACTCAAGCATTAAATGAATACTTACATGTTTACAACAAAGATGCCCAAAACTCTGTCAGATGACACCGGCTATATATCTGCTATCATGAAAGAATTCAGAAGCAGTTACGGAAAACCATTAAGCTAACTGGAGCAGTGGAAACGAAGGACAAGACCACTGGAGATCCTCAGCTGCGTGCCAGCCCAAGCAGGCTCAGAGTGGGTTTGCCAGGGTCATCAGTATACCCAGCAGAGGTGGGCTCAGTCTGTGGGCTGCAGAGCAGCACTGGTAGGCAGTGCCCAGCACTGGCACTCCTCTGCCCACTGCAGTCTGAGGAGAGAGAAGCCTGACCCTCACAGAAACGCTTGACAAAGTTATATCAGCGACCCTTCTTAAAACAATAAAATAAAATAATTAAATAATTAAAATTAAATAAAATTAGCCCCCACACACACAAACACCCAGGTGGGCAAGACTTATGCTAATCTGAATAGTACAATTTTAAAAGGGAAAATTCCAAACAATTCAGCCTCTTAGCCGTTGCAGGGTGTTTCATGTGTGTTCATGCAAGCAGTGATGCTCCTTAAGAGGTTTAACTTTACAGTAACTCTGTTACTGCCTTCACACTAATGACTCAAACAACATGATTGCAACATGGAAAACAAGAAAAAAATGTATTATAAAAAGCCAAAAAACCTGATTCTCAGCTCCAACAGGCCTCAAAGCTCAGAAGGAAGACGGAGCTAATAATCATTTACTTAATGA
The DNA here is from genome assembly GCA_013389925.1 of Aegithalos caudatus. Taxonomy (NCBI): domain Eukaryota; kingdom Metazoa; phylum Chordata; class Aves; order Passeriformes; family Aegithalidae; genus Aegithalos; species Aegithalos caudatus. Next base: position 75,931 of record WEIU01021398.1, read on the forward strand.
GTTTAGCCTCCTGTTTGTGAATTGTCCAACAACACTTGGCAGTTTCACATACGCTCCTTACTCAGAGTTATTTGCAAAATAACTCTTTCAAATAATTCTGATATTCTAGATTGCTCACAAGTACTTCATTGTGATTATACAAGATTAAAATAAATAAATAAGCCTGTCTGGTTTGCCTAGTGTTGCTCACACAGCAGACTTTCATTTCCCACACAGGATGGCACTTATTCTCAGTACTGGGCAGGTCTGTGTCCACTGGCTGAAAGCTCAGTTTTTCATCCATTTCTCTAAATGCAGATTTAAAATCTGTATTTTCCTCCACAGCTTATATAAAATGACCCTGAAATTAGCTCAGCTGACAAGAGGATGGTGCTAATAGCACCAGAGTTGTGGTTTTGATCCCTGTAAGTGCCATTCACTGAAGAGCTGGACTCGATGATCCTTCTGGGCCTCTTCACATGTTGGCATTTTTCACAAACAGGACAAACTGCTAAAAGCCCACCAGAAACCACAATGATGTGGACTCTTTGATATGAGGGCTTTATCAGTCATACTGATCAGTCAGAAAGCTGGCCCCATCAACCCGACTTTGGAAAGCAAATCTGTTGAACAGGTCTCTCTCCTTTCCCTTTACACAGGTTAAAAGAATGAGATGGAGAAAAAAGATTTGTTAAACCATGCATGATTCACCCTGAATCATCCCCCCTGAAACGATATTAGTCTTTGTAAACAAGACTAAAGGTGTTTCATGCAATCCCCAGATTCAGGGGCAACTAAATATTTGGGGTTTTTTTCACTGCAAGCTATTAATGTATAGGATTCTTTATGTTGTGGATCTAATCACTTTTACAGTAGTCTGTGGGAGAAGCTAACTTGGAATTCCAGGCATGTCTCTACAAATATCTCTGGCTCACTCCAACTCATACATTATTTTTATTCTTATGGTGCCCCCTCCTTAGTGCCAAGTTAGACTTCTTTTTAAATTAAAAAAAAAAAAAAAAAGAGAAATATTTCTCTTTACAATTTCAGACTTCTTATTTCTGGCAGAAAGGAGGCAGAAGGGTTCTGCATTTGCTGAGAATATAAGCATCAAGCTAGGCACAATTTCTCTAAATTACAATCTGCTTTGTCAAATATCTAGGCATCCTCAGCTGATCATGTCTTAAATAGTGCTGGCTCCTTTTAAACAAACACTCGAAAAGCCTGGTTCAGAGTTATTTAAAGTGGTTGGTATTTTATAACACCACGAATGCTGCACAATGCAACTGCTGAGCTTTAAAAACACAGAAACTAGAAAGAGGGTACAAGAAACTACCATCTGTCTCGAAACAATTATCATCTTGCCATCTGTCTATGCACTAGATAATGTTTTTGCTGTCGATAATATTTGACTGAAAAACCTCTCTATGGATACTAAGAAGAGGAAACCATTTTAAGAAAAACGTAAATACATTGCTGATCTTTCCAGTTTCTCTTTTCCACAAGAAAACCTGCCATTGCACTGTGCTCTACTGTGAGACAAAACATGAAGGGTACATTGCAATGATATTGGACTCCTTTGTAAATGAGAGGGTGCTTCTTTCCCATTATTCCATTCTTGATTAACTCCTTACTATAAAAGATGCATGAAAAGTCCAAAACCTAATTCAAACTGGGAATAGAATGATGAAAAGTACCTTAGAAATTTGCTTCGGACTTTCTTCCCCATATTTGTTTTTCTCCATCCCAGAGTAGGCCCTTCAATGACACTGGTGGCTGCAGTCCTTCATTGTCCAACCTGAAAAGGGATTTAGTTGCCACAACAGGAGGGGCAGGAAGCAGGAGTTACCTTGCAGATCCATAAGATATGGATGCTACTGCTCCCTAGCATGTTTCAGCTAGTCTGGGAGCACAATTACATGGGCATTATTGTCAAAAGAACTCCTGTTAAAGATACTCCTGAGAAGATTGTTGCCAGATCATTGGTTCCTCCCAACATTCCAGGCTTTTCCCTGTACTTTGCAACATTTGGGACAAAGAGCTGTGTAGAAACACAGAGCCAAGTATCACTGGTTGGACACTGGCCCAACACCAGGCACCCACAAGAGTCACCCACTCACTATGTCATTAATATCTTTATTGTAATTATGATTATTAGTGCTACAATACTCCTATAAAGCCCACCCCTAAAGCATGGATCACCCAAGACCTTTCATCAAGACTCAAAAGCCTAATGAAGGGCTACATTTGTTTTCAGTCTGTTTGCCTGAAATTTGCAATTCCTCCATATCTGGCTCCTGTGGAGCCAAATGAATGCAGTACCAGACAATTACTGAACCAGCATCTGTTTAGAGTCTCGTCATAATGACATTTGTAAAATCCAATGAATGTTATATCAAATGGATCAGCTGTATTTCTTGTTGGGGGAGTAAAGAAATAAACCAGTTTCATTAAGAAGTTAATGCCCTGTTTTCCCCCATCTATAAAAATTAAATCCTTTAAATGGGAAAAAATAGTTTTGTGATCTAATTTTAATCCTTTATGACAAACAAGTAACCAAAAATATTTCAGTCAGTCAGTCAAACCAGTGACAGATGAGACATCTAAATCAAGGACAGACAAAAGGCAGGGACAGCTGTAGGTATGGGATTGTACCTTTTATTTGAATTTCATTTGGGGAGGTTATGGGTTTGGGTGATGGCTGTAATGGGTTTTTTCAGTGAACGTCATGTTTCATGCAACATTGTAAGAGAATTAATAGTATTTTAACAGATTATCAAAAAATTTCTAAAATGCACCGTGTACTGAGAATGGAAGTTGACAAGGCATTAAAAGATAATCAAAAATTTACTTGTCCTGTGGCAGCAGCAGTGCCCACCACTATGGTGAAGAGGCACAGGCAGCTTATGTCAAGTGTGCGCTGTAACATGCAGAAAACAAGTGCAGAAAATCCTTACTTAGAAAATCATAGTTATTAGTGAAAAGCTGAATAAGCATGGCTATATTTCCAAATAGGCTTGAGTATAGCAGATGTTCCCTGGAATCGTATGACTAAATCACAAAATTTGTCCTAGCCTGGAAATGCAGAAAACATAAATGTAGACTTATTGTTGGGGGAAGAGAGGAGAAGAAAAGAAGGCAGCATAACAGCACACAGCAGCTGGATTTCCTGAGGCATGTATTTTATTCATAAGTGTAAGCTGGTGAATAATTCACATGCAGCAGCATGGAGAAGAAGCCAGTTAAAGAACCCTACCCAGGTCATTCCTGGACTTGGCTTTGTCAGTTGTTGCACTGAGTTACTCCAGCTCTTTTTGCAAACATTCCTCCAGTGGAACTGAAATCAGAGAGCTCAGCTGTTTTTATTCCAGATCCATAAAGTGGCAATACTCACTGGGAGGATTACTGGGAAATAATAAATCAGAGTAGCAAAGAAAGGTCTTCAGATAGTTTTCAACCAAATGTCTTGGGAAAGCACAAGCACATTTTATCAGAAAATCTTTCACCAGCAGGCTCCAGCTGCTCTGCATCCATGGAGCTGAAAACTGACCAAATAGGCAAACAAAACTGCTGAAGGCAACCAGTGTGGTTAAACATATGGATCTGACTGACTGGTTTAATCTGCACACCCAATTCTGAACTGAATTGGAGAAAACCACAGAGTGATCAAGAACTGAATAGGCTCAGTTGCTAGAGATATCTAGAAGATAGAGAACATTCACCAAGCCATTACACAGCAAGCTCCACTCATCAAAGGCATGAAGGTGGAAGATTAAAATGTTAAAATTAAGAAGAATATAACTTGTAGATAGTTTAAGGTTTTTTTCATCTCTAAATGCAGATTAATCACACTGGCTATTTTTTGATAAGAACAGCAAATCACATCTAAGTATAATCCTTTCCGTACATTTTGCATATTAAATCACTGGCTAGTTTCTGATATTTACCCTCTAGGCCACAACCTACTTCTTCACTCAAACTCCAAGTCAATAAAAGAAAGAAGGATTTATGCAAATGAACTCTGTTCAACCTTGTATTCCAGCACAGTGCTTCAGGTTCCAAATTCAAAATCTACACACCTTCCTCACTATGGCACTTATCTCACTACACCATGAGTAAGCATGCTGTGTGGTAGATAAACTTTTATAAGATTATAAAATCTTAACATTTTGTCTTAGTGAAAATGACAGTGAAGCTTGCTGCCAAGGTCCAGTGAGCAGAGCATTCATCTTCCCCATCACCCTGGGACTGAGGAGGAAGACACAGCCTTCTCAGTTCCTTAATCCTTCTCACAGGCACCAGTTTTCCTTCATACCCATACCTATAATTCCTCTTAAGTTGAAAACTAATCAAACCAGTCTGTACAGAAAAGGGCAGCTTGATAACAGAGAGGGATTAGACCAAGCTAATAGCACAACTAAGAGAGCAAGATAAAACCAGCCTCTCTGGTATGGAAACAGGAATGGAAAAGGGATAAAGAATGTTTTTTGCTTGATACTTTTCTTCAGACACATAATTTTGAAAATCTCTTGGAAATGAAAGTGGAATAGTGACAACAGTTGTAGGAATGCTGGTCTGTACAGCCTGTGACACCAGCCCAAATACCACTTCATATGTCATGGCCAGGCTGGAAAGACCCCACGCACTGACAGAAAGAGCTAGAGGCCTTTATTTCAGTTTAGCACCATTGCTCACAGGAGATTCACTCTGCCTAGGCAGCTTCACTATAACTCTTCCTTGCCCAGGAAAATCACCTCCCTGAATTCACTACTGCAAAAGCAGTTTCCAGTGTGCTTTGTGAGGCACTGCAAGTTTTATTGCTCAGCTCAAGTAGCCAACATGATTGCCCTTAGCACTAAGAGAGTATGTAATGAAAGTGGAGGTTATTTTTGATGCTTTCTCACAGCCATAAACCTCTAGGTAGTCCTGAAACAGAGGTTAGTTTGTTTTTTCCTCAGTGACATTTGTGCTAGGAAAGATGAAGTATTCAGGAGTGACATAATGCCTTAGTGAGGCTTCTGACTCCAGGCTGTCCCTGCATAGACTGGAGTCAGCCAGCAGCTTGTGCGAAGCATTTAGCTCCCCCATAGAAGGCAACTCTGTCCTCTCCTGTCCAGCAAGCACAGTAAGGTCTCCTGTGTTCTTCTCTAGGTACAGGATTCAGTGATGCTACTGAGCACCTTGTATCCACTAGACAACCATCCTAATTCCAAAGGATTCAACCCATAAGTGCAATAGACTCACAACTGAAGGTGCAAGAGGGCTAGGACAACAGTAGGAATTCTCTTCTTCCTTTCCTTTATCGTGCCATGCTAATTATGAAGTCCAGATAAGCTAAGGATTTTATGATGTTATAGCAGGAGGGATTTAAAGTCCTAATTTTTTTATTCCAATCTCTCTCAGAAGAAAATGAGAAATCAAAAAACCAGTTATTTTAAGAATTCATAAGTTATTGCACTCTACTGCCCAGTACAATGAACTATTCTCAGTTCATGTCAGTTGTTAATAAGACTTTACAATAATATAGCAACTCAGCATGATTAAAAATACACCACAAAGGACATTCACCTCTAAAAGTAGCTATTAAAAATGGACAAAGTCAATCTGAAAATAGATGGGGGAAAGGAAGAGAAGCAAAATAGATTAAGTAGGACAAATCGTACTGGTTGCCAGGAATGAGTGCATTATTTCAAGTTCATAAAACATTTTTAAGTAAATGTATAAGTAAAGCATGCAACAGCATATTAATCCAGCCATAGTACCATTCTTATTTTAGTCACTTATTTCAAACCAAAAATAACAGAGGTTCCAGTTCTCTTCTTAGGGACCCTCACAATGGGTTCCTTCATGCAAGACAGTGTGAACTCTGGCGTTAACAAATTAAGGGTCTCTATGTGCATTAAAGACATGAGGAGTCTTGCCCATTGTTCTTAGCTTTTAAAGTTCACAAGTTCACATGCACACACACACATACACACACACACACACAAAAAAAATNGAAAGTCCCTGTACTCCTGGAGTAATGCTGCCATGGTGTAGAGAGAAAAGCAAGTTTGTGTAGCAAGAAGAGGACACAAGGAAAGTGAAAGGAAAGTAAGAAAAATGCCTCCTGCTGCTGCCTGTGAATATTCTTACTTCTTTACAAAACATACAACTGATGCAGCTGAAAGAGAAAAAGTGAGATCTTGGCTCTCAGCATTGCCATTCTAGTCAAGAGTTCCAAATCCACCCCTGTCCCCCTATACCACAGTAGAGAGGAGTTTCTGTTTATTTTTTTAATGCAGGCTTACGTGCCCCCTGGCTATTGAAATACAAACACAAAAGCATATGCAGTGTTAATTTAATTCTGTAGCAAGTTTTCAGTTGTGCAGGAGCAACATCAAAGACAGTCTACGAATATCAAATTAAAGCCATCCATCATTCTTCTTGCACCGCATTGTCCAAATGGCTTAACCAATATCAATGAGGATTTAACTGTCACTAGCAAGTGCAAACACTGGTATCAGAGGCCTAAAATTAGAGTAGATTTGAGTAAATTGAATGATTATTAGATGGGGGACAAGAACACAAGCTTCAATCCAGCAAATTTAAAGCCTGTAATCAATCTTCACCAGGTAATCACCTCCCATTTGTCACCGAAAATACTGATGCTTTGTTAGATTACAGGAGAATACCAAAAAGCTCCTAACTTCATTAACATGAAAGTAGTAAGCAGATCAAGTTTAATTAGGATAGCACCTACCCCAGCTCCATACTTGCTCTGTCATTTTATCTGCAAGCCTCAGCTTCCCCAGATATCTAATGTATGACATAATAAACCTGCCCTTTGTGAAAAGCTGTCACTTCTCTGAAGCCTGTAGTCTGTATTTTCTGTGTATCTCCATTTTTATAAATGCATAGACAAGTTTTTGGGAATGATTTATAGACAGAGAATATGAAGAGGAATTAACACCTCAAAAATAACAACAGGCTAAAGCACTTGAAGCCACTGAAGGAAACTGGTTTTGAGTATTGTCCTTTCTTTTCCACAGCCCAAAGGATGCACTGAATCACACGCTTGTCTTTACAGCTGGTGATTCTTCACATTTGAGACTTCCCCAATAAAATACTGCATATTATATTAGTATATAAGGGGGTACACAAGTATTTTTGCAAATCTCCAGTTAGTTTCATGGCTTGTGGATGAAGAAAGTCAAGACAGGCTTCATAGCACCCTGTGCAACAATCTGACCTGCTGTCACAAGTGTGGAGGAGGAGCTGGTGCCAGAGAATAGCACTGGGAACAGAAGCCAACTGCATCACTCAAAGACATCTTACAGGGTACAGCCAGAGGGGATATCAGTGGGAAAATCTTGTTTAAATTAAAAAAAATAAAAATAAAATTTTAAAAAGGTGGGAGTAAAAGAAAAACCAGAAAAGTATCCTCAGCTACTGTCCTGGGTTGCCCATGCCCCACCTGGGGCTCCCCTCTGAGGAGAGCTGGGGGTTCCCTCTCTGGTGGTGGTGCCTTAGGCAAAATGCAATTAATAAAGGGCAAAATGCTGCTGGTCAGTGAGGCAAAAAGTGTGAGCAGAGCCCTGCAGCATCAAGGAGGATGGAGGAGCTGTCCCAGGCCCCAGCAGAGCCTGCCCTGCAGCATGACCACCTCCCCTTCCCACTGCCCTTGTGCCTGCAGGTCCAGGGGCAGAGAGGCTGGGAGTGAGGGGCTGAGATCAAGCCTGGGACTAACTGGAGAGGAAAGGTGCTCTATCATTTTTGTCTTTGCTTCTACCATCCTACTCTAGTTTTAACTGGCAATAAATTGATTTGCCCCAAGTCAGGTATCTTCTGCCTGTGGCAATAATTGATAAGTAATGTACCTGCCTTTATCTCAACCTGCAAGATTTCTTATCTGATTTTTGTCCCCCATCTTGCTGATGTGGGTCAGGGGGAGATGTAAATGAGCAGCTGGAGGGGTCTGGCAGCCGTACAAGGTCAGCCATATCTGGCAGCACAGCTGTCTGGTAAAAATCCTCACGCCTGCTGCCTGAGGATGAAGACTGAAAGCAGGAGGGGACTGGGAGGGAGGGAAGGAAGCACATGTTCTGATTATTTGCCATCACCTGCAGAGGGACTTCAGGCCCATTTCAAAAATTTGATAAAATGAAACTACAGCTTCAGAACACATGCAAAACCACTTTCACAACACTAAGACATCTAGGATGTTTTACAAAGAAAACAAACAAACACAAACCAAACCCCACAAGCTCAAGCACAACCCCACAGGCAGCAGACCAAAATTCATATTGAATTCTTCAGCCTTTGTCACTGGAAAAAAAAAAAGTTCTGATACCAAGTATTTATCAAGCACTAAAGTATCTGGGAAGTATTACCCAGTGCACATAAACAGCAATCACAATTTTAAGTTCAACTTCAATTTCACTTATATTTGGAGTTACCTGTACCACTGCACAAATCCACAAATCACAATTGTTACAGGGGCTGCAAAAATAACATTTCATCAGATAAGCTTACCATCTCCAAAAGAAAGAAGATGGATTACAAAAATCAATTTTCCACTCATTACACAAAGTGTAAGGATCACTAAAGATCACCATGACTGCCATAGTCCTTTCTGTAATTTATACAACAATTTCTTGGTTTTTCATGGTGGACTGTCACATATAAGACAGCGTGCAAATGAAGAACATAAAAATAATTCAAGCAGTGCTTCTGAAAACAAAACTGTTGCAGAGAGAAAAAAAAAAAAAAAAAAAAAAAAAAAAAAAAAAAAAAAAGAGAGAAAAAAAAAAAAAGGCAGTTCTTGGAAAGAGATGTGAAAATGCAGACAAAACCCCATAGGTGGTTGCTACAGAAACAGCCAAAGTGCATCACAGTATCATCCACAGTTATTAATACAGATCCCTTAACTGAGACAGCAAATTAAATAGACCCCCTTCTCCACAAAAGAATAAAAATGATACATTGCAGTAAAACAAAATCTTTGTGTGCTGCCAGCAATACATCAGTTACTCTTTTAAATGAGAAAGCATTTATAGACTTGGCTGAGAAGTAAAGTTTTTACCCCTCTGTGGCTCTTAATACTTCAAATCCTGGAAGCATTGATATGACTTCCATAAGTATTTGTCACTAAACAGCCAAAAAACAGTAAAGCTCTTTTAGAAATATTTGAAGCATAAAAGTGCAGCTAAATCAAATTATTTAAACATTTGAAAGTGTCAGTAACAAGTGTAATTCCAACAGTATATTTCAGAGACAGCTCTCTATAAGTAAATAAATAGAAAAACAGTACAAACGCTTCACACTACACAGTTCATTTTCTTGATGGTAATGAATCATGGTACAGAAAAATCATCAGTTTGGAAGATGAGAAACATTTTCACTCATTCTTAATAATTTACAAAAAGAATTTCACAATTAGAGGACGTACTTAATTTTATAAGTCCTGAGTGCACAAAGAATTGAGGCATGTCCCCTAAGGGTAATTATTTCTTCATCTTACTATCCTATTATTTCTATATTTTACAGCAAAAGAGCCCCAGAGTTTTCTGAGTGTTAGAAATCATTTTTGAACAAACATTGCAAGGAAAAGACTGTGGACAGAACTTTTCTGTGATTATAGTATAGTGATTACTTTTATTTTCTTTCATAATATCATTCAGTGACCTTCTTCTAATGAAATATGAGCTGTTGACTTTTCAAAAATTGTAAGCAATCCTGAGGAGCTGCAGTTTGCAACAATTACAGAGGGATGATCTGCATTAGGATTATCATGCAGAGCCACACATGTGCTCCTGAAGGCTGATATTGGAGCATGGTCACATGCTTCACCTTCAGATTCCAGTTCTCAATCTGATATATAATCTATGTTATAATCAATCTGATTATAAATTATGTTAAGTGCAGGAAGAACAGGTCTATTCCTTGGTACACAGCAAAACCTTTTGATGTGTTGATTCTTTAGGGAATAACTGTGATCATAGTTAGTTTCAGTTGTACCTACACAGAGCTCTATTATCAATAAAGAGAAGACAGGGCCATGCAAAAACATATTATATGACTTTTCAAATAGGAAGTTTATATTCATTGCAGTTGAATACAAAGGTGCACATAAGATAAAAATATATGCTATATTAATGGGCATCAAAGAGAAGATCTCATCACTGCCCAGAACTACCTGAAAGGAGGCTGTAGTGGGATGGAAGTCAGTCTCCTTCCCCAAGTATCAGGTTCTAGGACAGAAGGAAATGCCCTCAAGTTCCACCAGGGGAGGTACAGATACTAGATCCAGGATACTGTATCATTAGATCAATATAGACCTGTATCCAAGGTAGTATCTTGGATACTAGATCTATAGATACTATAGATTGGATACTAGGAGAAATTTCTTCCCTGGAGCAGCCTGCTCTGGAAAGTGATGGAATCACCATCCCTGAAGGCATTTAAAGTAGTGTAGATGTGTCACTTCTGGACATGGTTTAATGGTAAACTTTGTAATGCTGGATTAATGGCTGGACTTGATGATCTTAGAAACTAATTGGATCTCAAGAAACTAATTTTTCTCTATCTTGTTGCCCAAGTGTTTGGAGCAAAACATAGCTGCAACCTCTTTTGCTAATCTCCTATTAAGGGTTCTCAATTACATTTGTAGGGAAAAAAAGAGTGCTCTAAAATTGCTTAACCTACTATGATCCCAGCAGGAGAAACTCGACACCTGAGAAGAGAGGATATTTCAAAAGACATGAAAAGCTGTCCCAATATGGTTCCTGCAGAACTTTGCTCTTTTCATCAACCTTAAATTAAAAATAAAAAGCCTGATAGTGAACATTTTCTTTAAAAGAGACAATTTGGTGCCGCCTTCTGAATAAAAAATAAACCTGTGAAGAAGGTTCTGAAACACCACACACATACACACTTTAAACACTTTTCACCCTTCCTTGCTCTTTGAAGGCGACTTACACACATTTTTAGACTCTGGGGAACCCCAAAAGAAAGGATTTAAACGAAGAGCTGAGGCTGCAGCCAGAAATTGAGCAGTTGCCGAGAAGGTTTTGAGAAGGCTGTTCAGCAAAGCTACATCTCAGCTCTGTTCCAGTCCTGCCAGCACCTCCCCAGCCACCCCCAGTGCTAAAGGAGGGTGCAGAGAGGTTTTGCTGCAGAGCCCTGGGAGAAAGCTGTCTCTCAGTCAATGAAGGCACATCACTGCATTTCAGGAGACAAATTGCCACTGAGTCACAGCACACCAGCCGTCTCTGCTGCTGCTACTAGCATTAATTTTGCCAGTGGTGCTGTTAGTCATGCACAACTCAAAGAGGTTTCTGGGTTTATTGTTCATAGAGCAGGAAGTGACGTTTTGAGAGCAGCAGCTCTTCTCTGCTATCTCTTTTCTGGCCACCTAACTTTGAAGATTACTTCTATCAAAGAAGACCCTTCCTTGCCTGCTGCAAATTTCTTGACTGTAGCAGCACTAACTAAAATTAAGCTGAGTGCAAGAGGTGCTTTGTATTTGTGGCTAGATGACAACTCCTCAGAGAGAGGTTTCAAAAACCAAAGTGCTACCAAAATTCCCTCCTCTGTGAGAAAAGGAGTAACTTTTACAGAGGTACTTAGTAGCAGATAAGGGACAGTTGAATATATTTTCTTCCTGAAGGAGAAACTATAAATGGTACAACTATAAATGGAACACATTCAACAAAAGCCACAAATTTTAGTCTAAAATACTGCATAATCTCCATCTCACCAAAGCGTGCTCCATCTTCTCCACAGCCATGACACACACAGCTCTACAGAATTAGGTCACCTGTGCCAGCATTGAAGCTCTTCTGAGAGAGCAGTGAAGTCCATAGTAAATCAGACCTAAGAGAGCAGGAAAAGAAAGGCAATTGAATGGTGCTACCAGGCTGAGAGACTGGCAGGGACACAGACACAGGTATTCAGTTTACAGAAACTACTCTCAAACAGTTACAGTGCAATGCTGCCACTACAATATCAGATGTTACGGATCTTGAATTGAACACCACAAGCTGGCAAAATACTTTTGACCTTTTCTCTTTAGCTTCAGCTTTCCTGAGTTGCTGTCACTGCTTCATCTCCTAGGCTTGTTGTGAAGATAAAGTCATCATTAATGCTTGTGAAGCTCCCAGACACTGCAGTGGTGACTGCTGTTAAAAAGCCTGTGAGGAGATTTAGATTTCCTTTCCAGAGCAGAGTTTCAATAGTGTGCCATAAATAAAGCATGGGACCACGCACTGAACAATGGAGAAAACATAATACTGAATAGCTGTTCATTTATTGAGTGCTATTCATCCTCCTCACTGAATGAGGGAAGAGGAAAAAATATATGATCCTGTAATTAAAGAGTGTATCATGATGTATACACACAAGGGGTCTGAATCAGGGTTGCACTGACAACTTTATGTTTGATTGCTTAATTTTGCAACCTCAATGATGTTTCTTTAATGTAGTTTAACATTACAGTTGAGTTCTTTCTTTAAAAACCTGTACTAGGCAGCATTTGTCAACAAATGCAAATAACTTAATGCATTATGTATATTTGATTCCCTCCAGGTCTTTCAGTATAAAAATGGTTGCCAGATAACATGTTCAACAAGGTTTTCCACAAGTTTTTCTGCAAAGTTTTCTTCTGTTTAAATACTCACAGTGGATTTGTTGAAATATCTCCAACACAAAGCTATGAAGCAAAACAACACTTCTATCATAATTATGCAATGAAATTTAAGTCAGAATTTTTTGCTTTGCCTCTCTATAGAAAAAAGAAAAATTCTCCTCTATGCTAGTAGGACTAACTTGATAAAATGGCAGAGAGAATTACTGGCAGCCCTCCAAGAGGACATTGAAGCCAGTACTAACTGAAGAAATAGAGAGCTGGTGCTAAGTCTGATCTCTTAAATGTGAATAAGTGAAAATAATGTCACTGGTGATGTGATTTGCTGAAATATTTGCTATACCAGAATTCTTGTACTCTCCTGTAGGCTAAAATTTGAGCAACAATGACGCCTAGTATGGCAGAGCTGTTCCACCTCTCAGCGGCTCTTGTACCATTTCTAAGGGACTTGAATATTACTGTCAGGCACACATAATCTTGAGAACCCAAACTCCTACATAGTAATATTAAGATTAATAATTCAGCTTTGGTTTTGAAATCCTGTTCTAAGGAGCCTTCTTTTAGCCAGGAGGCAGCATGATTTCCTAAAGGTAGATCCCACACAGAACATCCCAAATAAAAATGTACACTATGCTCTTTCTTCTCTCTTGCCTTTCACCCTGCTCCTCTCTCCCCTTCTCACTCCCCTATCCCCAGAATATGAGATTCTGGTTTTTACAGCAAAACTATTTCCTCCCTATTTCCTCACAAAAGGCACTGGGATGGACAAAGTTCACCACCTTTTTTTGCACACACCAGGCCCCCAGGTCTGCTGCGGTCTGCCAGAAAAGCCCTGTGACATCCACCAGGTCTGTCCAAGGAAAACCAGAGTGAGAGGCAGATGGAACTTACAGTTCTCTGTCAGAACTGACAACCACATTTGAAAACAAATTACTAAAACTCAGAGCATCTCAATACTACACTGAGGGGTGTCAGGGTACAGCCTGTTTGTAGACCAGCCACACATAAACATTACAACTCAGGCTTTTCTTTTGAGGGCCAGGCAGAAATTTCTGGCATCCCACCCCTTTTGAAGAAAGTCCCTCTTACATTTTAGCTGTTGTAGCACATCACTTAGTTGATTTTTCTCATGATTAGGTTAGAGCTTTTATCACAGAATTCACAGACCATTTATTCTTAAGAGAAAGGGAGTCATGTCCCTCCCCTTTTTTAAATTCGTTTTTTCTTTATTACAAGATCACAAGGAAGAGCCTTGCTTTAGAGGTCTGCATTCCAGTGGAGGCACCAGGACAGCCTTCCAAAATATTCTGGTTGCCTAAGAGTTTTGCTCTACACCTTTGACCAAAAAAAACATTCTAGACAAAAACCTGGATGAAGGCTAGTCTGTAGCTATTTTATCAGAGGCCACCCTGTAAGTGACATAAATAAGCTACTGACAGCAGTAACAGAAGCACATATGCACAGACCATCCCCTTAAAATATCCATCTGCCCTGCCTTGTGGATTCTATCAAATATTAATATTTTATTTTTTTATTATGTAGCACATTGTACAAACAATATTCAAACAGTCACTATCTGATAGTCTCCAAAGGCTGGATGATATTTAGATGTCAGCTATGCCCAGAGAAGGTTTTTCACCAGAGATATGAAAAATACTAAAAAATTCTTGCAGCACAGAGCCGTAGGTGCCTCCTGTAGGTATAAATCTGCAGCTGTAAAGCAGAAGGCATTTGAGCTCCAAACACAGACTAGGTCCTTCTCATCCTACATCTTGTACAGACTGAGCACAATGTTTCTAACCAAGGCAGATGACAGTCCTCGGGAGAAAACTTTGCTCAGTGTTGTCTTAGAAACATGGAGTATTAGCACCCTGCAACTGATATGATGGAGGGACCTCAGCCAAGTGAGGGGCAGGAGAGTTAAGTTACTTGAAACCAGGCATGGATGCAGAACTTCATCCAAAATATGAAGACACCACCATTGCAGAGGTGTTGAAGCATCACAACACACAGGTGCACTGGTCAGTGCTAAAGCTTTGAAGAGTTAATCAAATGCACACTATTATTTGATGCTACATCGAAAAAGATGTTAAAGGATCTGGGCATCTTTGAAGTATTGGCATCTCACAGGCTACAGATCAAGAGAGAAGTGAGATCATCTGCCTCCTGCTAATGAGCAATGAGCGGTAAAAAGTGCCCTCCTCCTAAGCCCAGAACATGAGCTGCTCCCTCTGTAGACTGGCTGTGAGACAAGAGGGCTGCAAAGCAGCACTGGAGATGGAGCAAGTGCTTTCCAACACCCAGCTCCAGGGCTGTGGCTGCTGCAGGCAGCTGGTGTTTGGGGGAACCTCTGCATGCCAGGGCAGAACAAACACTTCAATTCCTGCTTTCCTTTATTTGTCGCTTCCATTGTCTGCTGTCATTCAAGTCTGAATGGTCAACAATAAGACATTGCTTACAATTACTGTTTCCAGAATGACTGCATTGAATGCTTTCCTGACAAATTGTTAAAGAACTGTATGTTGCTATTATTATTATTATTATTATTATTATTATTATTATTATTATTATTATTTTCAAATCAAAGCTTAATGAGTAAATTGTATGCACCAGTGAGCTTTGCTTGAAATCTAGTGACATGTCTAAAAATAAATGTTGTGCCAATGGGTAAATTCTGGCAAGTCACTGAATCAAGAGGAGTGTGATAGAGGTGATTGGAAGATGGAAATAATTAAGCTGGGGTTTTTTCCCTTTTCATGATGAAAAAGAAACATTTTTCCTAATGTACAATTTGAAATGCTCTGCAGGAGACATCTTTTGTTTTCCTCAATAATAAGCCAGTTCCAACACCCAAACCAATATCCTAAAAAAAGAAATGGATGACTTCTATGCCTTTTTTTTTCTTTTTTTTTTTTTTTTTTTTTTTTTTTTTTTTTTTTTTTGTTCACTTCTATCTTTTTTTCTTTAAATACATTTTTTGGAGAGCCTGAGATGTACAAGAGACTCTTGAAGTTCCTGAGGAAATTTGCACAGCAGATGGTAAGATATTGTAGTTTCAGAGGTTTGATTAGAAGAGTCAGCAATGTCTGCTGGGTTGAGTGCAGGCTGGAGAGCCAGAAGCTTTCAAATTGCAATCCCCACTTTACCACTTGCTCCCTGCCTGTGGTAAGTGGTGTGGTACTCTCATCCTGCTTTACTGCAAAATGCAAACAGGGGCGGTTCTCACCCTGAGATTGCTTAGATCGATTAAGCTAAGGTTTTACTCTGCTTAAAAGACCTTAAATGCTAGCCACACTCTATAAATGAGACACTATTGTTACACCAAATCAAAATCTGCTTTACTTTACAACTCAAAATAGTATTTCTGGAAAAGTACATTTCTAACACCTTCGCTCTAAGTAGATCACCCAGAGAACAACTGGTAATCAACTTAAAACATACTGAGACAAATTCAGTGTAAATTTTTTCATGTGGTACTTACACAAATGTACTGTTTTAAGGATTGATTTGACAAACAGAATTCTGGACAATTCAGTAAATAGCAAACAAAAAACAAAACCAACAAACAAACAAATCCTTTAAACAAACTCAAAGCAAACAGATCATTGAAAAGAACATATATTTCCTGAAGTCCTGACAGGCACTGAAATACTTAATGTTTACAGTAAACATTTGATTTTGCAATATGTTCTCTCATGCTTTTTTCCCCTCGTGAGTTTAGATGTGTAATCCACACTTAACTATTTTTAATCCAAAAGCGAAATAGCTTAATGAAAAAGAGAATGTTATAATTCAAGGCTATCCCTAAAAAGCTTTTATACAATTGGTCCAGAAACACCAGATGTAAAAACATCTTAATTCTGCAAAACTGAGGATTCCTTCAACAACCGAGTTAAATTACTTCCCTTAAGAAGCACAGCTTCTAGAAGTAATCTTTTGCGCAGACCCAATTCTGCATACTATAAGAAATTCTTAAGCTTTTTGCTTATGTAATTAAAACCTCTAGAACAATTATCAGTTAAATATAATTCACCCCAACATTGGGATTTCTGTCTGTATTTAACTCCAGAACCCAGTCTCGACATCTAAAATCGGAGGTATTCCCTATTGCCCGGTGTCAGTGAGGCAGCAGAAGGGAGCAGATGCATCACCAAAGGCTTGGAGCTTGTCCCTTGGCCGACTCCTCTGCTTGTCCAATGCACAGCCAGCCTCTTCACCCACAGGAAGAGCAGGAGAGAACAAGCAGAACATGAATCCTGCCAGGAGCTGAGGACAAGGCTGAACAACACCTCGCTTGCTGGACTGGTCAGTCCACCAACTCATAAATAAGCATTAAACACCAAGGAAAAGAGCATTAAAATAAGTTGCATAGAGGACACAGCAGTAAAATCCTACAGCCTGAAACCATTAAATATAACTAGTTAAAGCCTAGAAAATGTGTTTGCAACAAGAAACCCTCCCCAAAAATTCATACACACACCACAAAGCTTTGACATTTGTTACAGGAATGAAGGGGAGAGGAGTATATAGGAGAGAGAAAAAACACCTCACAAAAAAGTTCAGCCACTTTTCACAGGATGAAAGGTTCCTCCCACATCCATTCAGTAGTAGCTGGTTGCAGATGTGTTATATTCTCTGGCTCACTATCTGCTACATCATTGCTGAGACATCCTACACCTTCCTCCAACGCTTGACAGAAAAGCCAGAGAGAAATAATGATGACCGTCCACAATGCTCATCCATCCTTACGGTCCAGGGCTGGTGGTAGAAAGGACATAAGGCATATGAAATATTACCTATATAAGGAAATGGAGAACTGTAAGGCTCAGATTTATGTTAGCAAAGAGTATTTATTCACTCCTGCTTTAATAACAATGAAACTAAAATGTTTCATGCAGAAAATACTCAGTGTGTTCTTACAGGAAAAAGAAAGACATTAATGGAAAGACATTAATCAGCTTAGGGGCAGAAATATTTTCATTTATACATCCGGAGATCATAGAGTTCAAATAGAAGTTCCAGGTTTAGAGTGGAATATGAGACTTCACATTTAAAGACTGTATGAACACAAAATCAGTCAAATCCCTAAAACTGAGTGCTATAGCTGTGGTAATGGTCATGCAGTGCTGTACCCAAACCAACATACGAAGTCATGAAAGTGGTATAAGCATTTTCAGAGCTGTCAAAACATGAGGAAGAGACACTAAAACCCTCACATTACCCCACAGGCTTGAAAACATTTTTGTAAGTTTAGCCCTGACATCACTCTGAGTCATTACTTGGAATCTAATTATTAAGAAATTAGGGGGGTTGGATGTATTGTCGACACCCACTGAAAGACCTTCATGCAGCACCTTGTGCACATGGCTGCTTGTTGCCTGCCCTTAGAAACTCAGACATACTGTGCTTCACTGAACAATTGCTTGCTGTATTTTTAGTCATTTATGTTTCAAAATCATTTTACATTGGGGAATGAAAAAAATGAAGGAACATGAAAAATCAACTTCCAATTACGTATTTGTCAAATGTCTGAAAAAGTACAATCTTGCCCCAAACCAGAAACTGAATTTAGATGCTGCTTTGACCTTATATCTCCTATGTACAATTGCATGTAAACTATGTTATTATTTCCAAGTACCTTATCATCCATTCTGGATCCATTTATGTTCACAGAGACGAGCTGCATTTTGATTTTAAATTTTGGAGCTAAAGGTCAATCTGCATCAGCAAGAGAGAGAATTAGAAGGGAACTGAGACTGAATGGGATCCCATTTGTTTGGAAAGCAAATACACAGTTATACAAGAACTGCCTTTTAATTTTATTTCTGTAAAGCAGTAACATGAAATGCAAATCTGTTTTTCAATAATAAAATCATTTCACTGATGCATCTTCTCAGGCTTAGAATAATGCCTTGTACTTTCTTTATTCCATCTTTAAGATTAATTCAGGGAAATCAGAGGCACCACTCTCATCAGCTGCAAGCACATGTAGTTAACATTTGTTTCCTATTACCCTGCTTAGTTAGGATTTACATCAAGTTCATCCAGAAAAAACCATGTTGTGTTTGCTTACAATCTTAAGAAGAAAGTAATTCAAATAATTATAGTTACTAAAATAAAAATTCCTCTAGTGGAGAAAAAATCCTTCCCCTGTGACTTTCAGTACTCCAGGAGCTATTTCAGGTATTCTCAAGTGCTCAGAATTCACTCAAGAAAATCTTTGGGTATTAATTCAGTATGTCTGTTTTGGGGCAAGTAAGATCACTGCACTACTGAGCAACTCCTTGAGAGGAAGATGTTTACTGAATTCCATGATCACTCACTGGACTAAATTTTACTCAGGACTCAAGAATTACTGAGACTCATTAAAATATTTCTTAAGGCAGGCCTCTGTTAGACAGAATCCTTTAGGGTAAATTAGTATGGACTTATCATTTTCCACAGATAGTACCTTAACTAACACAGTGATTAAATTCCTCTTTCCCATTTACCCACTTCTTATTCTTGTTTGGCTCAAGGCCCTGACTGCAAGGCTTGGAGAAGTACACCACAATTACTGAGGAGTGGATTATTTTTAACAGTTCCGTCCCTTTCATTTCCAAGGATACATTGCTTCCTATTACTTGACAGACACTTCCTAGTATAAATTATGAGAGCCGTTGGGAGGAAAAGAGCCATTTGGTTTCTTTCCTAAACCAAAATAATAACAGTAATCTAGGCCACTTCTAGAAAGTCTGATATAACAGGAGGGTGGAGCATGTAAGTCTGTGGTATTGGAAATGGGAGATATTAGACAAGCCTGAAAATGTCATATAAAAGCTAATGCAGATAATCTCAAAGCGAGAAAGATCATGAGAGTCCTGGAAACTTACGTTGAATTGATGAGAAAGGTCTGCAGGTTTTTATCATTCATCTTGTAAACTGGATGCAACATTATACCCTAAGTGATGGCTATGGGTAACTACAGGACAGTCAGCAATACTTTTTTTCCTGGTGTTCTAATTACAAGGAATTAGTTCTGGGGCAATTCACTGCATTTACTTATATTGCCAAAAAAGCAACAGAAATGTGCATGAAACTGTGGAAATTAATTTGCCAATGCACTCTACGTCTACTTCAACTTGATGTCTGCTTGCTGCCTGGATCGTTTTCCTAGAAGCAACTTCTGTTCCTATGCAAACACATGCTTAAAGAAATAACTTGATGTGACCTAAAGGTCTGTGCCTCATACCTCTGGATCTGATTTGTTGTTTGTTTTTTTTTTACTTAACTTCCTGCCCAGCTCCACACGTATCTTCTCATACTCTTAAAAGAACTCTTTTGGGGTTTTTTGAAACTTCGCCATGAGAACATGACATTGCACCTAGGTTTTGAACCCAATGTGCACAGCCTTGATACAGGCAGAATTTAATCAGCTTCACTGCCAAGCACAGGTTTCAGAAATCAAACTGATTGAGCCTCTAAGGGATTGACTTAAAAGCAAAGTATGCAACCCTTTTTATTTTAGAATGGCCTCAGGACCATGGGCAGTAATTGCAGCAACGCAATATCAGTTTCAAAGGCTTCTAGGCTCTCTTACAAACTAAATTTATGGTCACTGAGAAAGGTGTCAAGTTAGATTTAACTTTGAAAGAGACATTGAAGCGAAGCTCATTAAAGGAACTGGATATACTGCACAAGACACTTCCAATGATCTTACATATATGTAGAAAGAATATGGTAAAGAATATTTTTCCCACTTGATTTCATGTGTTATTACTCAAAAACAGAGAGAGAGAGAGAGAGAGAAATGTAGTTATTATTTCCTATCCCTTTGTTTCCCCTTTCTTAAGACTCAAGTTTCCCCAAATGCGACGTTAGTGAAGCTTAGCTCTGTAAATGGGGGTTTGTTTGTTTGTTGCTTTGTGTTAGTGGCTGCTGAAATTCAGCTCACTGATAACTCATTGCAGCTCATGTCTTTTCCTGCTCTTCTATAGACAAGGCAGGAGATTAATTCTAGCACAAAAAAAGGCAAAAGAGGTGGTGACTTCAAAAAGGCAGCACCAGGGCAACTGCAGTGATATAATTATGCTGAAGTACTTCCCCCTTCCTAATACAGGCAGGATTTAGATCTTCTAATATTGACTTTTGACTAAAAGCCAGGAAAAAGCTGTATTTAAATGCAAACTCATCAGTTGTGAGTCTATGCAAAATGCCAGTGGATACTTCCACTTGGAGCACAGAACACCTTCATATTGACTCTCTGTTTGTTATGTAAAATGTCTTATTTTAACCCACGAGTTTCAAAATTCTTCTTCAAAATACAATTTACATTCCAAAATAAAAGCACAGAATGCTTCTCATCCAAAACCAAAACAGACAAACAACAAATTCCCTCAAAAACAAACAAAACCAAATAAAACCCCAACCAACGAAAACAAAACAAAACCCAAAACATCACCCCCGCCCCAGCAACACAACAACAAACAAGGCATTTACAAGACTGTACAGGCTCAGAGGTATTTTGTCTCCATAAATATTTTGGCATCTCAAAGGTACCAGCTAAGAACCTTCTTTCCTCTGACAAGCCCTAACATCCAACCAGGCTGAAGTCCTTCTGGTGGGTAGGCAAACTTAGTTGTTTATCCTCTTCTGTGCTTTGAAAACCAACTTATCACCTAAATTCCTTGTACCTGACTATTTAAAAAATTTGATCTAATAACATGTGGTTTAAACCCAGTCAGCAACTCAATACCACAGAGTCACTGACTCCCTTGCCCTCAATTGGGATGGGGATGGGAATCAAAAAATATAAACCCCAGGGGCTGAGATAAGAACACTTTACCAATTGGAATAAGTAAAATATGATGATAATGATGATGAAAAGGAGACTGAGAGACAGAAATAAAACCCAAGAATTGCAAGTGAAGCACAATGCAGTTGCTCATCACATACTGGCCAATGCCCAGCCCAGCCCTGAGCAGGAATCGGTGGCCTCTGAGCAACTTCCCCAGTTAACAAACTGGGCAGGCCTTCTGTGGTGTTGCAAATACTTTGGGCAATTTGGGTCAGCTGTCCTGGCCACGCTCTCTCCTGGCTCCCTGCGCACCTTCTCCCTGCAGAGCATGAGACACTCAGAAGCCCTTGACTGAGTGGGCACTACTGAACAACAGGTAAAGCATCACTGTGTTACCAACATTATTCTCATATTAAATTCAAAACATATCAAAACAGTACAGCTACTAAAAAGAAAATTAACTCTATCCCAGCTGAAACCAGGACTTAAATCAGAAGATAAAAATTAGTGTGAAAGTAGATTGTGGTATTAGTCATTAATATTCAGGTGAAGGGAAAGTTACGTTTCTGGTATTCCGTAAATTTTCACCTCCAACTTTTACACTCTTGGTGAGAATTTTCAAGTCGAGATCAACTCATACACTTCTCTAATTTCCTTGCCTTTGAGCTGAAGCTTTGATTGAGGATGACAACTCTTGCAAGGACAATTTAAAACTGACCCTTGGGCCAGCAATTGCCAATCACCCCTTCATATGCACTAGTCATGCATTCTGCAGAGCTGTAGGGTTTTGACTTAACCTTATTTCACTTCTGACAATCTTTACAAAGGAATTATTTGCAGTTGATACAATGTGTGATGGGTTTGAACTTAGGTCAGGGAGATTAAATTAAAGCAGAGGGCATCCTCATGATGAAATCATACCAACTTTTCCAAATAAAATTACTTATCCACACACACCAAAGAATTGAATAATATAAGGTGTCCTTTTGTGATGGGGATTTTCTTCTTATGAGAACAGGTTATGCTCTACTGTCAAAAATATTTAAAGGTCACGGGCATCACAACCTACAGCAATTCCTTTCAATCTGTGAAAAATGGTTTACATCTCCCTCCACTAAACTAATTTGGCAGCTTGAATTCAGCAGCTGGATTTCCAGCTCAGCTACTCACCTGTTAGACTATCTGTGTTTTGTGGCGCACCCCACAGTATCGCATTACATGACCCTCAGGTCATTTCCATACTATTGGGCTGTGAGTACAGAGTTTACATGAACACAAAAATGTTCTTTCTGAAGGTTTGCATTTAACATGCTGCTCCACTGTACACACAGGGATGCATCATTAGCACTAGAGCAGCTCTGCTTCTTTGTGAAGGCAACTGACTGTCGTAAAAAGAAACATCAAGACAAACTACATCCTATCAGATAAATTAAGAATTATAACATTAGAAACATTCAATCTCAGTAGGAATGGGGGGTGTCATGGTCCACAACTGGTGAAGGCAACAGACACAACCCACAACGAGATACTGTCATCAGCCCTGGCACCAAAAGTAAGTGTGTGGAGTTGCTGTGGTGGGAAAGCAGCCCCTGCAACCAACATGTGAACCGTGAACTGTGAATTTCTCTCTAAATTCGGACTGAATTTCTCCTGAGAAGTTTATGCTCTTCTCACCAGCCCAGAGTTTCACAAGGGCCAGCAGCATCTCTGCTGCCTCTGCACAGTCTGTCTCTTCAGTGCTTGCTCAGGCTGATCTGGCTTATATAGAAGCTGTTTTATTCCTGCCAGCTTTTCCTGGCTAGGCATGGCAAGTGACAGTGAGCCACTGAACAATTTCATCTTGTCCAGAATGATATTCCCAGAATGATATTACAGTGATTAATCAGTTCTCTGCCTCTTGTTTTACATTGGGATATAACATCAAGTGTTTCATCTCATGTTTAAGAGGAGGCAAAATCCTTACATAAACAATACACAGTTCTCTTTGCTTGAGTGTATAATCATTAAATGAAATACAGCTAAGCTCTGGGATACCATGGGCACCAGAAAGTTAATCACTATTTCCTCATGCTTTTTGTATCTATCTCTTCTGGTACTCATTAAAAAAGGACATCAGTTCCCCAGTAAGTACCACACCAGATGCTACTTATTCTAAATGAGAACTGAAGGAGCCATCATGAAGGGAAAATTCACGTCATTTAAATGTGAATTTAATTTGCAGTCATGTAGGGAAATACTCTTTTAGAATTGCTATTAGTGAAATTTTACAGAATATGATGGTGAACTCCAAGCATGAATATGTTTGTTTTCACAGGGTAAGAAATTAATATCTCAGGGCAGAATAATCTAATTCCAACTGGTGCTAAATGATGAGTCAGTCCCTATCTTCTCTTTGGTTGAGAAGGTTAAGGACCTTGCAGTGTTGTTAAATCATTTTGACCCAAGTGCTGTATGAGTTTCAAGGAGCTATTAAATTCAAAATCACCACCTTCTTAAAATTGTTTTGTTCTAATCTTATGTGCCTTTACTTTCACCTCTGACCATAACTAGTTTCTGACTGGTGTACTCTGAGCATGGGTAAAACCATACTTAGGAAATGTTGAATACCTGAAAGGTTAGGTTCATGTGTAAACTTTAACTTATATACAGGTTAGGTGAATTTCCTTTTGAAAATGCCCATTTCTCCCTCTTGATGATAAAGATAGCCTAAGGTGACATACAGATACACAGACAACAAATTTCCACATGCCTGTATTTGATTAGCTGAATCCTAAAGAGAATACCTAAAGAGACTGACAGTTTGTCTGGAGTGTAGACGAAGGGAAGAGTTTTCACAAAACAATCCAATGTTTGATCCCTTGACATGCAGGATTGAAAAAGAAATTAAGAATTTATGCCTGTTTAAGATATGTTTTACTGAAAATGCTGTAGGTCTATTTCAGTGAGCAGAAATACATTTTATGGCCTGTGGAGGTCCTGTTCACTTGGGGATCTGAAGGGCATTCATGGTGAAGAGGCTTTTGTGGCTCTTGGGTCCTCTCATTTGCCGTGAACCTTTTATGAGCCCTGCAAAAAAACCTCTGTAGTGACTCAATGACCCATCTTTTCTTTCTAAAACAAGAAAAGCTTTCTTAGCTGGTGTTTTATTTTTTTGTTTGCTTCAGGCATTCTGGTAATTCTGTAACTATAAACTCAAGAAAAATCTGAGACCAATTTGTACTCTTGTTCAGAAATTTGCTGTGGAGTAGTGCTCTAGCACTTAATTGATGAGTAATAGGTTTATTACAAACTGGTGGGGTGCTGTTGTTGTTTTGGTGTTTCAGATTTTTTTTTAAACTCATAACATACTTGTCCAACATTAAAATGTCCCTGTTGAAATATACTGGCACAAATAATACGGGATTTCTCAAGTTAACTTAAGTGCTAGAAATGCTTCCTTGTATTTAATGGAGCAACGTGGTTTGGGATAAAATTCTCCTTTTCTGAGCCATTGGGAAAGATGTGGCAGAATGTTTGTAGATCTGAAGACACCTGCAACAGTGGAAGAACACTGACCACAGTGCATTTCTACCAGTCAATATAAATTTACCAGCATGCTATACACTACATTTAAAGCTAGAAGTTCTCTTTTTCCTTGCCCTGTGAGCCTAGGAAATAAATTCACTTAAAACAAACATTTCCCTCCTGAGAAGTCTGTGCAGTGGCTGTCAGAGAGGACATTTTAATTTATTGGTTATCAAGAAGTTGGATGCCCCTAGAACTTCAGCCAAGTGTTCTCTGCTGCAGTTGATCCCTATAAGTAAACTCCAATCACCTTCAGTGCTGCTGGTAGCATTTTTATAATTCTGTCTTCTGAGAGCAGGCACTGCTGAGTAGTCTCTGTTTTGCCATTTTTTCTTTGAGGAAAATTGAAAACTTACCAGGCTATGCATCTGTCTCTCTGATTTATAATTCTGAAGATAAGATTGACCAAGAAAGTTACTGCAGAATGATATTCAGTTATGGAACGGGCATACTTTTTCTCATTATTTCTGTAAGATAGGCAATGCTGATTAGATCTAAAATTTTGCCTCTGGATAGCAGAAGATCACAAAGCTGCATGCTGGATGATGGACTCATGCTGTGACTTGTCTGCAGAGCACAGTCAGAACTGACAGGGGGATGCTGGGGGGACCATGATACCCAGCATAGAGGGTCAGCAGCACTCTAAAACTCTTCTCTACAATCCTCTTCCCTCTCATCCTTATTTGCTTCACTTTTGTTCTGTTTCTCAGTGAATCCCTTGATATTTGATTGTGATTTCTTTGCCAGGGAAAAATGCACTCCAGTATTGGTAGTGCATTGCAATGCACTAGATGAAACTACAAATTTCATGGGTATTTTACTTTATCTCACTTTAGAGCTTGAGCTTGCTTTATGATATTAAAAGGTTAAGAGGTATACTAACACCACATCAGTGCTGGAAAACCTCTGGAGAGACATCATCCAATTAGTGCAGACTCTCTAGTAACTTTTGCTTTTTACAATAGCACTGCTTTGAAAATCCTGTCCTTTCAAAATGAAGGAGACTAAAGGGCAACAGAGAAGGCCCACATAGATGCATCTCTCTTTCCCTCTACTATCTGTCCCTCCATTTAGGATTATTTATTTGTTGCTACTTTTATTGTTGAGTTTGGGCTGGAGACCCTAGTGGCCCCTACTCAGCTTTTCCAGATGCACAAGGGTTGAGAGCTGGCTGCTTGCAGGCAAAAAGTGACTCCTGATCATTCTCAGGAGAGTTTTCAGAATCTGTTGCTTTATCTCAAATTCAGAACAAATGGGCTTGGGATCTTTCAGTGGTTTTTTTTTTTTATTTTATATTGTGGCTTGGTCTCACTCCACTTTCAGGAGGAGCTTCCTGGCCTTCTTTGGATGATCAAACCCTGATCTGTCTCTATGAACCTTGCAAGTTTTAGCCATCATCTTGTATTCTGTATTGCCATAGTGCTGACATCTTGCACATTTGGAACATGGACCCATTGTGGTCCCTAGGCTCAGGAGCAGGGGCAGTAGCAAGTGAGGAGATTAGCAATGAAGGAGCAAACAGCTGGTATTTAGTTGGCTTTTGTAAATTAACCCTTTCACCTTGGTTCACTATTTGCATCATTACCATAAACAGGCAGAGTTTTAAGCACAGGCAGCTGTTTAACACAAAAGCCACACTTGCTTTTGTTTGTGGGAGCAGGATTTCACCAAACAAGGTCTGTTTAAGAAACATGGTGAAATGTGACCAGCCACAGCCCAGGTAACCCACTCTGACCTGCTGCCTTGCCACAGGGGGTGCCCACAGAGGGAGCAGCAGTCCCACAGCAGCTGGAGACACCAACTGAGGCTGTTTGCTCCCTCCTAGGGCTCCTGCAGGGCATGCAGGGCTGTGCTGACGTGGGACCTCGACGGCAGCTGGAGTCTCCTCTGCCTGGGAGCAGAAGATGCCCAGAGTAAAGCTGTGCACAGATATCCTGGATTTTGTAATAC
Organism: Aegithalos caudatus; assembly: GCA_013389925.1. Lineage (NCBI taxonomy): Eukaryota > Metazoa > Chordata > Aves > Passeriformes > Aegithalidae > Aegithalos > Aegithalos caudatus. The sequence continues at coordinate 102,825 of WEIU01021398.1, forward strand.
AAACTGGTATTAACATTAGGTATTAACATTTTCTGAAATACTATAGTACCACAAGAATGATTCTACTTTCCTCTCCAATGTCACTGAGGGGCTCAGAAGTTTTCTCTTTAGCAATAACAAAAATGAAATCTCTTCCAGGTCCTCTGAATTACATCTATATGGACACCTTCAACAACTGGCTTGAATTTAAAAAGTAAATTGTGAGACTGTTCAGAAGACAGAGCCATTAGCAGAGTCATTTAATGTGCTTTGTTATGCATTTTATGAGCTTTGTGTTCGTGCTATAGGACACCCAGCATTAACAGCATTGGGTTCCTGGGGGCAGTAGTAACATACAAATAATTCTGTGCCAGTATCCTTTGTGTTCATCTGTGTTTGTGGTGAATGGGAGGTTGATTAGTCTAAACCTTTCCACTGAGTTTTTGAGTTTTGCAACAGATTTAAATGCAGGTAGGTTCAGGCCCTGTCACAAGTTGTCTCCTTCCCACTTTCCTGGCAAGATAAGGTGTGCTTACTCTCCTCTAAGTTATTGGCCACATGCATATGAAGAAAGTATTTAGAATACAAAACTATTTAGAAAAGCTTATTTAATCAGCCGTGCTCAGCAAAAGTTTTCTGTGCTTCACTGGAAGTAGAATTGAGTCACATCTAGTTCCAGTTTGGAAAAAGGGCTGTTAGGTAATATGAAGCCTTTACCTGGCAAATATCCAAGCTGAGCCCAGCTTGAGTCACTGTCTAGCAAGTCTTAGTGTCTAAAGGTTTGTCAGACATTAAGGAATATTTTAGAAATTAATCTCTCATGCTTGTCACTTAATACTGCTCTCTTCCTAAACTTTCCTTTGCAAACAAGAGGTTTATCTCAGTAATAATAACATAGCGTAATTAACTGCATGAGCTTATTAATTAGCATTATAAAGATTTTAAATTAAATATAATGGTGAAAGGTCTCCCAAGGTCTAGCCTTGCTGGAGTTTGTTGTGTTTTCATACATCAATCTAAACAGATAAGAGATAAGAAACAAAAAGATTAGTGCAACTGGTGCCTGTTTCATTGCTTTACAGTCCTGTGATTTGAGTCATCAGCTTCATCTGCATTAAGATAAACCTGACACTGCAGTTACCCCTGGGGCTTGCAGCCTCACTTGGTGTTGTAAGTTGTGTTTTGGCTGTTGCAGAAGGGTCCAAACCTCAGCAGGGACTGTTCCTGTGAGCAGCTGCCTGCTTCTCCCCAAAGGATATTGCCTCTGCAGAGAGAGCAGCTGGCATCCACAAAGAGGTGTGGATGCAGGCTCTCTTCTAATAAGACTTTATAAAAACTCCATTCATAATGCTTGCTAGGAGGTGGGTTCAATATGTTCTTTTCCTCCTGATGGGCTTTCATTTGGCTACTACTTTATGGCTGTGGAGAAAATACTGTTTTCTTGAGCAATAGCACTATGGGAAAAGGTCTAAAATCCTAATAATATTGGAAATCTAGCCATGAACTCAGTTCTGCAGAAAAGAGATCCAGACAATTATTCATGGAGGGTGATCTAAACTTGACCACTACTAGTATTTTAAAATGGTGTTTCAGGAATAAAGCAGTTAGTGAAACCCACATGCCCTGTGTCTTCAGGCATCTTGATTTAAGCAACCTCTGTGAACAGTCCTTTTTCTGTGGCTATCTCAGTTTGAGGTTTGCATTCCTGCAGGGGATGGATCTATGCAGCACACCATAAGAAATAATTTCATGCACCACTGCAGTCTCTTGAAACTAATTTAACGTCCTATTTTGTTGCAGCCGTTCTTTGTGGTAACAGGCACAGCTTACAGTCCTGCTCACATGCTGGCCACCTTCTCCTTATTTTGTTTGCCTTTTTTATTGTTTTTTTTTTTGGTTGGTTTTTTTTGGGGGTTTTTTGGGGTTTTTTTTTTTGTTGTTGTTGTTTTTTTGGGGGGGTTTGGGTTGGGGTTTTTTTTTTGGTTTGGTTTTAGAGCTTAGCATTTAACTGTTTATAGTAGCAGTTCTGCTAATTAATGAGGTCTAGCCTAAATAGGTAATCATTCTCTTTTTCCAGGTGGTTAATGGGGGCTTCTATTAGTATCAGCAAGGACTATCCAGGAGTGTTTGTTTACACACATGAAGTTGTCCTCTGGGCTGCTCTAAAAAGAATGCAAAATGACATTTTCAAGTGTCTAACCAAAGCCTGTTTTACACAGGTTAGTCTTCAAATAATGAATAGTAAATCAAAGGGTCAGCATTTCTGGGGCACACCTAGATTATTTGTATTCTGTGAAATAACTAAGACTATCTCCACAAGCTCTACATCTCTGTATTTAAATTTAATCTTAATCGTTACTCCTGTATTAATTAAGCTGTTGCTAGCAATGTTTGTTTGTCCAAAATTTTTTCCCCTTATCTCAAATATTTTTATCTTGTCTCTTTTCCTCTGCAGTGGGAGTCTGGTGACTTCTCTTCAAATGTGTGCTGCTAATCACTTTGGGATGCATTAGAAGAAGCCTAAGTGAGACTTCAGCAGGAGGTACTTGACTCCAAAATTGAGTTACTAAAAAGCCTTCAGCTATTACTAGTCTTGAAGGCATTTGGAGGGGGCTGGCTGTGAGACAAAGAAGCCTTTTGCCACGCATAGGGCAGGGTTTTTCACCAAGGAGCTGTACCTGAAAACTTGTTTTCAAGAAAGAGGTTTTCTAAAGGGAGTATTCATGACCTGGGCTCTCTGAAGTGAAAGAAAATGGATTCTCTTACCTTTGGAAAAATCATGGCCTCAAGTTGTACATCAGAGTTAAAATATGTTCTCAGAACCCTGGTGTGGTGGTAGCCATGAGAAAGGAAACTACTTAACAAGCATTAGAACATTTTCTGGGGCTTGCAAATATACCTGGGATGTGGGTGCTGCAGAGGTGTCCGTGGCAGGCACAGCTTGCTGTGGCCAGGCTGGGTGTCCAGCTGTGCCCCTCTGGGTTGATTTGGGGTCATTGATGCTGACTGGGCCAGCCCAAACCAACAGTCTTTCCTACAGAGCAGGATTTCCCATATGCCTTTGCCTGAAGTGATATATAAAGCTGAGGATTGATAGAAGCTTGTGGATGGAGGATTGTTTGCTCAAAACATTCAAAATGCAACCAAACCTGCTTCATTTTGGCCAAGATCAATACTGTAAGGCCAACTATATGGGCTGGAAAATGGGGTGAGAAGAAAATATCAGGTTGCTAATCACTGTGTTAACAGTGTTTTTAATTCTTTTTGGTCAATTCTCATCTTCAGTTAGTTTGTTCCTTTTATAAACTTTTGTTCAGTTGTGGGAGAAGACACAGAATATAATTGGAAAAGAGCTAATAATTCGTAATTTATTCGTGGATTTCATAGTGTAGTACTAGGGTCATGGCACTTCCCATAAAGGAAAAGAAGTCCAGGATCAAAATAAAGTGGGTGAAGAGTACTTAATAAATTCTGTACTATTAATGTATGGCTCAGCTGTATTGTTACCTTATGTTTCAGTACAAGGGAAATGCCAGGATGTAACTTGCATAAGGAGCTGGCAAAGTGTTATCATTGCTTTAAGTCTAATGAGAAACTTATTTCTTACTCGAAGGAGTGGCCAGTTCAATATTTTTCTCCATCACTAGAGGGCTCAGATCACTTTCAGAATGCTGTGCATCCGAGCCAACTTTGGTGTTTAAACAGTCCTTCCTCTCAGTGTAACTCAGGTCCAGAGGGAGAGGCATTTCAGTTCTTCACGTGCTGAGGCATTGCTACACCTCTGAATTGCCTTTCTCCTGCTGTTAGGAATCCTGGACAAGCAGCTGAGGACATGGCTGTGTTCTGCCCTGTGGCATTTCTGTGTTCATATTTTTTTGAATTTGCTATGATCTCTTTAAATTTCTTGCATTTTGAGGGGATGTTTTACAGTATCTTTGAAAATGTATTTTAAAGCTAGCAGATGTGCAAGCATATCAGAACATTTAAATCTCTGGACAGCACCACGTTTATACAGTTCAGTCAAGATTAGGAAGCGTTTCTTTGCTGAGAGGGTAATCAAGAACTGAAACAGGCTTCCTAGAGAGGTGGTTGATTCTCCAAGCCTGTCAGTGTTCAAGAGACATTTGGACCATGCTTTAACTTTTGGTCAGACTGGATGATCATAGGTCTCTTCCATCTGCAACAGTCTGTTCTACTCTAAAATGTGAGATGCCACCCTGGCACGTGACAGAATGAGCCATTAGGGATGAGACAGGTTTTCACAGGTCCACCAGAGTGTTGTGTTGAGAGACTTTACTCAGGAAGGCAACATTGCCCCTTCACCTGCAGCATGTGCTGGGGGCTTCTGAGACCTTAAGGGAGCTGCCAAATGACCAAGGAGGAGAGGAAAATAAGAGTGGACTGAATCTAGCCCAGCTTCCATGAAGACAACTCTTACACCTTACTCTTGAAATGGGAACAGGAATGAACCCTCAGGAAAAGTATCACAGACATGGTTCAGATCCTTTCTCTTGGAGTCCTAGTGCTGGAAAAAGAAAGGAAGGAATCATTGACACAAATTCCTTTGACAGCTTCTTTACATAAATTCTTAGACTGTGGCTACAATTCTAATGGAGTAATGAATGGAGCATGGGAGTCTGTGTGACTGCTCCAGACTCTATTCAGGCTCTCTTAAACCATGACTTTCAGTCTGCACCCAAGCCTGACTTGTGGGAGTTTCTACTGAGTGTGTAGGCTTACATGGCCTACTCTCTAGCAAAACAAATTCCTACAGAAGCCCAAAATCTGGATGGTTGCATCACTGTCAAACCTCTCATGTTCTTAGGCACTGGATCTAAAAGAAATGGAATGAATCAGTGACTGTTACAAATATCTTTAGTGCTTCATATATTGTGAGTAACAATTAAATGTGTCATAAATGATACCTATGTATTCTGTTGAGTGGCTGAATTAAATTAATAGGTTTGTATTTGTCTCATGTAAGTTCCCAGCTTATTTCATGTCTAGAGTATTGTTGAACCCAAGTCAAAATTATTTTTGCTTTTCATAATAATCCCATTGGCCAGAAAGTGTGAAGTATTTTGGGGATATCTTGGAGGAAAATGAAGATGTGCTGTTAATCAAAAAGGCCAAAATGCAAGCAGTGCTCTGTTATGTCAGTGGTGAGGGTGGTCTAAAATTGCAAGTGAGGAAAGTTTCCAGGCTTGGAGTGATGGCCAGTTGTAGCACTAGCAAGCGAAAAGAAAATTCAACAAATCATTTATTTATCATTGCCATAGCTTTGTTGTGAGCCTTCAAGTAGCTCAAGTGCAGCCTCTCTGAGCTTATATTTAGCCACAGGAGGTGTGCCAGTGTGGCACAGGCTGGTTCTGACAGTCATCCCCAAAGTGCACAGTACATTCCCAGGTAAAATTGCAAAAAACTACCTGCCCGTGGATCAAAGTTTGAAGGTGCATATTTTGCAGTCCGGTGCAAATGTCACATTCTGTCTCTTGAAGAGATTGTGATGGCCATTTCATTTTGTTGTACAAAAGATGCAAGTGAGTGTTATTTTTGTCCTATACACTGGATTCTGGAAGGCCCTCTGAAGAACAGCTTCCCAGTAATAGCTGGCCAGTACCTTGCCATGAATTAATTTGGAGTTACAACCTGAGTTTTTGAGAATATTACCCTACAGTTACAGACTTTTTAGATGTCATTTTCTAGAACATCAAGAGATGCAGTTTCAGTTATCCATTTTCTCTGATTACATTAGTAAATGGATTACAAGGGTTTTCCACCACTGTAGATCTTCACAAAACATATTTCATCTTGGTTTTGATATAGGAGTGCTTAACAAAAGTACAGGTATCTGTGTTTTCTTCTAGCTCTAACAAAGAGAACTTCCTTTATTTTGCAGAGTCAGAGAGGCTGTGTCTTAAATTATCTTTCTATCATTCCGTGGTTAGGGATATTGTCAATGATTCTGAGGATGAGACACTCGTAGGAAACCTCATAGGCTGAGCAGTTTTGAATTCTGTCATGATGCTTTTTGTTTTGCTTTTGCTCTTTCAATTAAAGCCACTGAAACACGTTTTATCTTGTTTTCTGCACAAATTAAGATGATGGCTTTTTCTGAAGTTGTACTTTTTATGAAAGTGACAATCAAGTAGGGAAGATTTGTTCAATTATTTTATATTATGATGCACAGGAAATTGTACATTGAGACACTTGATAATTTTATCTGCTGCTAAGGCTGGAATTGAGATGTTGAGAATAATCCTTCCTTGCACCCTCCTACTAGCTGTTATTCCCTCCTACCAGCAGGAAGGAGCACTCAAGATTTTTTGAAAATTTGCTACCACTCAGGTGCTGATTCACACTACTGCTTATTCCAACAATTTTTTCTTGGTATTTTTTTCATTCTTGCAAAGTTATTATCTTACCATTTATCTGTAGTTAAAAGCCTTGTTTTGTATTTCTGAATATAATCACCCTGTGCTGATTTGAATAAATTATGCCAGTGTGTTCAGATAAGAGCCAAAGCTGGCCAAAGATTTCTGACTGCAGATAGATTTATTTTGTTGAGCCAAAGAGTGGAGGGATGGATCTCTGACTCAGATCCCCTCTCTGCTGACAAACTGTGAGCTTGCAGCTGGGAAAGTGCTATGAGAGGGGAAAATGAAGGCCAAAGTCATCATGTCTGTGGACCCTTGCCAGAATTTGTGAGGATAATCTACTAAGATAATGTTAAAGCTTTACCTCAAGAAGTGAGAGGAAAAGGATTGCTGAAAGATGAAACTTCAAGGGTGTCAGCATGGTCGTGTATGATGAAGTATTGGACAGAGCAGAGGGAGCAGAGTGGTGTTTCTGTGACCTGAGTAAGACTGTCATTCATCCTGATTAGAACAAATTCAGAAAAATGCCAATGAGGGATAGAAATAGGCAAGAGATGTATTAGGAAATGAAGTGGGAGACCCAATTTTAGTTGAAAGTTAGGGCTTTAAAATGGGAATGACTGAATCATGCTAGTTTTGAATTAGCTCAAGAGGAGAGACTAGGTGCCAAAAACAGCTAAAAGGAACTGCAGAGAAAGAGCAAACAAGGGATAGGAAATGGAAGTTGCTATGAGCTTAGTAAGAAGCATGAGCACCTCTGAAGAGGGCTAGGAGGGCTGACTGACAGGGAGAGAAGGGGCAAGCTCAGGAGAGATGGCATGTGTGTAGTTGAACACGGAGGGAAAGATAGGAGATTTTTGTGAAGAAATGCCACCACAGTTAACTTATCTGAATGGCTGACATGTGTACATCTCCTACTCCTCCACCACTCTCCTCACTCTTTCCTAAAATCTGCACTCTTGTAACACTTTCTGTGTTATATTATGTTCCTATAAAATGACTTTTAATGATGCAATGGGTTGTGTCTATAGTTTTCCCTCTCTTGGCCCAATTTGATGAAAAAACCAAGCCTCAGTTCTGCTGTCATTTGATCAAGAAGACAGAGGGGACATGTCTTGTGCTGGTGACATTTTTGCACTCAGTAGACTTTGTCCTTTCTAATGATGCATCAGAGTGTCATGCCCCAGTCTTCTCTGATGAGACATATGCAAACAAGTCCCAGGAACAGGGCAGGATGTCATAGAACATCAGAAGAATGAAAATTATACTTTTTAAAAATTTTATATTTGATGTTCTTACATGAAAAGTAAGAGAATTATTTTGGGTTTTATTAAGACAGTGTTTCTCATACCTGTGTCTGCTGCTGACAGTTCTGCTGCCTTTTCCCTGCTGCCATTTCTCCTGCCTGGAGCATTCCTTGCCAAGATCCTGCTCCAGTCTCTTCTTGCTGCTGACAGCAGGTAGTGGCAGTAGGTTCCTTCTGTTTTTACCTTCAACCACTAAATATGTTTCCTGTTTTCTACTGGGACAAATGAGCAGGGGGTTTGATGCAGTTTGGTCTTAAGTTGCTTACCCTGTTGTACCATAAACCATCTGTAGGTTCTCAGTGCTTGCTCACAAAATGCACTCTGTCATTCTGTGGGCATTTAGATGCTACTTTCCCTCAGATGAAAAGTACTTAGTACTATGTGGACTCTCCTGCTTAGCTGCAGTACAGACCTGCTATAGCCTTGCCTCAGCTGAGTGTGCTCAATCCACAGGCTGAATGGCACTACACTGAAAATCGTGGTGTGAATAGGGTTACTCTTACTCACCCTTGAAGGTGACTGAAAAATTTCTAAGAAACTAGAATTTTGGTTAAAAGCTTTGACTTTTAGGTTAATACTTTTTTTTTTTTTTCNTTTCCATAAAGGAATAATCCATTAAGAAAAAAGTCAATTGTGGGTTCAGAAACTCTGCTCAGAAGAGCTGTAGCTTTTACCTGGCTGATGCCTTCACCCTCCCTTAGCCTGGGTTGTCTGTGGTGTTTGGTTCTTTGCTGTGCACCACAAGGTACCCAGTGAGCTGGAGCTGTATTGAGAAACATCTGTCAGTAGGAAGTGAGTGGTGCTGAGAGGCATTTCTGAAATTTCCAATTTTACCTCTCATGTTGATATATTTCAAGTTTCATCCCAAGTATGGACCAACGCTTCTAGCTGCTGCTCTAAGCAGGATGTACTGATGCCATGTTCAACCCAGCCTTCTGCCCAGGTAGAATTGGAGTATTTCTGGTGTTCAGTGACAGTCTTGCTAGGTAGTTTAACCTCCTCCCAAACATAAGTGCAAAGATGCCTCCCATTCTTTTCTGACAAGAGAAGTGAGTTTATGCAATGAACCACTTATACCACTTTCTGTGGCACTTTTATGTTCCTTAAACATCTACCATCCGAATTTATTTGTTTATTCATGTGAGTCTGTGAGGTCCGGTGGAGCCTGGAGCTGTGTGTGGGTGTTTCCCTGGAGGAGTGGCCAGTGAAATAGATGCAGCTGAGCTGACTGCAGCACTCCTTTCTAGAGCACAGCTGTCAAGAGGATGAATCAGTAGTATGGTAAGGATGCAGTTTATCTTTAGTTTAAGAAAACAGCCCTCTGTTTGTGATCAATCTAGAACTGAAAGTGTCAGACACAGAGTACACCATGTTAATCCGTGGTTGCACAACTGCACCACCTTCTGACTAGTCATGGGGTTGAACAGGCTTCTAAAGCAAATTCCAGGGCAGTTCTGTTAAAATGAGAGCCTTACGAACCTAAGATGCAGCTGATTGCTGTACTGTGTAAGCCTGACCATGTGTGCTAGGCTGGGAAAAGGAATTAATTTGCATGAAAAAAGGGTCCATGTCTAATAAATATCTCTTTTACCAAGAATTTTCAGAGCTGCAAAATTCTCAGGTCAAACCATGCTTGATCTTAACTGTGCTCAAAAATTATGTTCTGGCTATAGGGGTAGCAAAACAGCCTTGTAGATGGGCATTCATTAGTACCAAGTTTCTGCATAGTGAAATTTATGTAAACTGAATGCCCATTGTGGGAGAGTGGTGGGTTCTCCTATTTAATTTCAGCTGAATATTGAATATATGCCATTACAGATTACTAATACATAATTGTTACCATGAGAGTCTGATCCCCTGAAAACATTGGTCACTTGGTGTATGTTCATTTGGTTACAAATGCTTTTTTTTCCCATTTGTATTTTATAATTTAATTGCTTTACTCCCTTCAACCTCACCCTTTTTTGATCTCCTGTTAATCATTATTTGGAATTAGAATTAGCCCTTAAGCAAACAGTGCCCCAAATCTATCTTGCTTCTTTATGTATAACAATGACCTTGTGTTGAACAGAAAAAAACAAAAAACAAAAAACTCTCTCTCTTGATTTATAATTGTCTTAATTATGTTTGAAAATTGCAATTGAAAAAGAATATTAATATTTATTCATATTCTAAATCAACAGATTCTATATTTGAATGAACCAGGATTCTATAAAGTCCTGATCATCTGAAAGCCTAGTGGAAACCTTTATTCAAAAATAACCTAAATCTAGATCTCATTTTCTAAAAGAGATCCAAGCATCTATTATGCCTCCAGTCTTTGAAGGGAATCAAGTTTGTAAGCATCACTTTTCAAACTGGGAGTTGGCATCCAGGGCAGTGATAAATCTGGAGAATTTGACTCTCAAGCCCATGTGACAAAAGCCTACCTCTGCCCTGGAGCTGTTTGAACTGGCCTACAGGACAGCAGCAGGAATAAGGGACAGCCATCAGGGGCTGTCTGTGGGACACTGAGCAAAGCAGGTGGCTCTGCAGTGTCCCCTGGCCTGGGCAGTTGTTTTGTTTCCAGAGGGTGAGGGGGTATCAGGGCTGTCCAGGGTCCTTTGGAGGAGGCCAGCACAGGCATGTGGGCCCTGACTCTGCAGGTTGCACTCTCCTGGTTCCTCTCTGCACCATCAAGGCAACAGGTGCTGCTTGGTGCCCACTCCAGGGAGGCAATCCTGCTCCTCTAAGTCAGTAGCATGGCATTTTCTTCTCTGAACTGAACAGGATTTGTAAGCCCTTAATGTTTACATTTTTTGTCTAAATTAATGAGCACCCACCCCCTTAAAAATCTCATTAAAGTTTGTTTTTGGCAGGTTGCCTCCCAGAGTCTTGACAGCACTTTGGGTGCTGATGATCTGATCGAAGTGTCTTCTCATTCCCTCCTCCTTCCCCATCTGTTTGTATCCACCTCTTGTGTTACAGAAATAAACTGTTTGGGGTGAGAACTGGTTTTTCTCTTTCTGCTTGGTGCAATGCTCCCTGGTGCACAGCTTCTCTGCAGTGTGATTTAGCCTCTGCTGGTGGCTGCTGCACCATCTCCTCAGCCAAGCCAGTTCCTGAGCAGCAGGCTGCCTGCTGCAGCACACACGGTGCTCACCTGTCTGCAGCCTGCACCTCAGACCATCCACACAGCAGTGACTCTGGCACCTGCTGAAAGCCCAAGCCTGAGGCAGAGGGAGTATTGAGAGGGTGAAAGAAGGGATGGAAGATCAGTCTGTGAATCTTGTAGGGAAAAATGAGGTCTGGTCCCTCCTCTTCAGCATAATCTGCACTGCTGCCAAATCGTGAAGTGGGGAGTGATGGGAAGTTTGTGCACAGTAAATATGAAAATGTAGCTGTATTTAAAGAAATTCTAAGATACTTCCTAAAATGCTGCTGTCTACTGATTTACCATGATCTGAAATGACAGAAGGAACAAAGGAAGGAAACTGGAGGTTCAAACAACCAACACTAGCAAATGCTGTACTTACGTGTCTTTGAATATGTTCAAGTTAAGATTCATTAAACAGAACTTTAGGGCTTGCAGCCATCAATTAAAAATGCTTATTTTAAACAAACAAGAAGTAATAGAGCCAAATGAAAGTGAGATAAAATACAAATCAGTGGTTCTTCAGTAGCCCTTTAATAAGTATTTCTCTGTAAGCAATTTTACAGCAGTCTGCATAGTCATGTCTATACAGCAGATTTTTAGAAATTAGGGAGATTTTTGTTGTTTAGGAATATCAAAGAACTTTTGTAGTCATTATATAGCTTTGGTGAACAAATTATTAATCGCCTTAAAAACAACTGGGGGCAGATAACATAATGAAATACTCCAAGGATGTGTTTCTGTTTTATCAGCCAGCAGTTATAAGTAAAAGGCAAAAATGGTGCTTCTATCTAGTTTTCTTTAAAACAGCAGGAATGAAGAAAGAATTATCAGGATGTGAAATGCATTAACTCATGGCAAGAAAATTCCTTTCATCTTGAGTTTGGCTGCTGTCAATAACTGAGATTGATACTACAGGAAACAAAACAGAAATGTTAAATATAATGACATTTAAAGAAGAGCAATGAGTAGTTTATTAAAGGAAAGTGGTTTGAACTCTGTGAGTTTGGAAATGGAGTTTCAGTAGCTTTTTAAGATACTATTGACTCATCTAAATCACCACAGGACTAAATTAAAACATGTCCTGTAAATGAAGTCTGGTCTCTGTATTATCTTCTCTAATGGATTAAAATATTCCTATTTTTTAAAGAAGGAGTCAAATGTCCCAATTGTGAAATTCTGTATCCCCCAAAAATTGCTACATTAACAACTTTCCCGTGTGAATACAGTGGAATAGATGCTGCTTTGGCAGTGCATGTTCCATTAAGAATGAAATTGAACTGTGTGTTTCTTTAGCTTTCTTTTCTGTCCCATAGCTTTCTCTGTTTCCAGATTTAATTGCAGGTCTGACAATGCTTAGTGCTGTGCTGACTGGGAGGCACAGAGCCAGGCTGAGAGCAGGGAGTGTGTAACAGCTTAGTTCAGCCCCACTTTTGGTCAGTGGTGTGTCATTAGCGTGGGCCACATAATAAGTGTGTTTCTAATGCTATTTGTACTGCCATGCTTGTATTTACTTAAATGCTGCTTCTTACCAATTCAAGTACAACAGTATGTGGAAATAGAGGAAGAAAGGTTTCACTGAGCAGATTATCAAAACCTGAGAGGAGAAAGTAGTTTTCCAGATGACTTGATCCTGCAGTGTATGTCACTAAAAGTATCAGAGAGCTCCTAAGCAAAGGATGCAGGGTTCTGGATGACAAAGCCTAAATAAAGTCTGTCTGGACTAATGTTCTGCTGAATGTGAAATCTGTTGTGAGGGAAAATACAGCAAATGGGAGAATGCTCTTAGTAGGGATTGGAGATTGTTTTGGTTATGACTGGGTGTATAGGGTGGTAAAACCAATGGCTGATCTTTGGCTTGCATGTCAGTTTGTACAGCCTCTACAACTGCAGTGAGGAAGGGATTATAGGATGAATGGAGTGGGGCTCCAGTCTATGAAAATGGCATTTCTAACACCTTCATGCACTGAGGTGTGGAGCTCTGGTGGTCTTCCCCGTCCTGGAACAATGCACCAGTGTGTTTGTTGTGTTCACATTCACCTGGCTTGATCCATGTTGGGCAAGTGGTGGCTGGGGATGAGTGTGGAGGTGCAGAGAAGCTGAATAAAGTTCAGACAGAATATGCTAGTTAGACATCTTTCTAATATACCAAATTTGGCCTTTTATAATTCAGCATTAGATAAAGAATTTAAACTAATTAATGGAGGAGTAGTTTGACAGAATGTCCCAAACTGTGACTGTCTGCATTTTTTGTCATATTTTGATAAACCTTGTGTAGTATCTCTGCTTCATATAACAGCTATAAATTAAGAATTGCAATAATATTTACCTAGTCTTTCAGAGGAATGAACGTTTTCTTAGCAGAAACAGAATACAGAACTGTTTTCCATATTGGCTGAAATACCACAGGAACAGGTTCCCCTTCTTCATCTCAATCCAAAGCAAATTGGACGCATCAAAAATAATTTCCCCATCCTGAATCTCAATGTTTGTTTGCTTTGGTTTTTTTATGAAAGCAGAGTAAAGTTTACAAACTAGGCTATTGTAGGTTTTAAAATATGAGGAAATAGTATATAATATAAAAAACTGTTCAAAACTAATTTAAAATATTATCTTCAAACTTGGTACTTCTCTTTTGTTCTGAAGGAGATTTTTAGGAACTCTGCAGTCTTCTCAGAGCATAAAAGATTGCTTTTCAGTAATCTGTGTTCAGAGATTAGTCAGTGAACACATAATTTCCCATAATCATCAGAGACAAGAGTTTTATGATAGTGGCCTCAGACTCCCCTGGGTCACTGAAATCTTAAATTAACTTCTGTTGGTTTGATAGTTGGGTTTTCTTTAATCTTCAAAATGGTTAAGAACACCATAAGGCTAGCTAGTAGGAATTTTCTCTTGTCTATTGAATCTCACTTACAAGGATTAATGAAGAGGAAATGGGAGCTTTTATTGTAGAAACTGAGTGTATCTCATGGCCTCTATAGCAAACTGTTTGTTGATTTAGTAGAAATTGTGTTTCTCTAGCAGGGTAATTCATCAGCATCAGACACCAGTGGTACTGTATGTGCTGAAATCAATTTTGTGTGAGGTTCATAGAACACCAGAAATCTTATGCTTTAGGAGATCTTTCTGGGTAAGACAGAGAAGAACCAAGTGATTACCCTAGACTGAAGAAAACAAGTGTGCTAAGACATGTCAAACTTCATCAATCAAAGCTATTTAATAAAAACAAAAAATCCATTGAGCATTTTAATTCATGTTGGCAAAAATGCTTCCATTTTCTAAAAAACTGCTTGGGGAAATTTTTGTAATGTTGAACTTCTCAGACAGCAAGGTTGTAGATGAAAAATGCCAGAAGCAGCATTAACTGGAAGCAGTTTATATGCTGGCAGATGATGTATGAGTGCAGTGGGCCATGGTGGTCAGCACACAGCCCAGCAGAGGTTCTGCCTGGCTGGCGCTGAGGGATGGGAGATTCCAGTGCTGTGCTCCTGTTGTCCCTGTGCTCCTGGAAAGGCTGTGGAAGGGTGTCCCTGCAGCCACCAGCAGCAGGGGGACTGTTGCTGGGTGTGCCACAGATGGACATAAAACATGAACCAAGGTACAAGTGTTGGGGGATGATGAGGGGTGGGAAGCTGTGACTATATCCAATAATGAGGAAAACTACCAGGAGCTTTATCTCCTGATGATATTTGGGTACATAAAAGCTCTCATTAATTTGGCAGGACTGTAAATGAGAAGAGATCCATGGATGAGAGCTGTGTCCCACGGGCTCTAATTATCTTAAAAAGAAATCAAGTTTCTGAAATCCGTCCATTCCTTCAGACCTCACTGTACATGTATGTTCAGAGGAAAATTAAGACATATTAGTGTGAAAGAAATTAATTCCATGCTAAATTAGGCCTGCATATACACATTTCCCCTTTTTTATAACTGCTCAAGCTGAAGAATTCACGTGAAGAACTGCTTAAAGCTTAATGCTTAGGGCATAAAAATTACCCACAATTGGAGGTTAATAATATCATGTAGTAAGACAAGCTAATGTTTGTGCTAACAAAAAAAAAAGAATTGATTAAACCCTTCACAGCATATTGTTGCATTCCTCATATTTAGATTCTTGCTAAAGGTTCCCTGAGATGTATCAGCTTTCCATTAATCACAAAATCATTCTTGGCTTGAGTTTCTGTAGACAGCAATTTTGCAATGTGTGCACTTCGTCGCTTATCAGAAGCCTGACGGTAGACACGCTTATGGTAGTGTTAGAGAGCATTTATTAGCACTGTCATTTCTAGAGCAGAAGTGTGTAACTGGGAGCACCGAGTGCTGGGGATGGTCTGTGACTTTCTGAGGCACAGGGGATGTACTGCCTGGAGCCTGTGCCAGGCTGCCTGGTACCAAGCTTCTGAGGCAGCCTGTGAAACCAGACATGTAAATAGGATTGGTTAATTTTCAAAGAAGAAATTTTGTCTGCATGTTTAAGAGTACTGCACATTAGGAGCTCTAACTTGAGGGAGGGATGGCTGCAATCTTGTGGTGTTCCTGGTAGTTAAAATGTGCTGACGGACATAAATAATTGTTCTGAAATTTGTCTTCCATGCTTTCTTCTTCCCCCCAGGAGAAAAATTAACCCTATTCCATGCCAGTCCCAAAGTTCATAAATTCATATTCAGTGAGTATCACCACAGTTTATAGCTGCTTACAAAAGTGGACCTTTTTGTCAAAAAACTCTATAAACTGACTAAATGGGGCTTTGATATTTTCCATTTTCAGTCACCCTGTGGTACAGGATGCAGGGAAGGGGAGCTGGGAAACCTCAGGGTCTGTTTTAGCTGTGCCCTCAGATGTTGTTGTGAGCTTTTGGAGCTGCTGCTTTCCCAGCACAGAGGTCCTGCAGCCAGAGCCACTGCACTGCCAGGAGCTGCAACAGAGAAATCCAGAATGAGTCAAGGGGACAGAGAGGCTTGGCTATAGTGTGCCACAATTTATTGCTTATTTACTGTACAAATCTTTAAGATGGGCTAAAGGAGAAGGGGAACTAATCCCATGGGTGTTGAATCTCTTCTGATAGCAAGAAATGTTAACATAAAACTGCAGCAAAATGGGACAGCCTGTGAAAATTTTCCTTGGAGTAAGCCCTTTTCCCCCTACTGTGCCAAACAACGAGAAAATTTCCATTATAACCATGCACTTTGCCCAAGCTAATCGCTGGGTATCAGGGACTTGTCTGAGTAGCCTTCCTCAGAAGACAGAGAGAGAGAGAGAAAAAATTTTCCATGCTTTAAACTTTACCTTTGAGTAATGTTTTAGAATTCTTGCTTTGGGACAGCTGGACCACTGCAGAGGCCAACTGTCTTGGTCTGCTTTTACTTACTGGGATTTTCCTTTTTTTTTCCTGCAAAGCAACTGGCAATAAATTCAAGAGCTGAGAAGGTTCTAGTGCTCCACAAAAATCACATACTTCTGAGAAGGGATCAGGTTGGTCTGAATCTATTGTATGTCTAATAATAAATATTGTTCTTTTTTACCTAATGGTGGCACTAGCCACAAATTTGAGCTACATTTGTAGACTGAATGAGGATTCTGAAATGGCACCGAGAGCCAATTTGTTTTCCTTCCTGTGTACCAGTACCAATAAAATAACAGATTGTTTGAAAGATGCTTGTACATATTGAAACTTTCAGTCACTGATCTTCAGAATGCATTGTAAATCTTTTTGTTTCATAATTTCTTCCAAACTTTGTTCTTTTGGATTTAACTTACTGTCATTGAGCCATCCTCGTCCTAAACTGGAACTAGCTGAAGGCTGAACTAAGAGCTCTGCTCTCTTATTCCTTGAGTATTAAGCCTCAGTAAGATTTAAACTATAAAATTGGTAACCAGAATACAGAAGAACTTGCATTATCATCAGCTGTCATTCTGATCTGACAATACTGTATTATATTCTCAATAGGTAGTTTTGTGAGCAAACAATGAGTGGCATAAATGACTGTGCTGGTCTAACATGGGCAATTTGAATTGTCAGTTAGAGGCGAATAAGGCAAAATTTGTATACATGGCCAAAATATTTAGCATGAAACTACTTGTGCTTCTCCTCCCTGTGGAAGGAAGAAGAAAGCTGGAGGAAGAGAGAGGCATGTATTTAACAGATGGAAGAGGCTGCCTGGTGATACTACCTCTGTCAGCACTGCTGTCTTCTGGTAAATTAAGTGCCCTGCATTGGCTGCACAGCTGTGGATACTGAAGGAAAAACTGGAAATGCCTTGCTTAGCAGAAAAGCAAAGATTATTTGTATGAGCTCTTCACTTATCAGGTGACTCCAATACATGTGGTGGCAGAGGGCTGCTGGGGGTAGAGGCTTGGGGCTGCATTCCCTCCTACAGGCTCTGGCCTTCCTTGGCTCATTGCCTAGGAAGCAGTGAATTTCAGCAGAATAAAGCCTTATGAAAGATACACTGCTGGTCACAAAGGCATTTGGCCTTATTTTATATAGTTTTGGCAATATAACTAATTTACTTGCAGAGCTCAGTTCCTTTACAGCGACTTGGTCTGCAATACATGATAATTCAGTGTACGTTAAAAAAAGTGTATTTTAATCAGCTTTAAATATGGAAAAAATCTTTTTAGTTATCACTAGTAGTGTGACTGTGATTCTGTTCAGTAGAAAATCTCCAGAGATACAGTAATTTACCATGTGTATCACTTTATTTTATCTTTCTTCTAACTGACTTTGTGACCTGATGTTAGGTGGTACCTCAGCCTTTCTTGCTGTGCTGGAATGTATTTTCCCAGTGCATAAAGTGATCCTTAAAGATGTGTGTATCTGCTGCAGTATAATGATGTGTGAAGTCAGACAGATCTTTGCCTTTGAAAGATCTTTGTCTTTGTGACCTTAAATAATGCAGAATTCAGGTAATAGCTGTAAACACAACTGGAGCATCATAGAACTAAAATGCCTGCCTGGTTGGAAAGCTTACAGGTGCTTCAGAGAGATGCTTTAATTACAGCAGAGCTGTTTCAGAATCATCTTGTATGTGATAGAATACTGTTTGGAGATGCAGCAGACATCAGAGCTTTTCTGGTGTAGCTGCAGTGCAGACTCAATAAAAATTTAAAAAGCCAAGAGAAATGTGATGAAAAGGAACAGGGGAAACCAGTTTTTCAAGTGGGGAAGCTGTGGTAAGTTGGGCAGTCATTGATTGCACCTGAACTGGATTTTTAATTTGGCTCTTTCAGAATAACTATAGGTCATCTGGAGAGAAAAGTACCTTCTGGGAAAAAAAAAAAAAAAAAGACTTTGAAACACTACCTTTTTTCTTTATCAGAAGAGGATTTTTAAAGATGTCTCTGTAATTTATCATAATTGGATAGTCTGAAATGGAAAATACTATTCTGTAATAGAAATTGCTTGTTTCTTTCTCTGTAGCACACTCTGTCCAGAAATGTTCTTGGAGAGGGTACTGCTCATACATACATGGATCATTAACTAAGCATTCAAAGCACTCTGATCTAACCCACTTTCATCAGATTAAATTAAATAGAAATCACAAAATAACTAGCTTAACAGATCATCTCACCTTGGTCATTTTGTACTTGTATTGGTGGAATTAGACACTACAGTAGACAAGATGATTCCTTGTAAGGTAAGGGAAATTTTAAAATGTCAGCAAAATAACTGCTTTTGAAACTGAAGGCAGCCCAGAAGACTAATGTGAAGGTGAATCACTTCAAGGATAAATTGTGTAATGCATTTAGATTCAAGATCTATCCTGTGCAAATAAAAGTAACTCAGATAACATCCATGGGACCTCTGCTGCCTGAATGCCTAGGTCAGAAAACAAAAACTACAGGGGTGATAGAATTATAATTTCATTGGAAACAGACTCTGATTGAAGACCTATGGTCATGATTACATGAATCTTTGGGCATTCATTATTGTATGTTTAGCAGAGGAAAAGTGGGGGGAAAGTTGAATCTACCAAAGATGAAGTGAAAATAAAGTCCAGCAATTTTGAAAGAACCCTTTTGCACCACAGCATCTTTTGTAGCATTGCTCCGTGCTGCTGTTTGTGTCAGGGCTGTGACCTTTCGCCTCAGCTTTTGAGATACTTTTTTTGAAGACAAGTTGGGAGTTAATGAATGACTTTGATAGCACCTGCCTTGCATGACTGTGGTTAGTCTCCTCTTCACCATAATTATTCTTTTATATAGCCTTGGCTCATAAATCTCCTGCCCATTTTGCCAGATAATATAACTTACTTTTATTAATGGAAGGTTTTGTTTATAAAATTATTATTCTTGCAGAGAGTGCATTTTTAAGGCCAAGAAAGAAAGTCTTCAGGATACTTGCTTTTTCTTATAACATTGCAAAGGCTGGGAAGGCATAATCTTTGCACAAAAAGACCAAGGTAGACAAAAGGTGAGACTGGTAAAAACAGTTATTACAGAGACCAGTAATTTGCATGAACTGATTCTACCAAATCAGTGAAGAATGTCAGTTAAAGATTTATGTTCCCTGAACTTCTCATCAAGTCCTGAATGCCTGATGATGAAAGTGGTATTTGAGTGGGGATCTAAAGAAAAATGAGCTTAACTAGAAAAGCTAGGAATTGCAGCTTGTACTACTTGCATATTTATATCTTTGAACATTCTTGCATTGAATTTTATTTGATTTTATTCAGATCACATTCCATGAATATGTCGTTACAAGTGTAAGACCTGTATTTCATACATTCTATGTTTAAAATTATAAAACAGCTGTGAGTGCAGTATGTGGGTGGAACTGAATCTCAAGACATGCCTCCATGTTACAGTGCAGCCTCCTCCTAAAACAAATGCTGCTCCTTACAGTGGTTTACTTCCACAAGCATGGCAGATTTTGGAGGATTAGGCACAAGTAGAGAAGGTAAGAGTGGTAGGATTATTAAGCAAATATTCGGGAACGGTGTCCTTTTGAGATGTTTGGTCGAGATTTGAATTTGAAATATGCTTTCACTATTTTTTACGTTCTTCCCAAAAGCTGCATCCTTGAGCAGTGCTTGGAACACAACAGAATCCTGTCCCTCTGTCATGGTTTGACACTGGCCAAATACCAGGTACCCACAAAAGCCATTTTCTCACTCTCTTACTGTTTCTGGGCAGAGGAGAGGGGGAAAAAATTAACAAAGGGCTCATGAGTTGAGATAAGGGCTGGGAGAAAACACGCTAAGGGCAAAACAGGTTCAAATTTAAAGGTATAAAGCAAATTTATTATTAACAGAGTCAGAGGAGGATAATGAGAAGTAAAATAAGCCTTTAAATCACTTTTTTTCCCCCTGCCCCTCCCTCTTTCCCACCCATAGAGCAGGGCGTGGGGGTTTTGGTCAGTTTGTCACCTGAGACCTTCTGCTGGACAGGAGTCTTTCCTCTGCTATGCCGTGGGGTCCCTCCCACAGGAGATGTTCTCCATTAACTTCTCCAGTGTGGCTCCAAGCTCTTGAGCAGCAGTCTTGCCAAAACAAAAAAGGTACATTCCTCTAATAAGGGAAAGTTTTGATCTATACCCAACTTACCCTGGCTGTGTCCTTGCAGGAGCTTGGGAGGGGCCCAGGCTGGCAGTGAGGGTGGTGCAGAATTAGGTCAAAACTACTGAAATCTGCCCTTGCTGCTTCTCTTGGGGCTCCTGGACCTGCTGTGAGGTGTCTCAGTCCTGGTATCCTCTGCTTTTTCCTTCTCCTCGTGGCTGTGGAGCTGAGATGGTGTCTCAGCATGCACAGCCCTGGGCAGTGGTGCTGGCAGTGCGACCGCAGCACGCTCACCTTGCCCCGGGCCTGTGGCAAGGCTCCCTCTCAGTTCCCTTGGAAACGCAGTATTCTGTTACTGTTGCTGATGAGATGTGTCACCTAAAATTGTGTACCAAGTTAAAACAGGAGGGAAATAATCCCTCACCAATATAATTTTAAATAAAAGCAATGAAAAGACCATTCAGGCTTGCTGCCCAATTACTTCTTGTAACCGCTTGGCTGGGGTGCCGTGTCAGCACCAATCCAAGTTTTTCTCTCAGCCTTGAAACAGAGCTGAAACAAATAGTCACTGCATGATAATGCATCCTGCAAGTGTGTCATCATTACAGGGTACAGAATAATACACACGGTAACCTCAGCTTTCTGATGATAGGTGAAGAACAGACAGAAAAAAAAAAAAAAAATTAGTGCCATTTTTCTTAAAAGTGTTGATATGTATCAGGAATTTTTTCTGATACAGGACTGCAGTTCCTGGGCTTGTTCTATTTTTGTGTGTGTGTGATGTTCTTTTATGAAAGTTACTGCAGAGTGGATTTTTATAGCACTATTTATTGCATTTGTGGAAATTGGGTAGCAAAATTAGCAAAGCAGATTTTCAGTGCTGTTCTGGGTATAACTAACTACAGAATTCCCAAATTACAGTATATTGATATAAGTTTAATAACTAAAACAACAGCAAACTTTGAGGAATAAGCATAAGGTCAAAGTGCATAAAGAAGCAATCAAAAATGTGTTTTAATGAATTTGACTGAAGAGAAAAAGAAAATAAAACAAATCTTTTCCCTAAGTGAGACAAGTAGCTGTTTTCAATGGCACAGCTCTCCAAGCCAGGGTTCTAAATGCTGATCAAGGTCCATGCAACAGGTAAAATAACTTCACAAGACCAGCTGCAGAATTTTACAGCTGTGACAGGCTTTAGAAAGGCAATTCCATGGAGTTTCTTCCTGCAGATAAAACATTCGTGCATTATCTGAGAAAACAAAGCCATAGCACCCCGGACAACTTGTGAAGAAGCATAGCACATGCCCTGGTTTGGAAATGGTGGATTACCAGATTCACTTATTCTGCAACAGAAGATTCTCCACAGTCAGTAATTCTGCTTCTAAGAGCTAATCAATTTTTTGTTAAATGTATAAATACATGATATTTTTACCCAGAGTTTTGGAAAAGGACTTTTCTGCATTCCTGAAAATAGACTTCCTAAGGAAAAGGGCTTCAAAACAGTTCCTGTTAGCGCTGTACACTAAAATAAACAGTGATGTTTGAATGGGAAACCTTTAATCACTAGAGAGTGATGTATTTATTGAGCCTGTTTGCAGAATTAAAAAGATTTATTTGCATTCTGGTGAATTACTTGTGAGATCAAGTTTACAGGATTTGATCCTGAAAAGTTAGTTTTGGAAGAAAATTAAAAGATAGGACTTGGGTTGTCTTAAAATTTTGAAAATAGTTTGAAAATTTTGCCAGCATTTGGGATTCTCTCCCAAATGGAGGGGAACGCATAGCCAGGATATAGCTTTATGTGTCATGAATAAATTTTTTTCTTAGCACCTTTCAAGAACAGTCCAACATTAAAAATAGAACTGTGTATGGATGGAATTTGGAAAGGATTACTGATGATGTCCTAGACATTTGTAACAGTGTTTCAACAACATTTCTTTATTTCGGTAAAATAGACAAAAAATTTCCTCTTCTCATTTTTCTTGTTGGAGAAAAAAAAAGTGTCTTTAACAATTTAAAGTTAGAATTTGTTTATTTTCATGATATATGAGTTCTGTGATGTATAAACATACTGTGTACCATTATTATTAGTCCTGGCTGATAAATGAACTCTTTTCTTCCATTTCTGACTTTGGGCAGCCCTGCACTATGATTTCTATCAACTAAGTCTACCTGAGGTACTTTGACATATCCAGAAGCAGACAAACACCTAAATTCAGTTCTACAAGTGTCACTGTCAGGATAAAACTACTAAAATAAAAACCTAAGCACTTGCCTCTATTCTCAGTGCAAAAGAGTCACTTCTGTTTGACTGTCTCCAAATCGCTGTCTCTTCAGGAAAGCAGGGGATAGCAGTAGTGAGGTTAAAATAATCAAGGGTGGCTTTGTGGAAGAAATAAATAGATTCCAAATGTGGACAGCATGGATACAAAAGTTACTCTGTGGTCAGTGTCTGTTATATCATTAGGAAAACGAATCTGTAGCAGTCTAAGGCTTTGTTTTCCATCTTCAGTCAGTGACCTTTTCTTTACCAACCAGAATGGCTGAGACTTCCTGAGACATTCAGAAGCCTATTTTATAAATAAAATCTCCAATCAGCTTGTGAGGCTTAAGAGGAGCATTACACATTTGTCACAGTCCTCCTCTTTCTCTGCATTCTGGCAGAGGAATTTATATTTGATGGTGTTGCATACAGCTGAGCAGGGTTTCTTCATATTCAGCCATGTCCTTGTCTTAGAAATCCAGTATCAACAAAAAGCATAAAACCAGTGGAAAAGGGAAGGAAAATCCATCCATCATATAGTAAAGTGTTGATTCTTCTGTACATGTTTTTAACTGCCAGCATCATGACTGCTTTATGTTTATACATGCATGCTACCTTCAAGAAGAATGTATAGTCACCAAGTTTTTAATCTGTGAAATATGTAGAGCCAGTTGAGTGCAATGCTTGTCAGATATGTAGTGTAACACACAATATGGTTGTTATTTAAATAGCATCTCCTTACATATCCAAAAATAATCTTAAAATGAAGGACATTGGTAAAATATTGTGTCTGATAAAAACCAGGAAATTAGGGCAAGGATATTTGTCAATCTCTCATTCTTAATAAAAGTCAGTTGCTTTTTTTGTACTTTTGGAAAGGGAGAGGAAGACCTTGGAGGCTTTCTGGTGGATTTTTACATAGATGGTCTCTAGTCCAACCTCATGCAGAAAGCAAGGTCAGGCAAAAGAACAGCCTGGCTTATTCAGGGCTTTATCCAGCTGGGTCTTGAAAACTGGGATAGAGGCTCCCTGGGCTCTGTTCCACTGCTTGACTCTCTTCACAGGGAAAAAGTCTTTCCTTAATTCATTTTGACCTTGTCCCCCCTCTTTTTTCCCCTTCCAATTTATTCCACTCCTGTTCTCCCACCACATCACCTCTGTGAAGAGCCAGGCTGCACCTCCCTGGTGCCCTCACAGGGGCCAGAGGCTGCTGTTACATCATTCCAAAGCCACATCTCCTCAGGCTGTAAAAAATTACCAGCTTCTCAAGACTTGCATGTACTTGGTGGTGTTTCAGATGTCTAGAAAATGTCAGATGACCTAGAATCTGTAAGCCTAAAGGTGAACCTTGGTGGAGGTATATGACAGCCTTTGATCATTTACAAAGAAATAATAAATACAAAAATTTGCCCATTGTCTTGTTTTAGTACCTACATTATCACTGTTGCAGAATAATGGGAGATCCCTGGCATCAGAAACTGTAAGAGTTTATTGTTATGGTGTAATGACAGTGATAAGTTTTCATCATGTTAGGAAACAGGACTAAACCTTTCAGAAGTAGGTTATTGTATGCAGTTCGTATTGACATATAAAAAAATGTTTTAAAGGATGTTGGAGACATTTTAAAGCTATCCCCAAGAGGAAAACCCAGAGACTATTTACCATAATGTGACAGTATTTTTTATTTAGAAACTTTGCCAATAATTTTTTCCCAGCCTTGAAATGCTTGTTGCAAGCAATGAAATCCTCATCCTGTGTTTTGTCAGGTTGCAATATTTTGCAATGCAGCATGTTCGGGGATGATCGTATAATTTAAAGTGTAAATTGTAAAGGAAAAATGCATTAGCTTACCTGGGTCTCCTCCTGTTGTTGAAGTAAGCAATAGAGCAGTGCATGTCACAGTTAATTTGCACAATATAGGAATAGATAAATATGTAGATTTTATTTCATTCTGCTCACATTAACTTTAGTGCCACAGCTTTGATTAACTTTAGTGAAAAGAGGCTGGATTCTTCATGGTCCATGATTTCTTAGCTCTCTACTTCTGAATAACTGTTTACTATCAGAAAGAGCTCATATACCAGGCAAAATTAAATGCTTGAGCTTGAGGTGGCTGTTAGTGATAACGGAACTGTGCAGGTGTGGGTTCCCAGCTGAGCTGGGGCCGGGGCAATCGTGCCCTTAATGCAGTGCAGCTGTGTTAATTATCCCAGAGTGGGAACAGCCGTGTGCTCCCAGCTCTGGCTGGGAAAAAGAGTGAGGGAGCTGGGAGGGCTCCCTTGGGCTCTGCTGGCCGTGCTGGGAGCAGGAAGGGACAGGAGCTGGTGCCAAGGGACACCAAGGGCACAGCCCTGCCAGGGACAGACAGGGCCAGGGGCCGTGCCAGGGCCGGGCAGGAGCCGGACAGAGCTGGAGAAGAGAGAGAGAAAGAGCCAGAGCTGCTGGAGCTGCCCTTGGGAGGCTGCAGAGAAAAGGTATGGGAGACTTTGGAACAACAAGGGGCTGCTGCTTGGGGCCTCCTGGTGTTTGTAATGGAGCACTTGGACTGCTGGCTCTGTCTCCGCTGCCACGTGCAGGTTATAACAGTACCTAATTCCTCTTCTTTCCCAATTTTTATATTCTCTCTCACACAAGACTCATGCAATTTACAGTTTTCCCAGATGGGATTTCTCTATCAGGAGAAAATGTACTCAGCAATCCGAAGTATGGTACAAACTGGTTTTACTCAAAAGCAAGCTGTTCCTGCAGCTGAGCAGGAGGGGGTCACACAGTGTGGGGTTTTCTTGGGAGCCACTGCTGGGAGTGGTAAACCTCAGAAGGTAGGCAGGGAATTGGAATGATGCTCACCTGGTTGCTTGCAGAGAAACTGAGGATGGAAAGGAGTTCTAGCACAGATGTCAGGTATTTGCAGCACCAGGCCCTTTATTTGTATGTTCCCTTTGCCTTCAGCGTGATTCACTGTAGCTTGTAAAGATCTTGGACAGTAGCATCAGTGACATCCCTGACTCTGGAGGAAACATTTGTTTCTAGAGCTGGTCATCACATACAGTCCCCCTAGAAACTGAAAAGCTCCCAGGTTAGATGTCTGTACATTGAATTATAATGTAAAAGGAGCTCATTATTTCTCACCTACAATAAAGCAGTTTGTGTTACCTAAGAATAGTTAAACAGAGAAAAGGAGTGGTAGAAGCTGAGAGTAAACACTAAAGTACCTTTAACATTAATAATTTACTGTATCATTCATAATTTAAAGCTTAGTGAGAATTATTTTGCTTTATCTTGTATCACAAGCCAGTTGAAAAGAAAACTAAGCCTGATAGTTCTCCAAAGGCATGTACTTACATTTGTGTTCAGCTCAGTTTATTCAGTGCTTCAATTTTAATGCTTGAAGTTGCAATGCTTAAATTGATTATAATAAATTTTTATTGTGTTTTTGATAGCTGTATTTTGAAGTTAGCAGCAAAAAGTAGCCTAGATAATTCTGTCAGACTGGAAACAATGCTCAATAGCCATTCCCTATCCCTGTTTATGGTATTTACTCATATTTTATAGATCTGTGCCATATCCCCATTCTTCATTTTGCAGGATGATTAAATAGTATTCAATATGGAAAGGATATCTTATTTTTGATGACTGTCTCTTTCATTCTCTGCATGTTTCCTATTTCTCCTCTATTAGTTCTTAAGTAGGGCAACTAAAACTGTTTAGAGCAGGCAAGATATGGTCACAATGTAGATTCATAAAGCTGCATCTTGGTACTATTTTGCTTTTTACTTCTGTCCTGGTAATACCTAACATTTGCTTCCTTCTTTAACCTGCCTTTTGTGAATTTAATTAAAATTTTCATAAAATTATCTTCTCTAACACTGAGGAGCTGTTTTCAAGTAAGGATAGTTTTATGCAAAATTAGGTTGGAGCTCAGTGTTCTCCCCCTTCATGGTTATCACTTTACATGTTGTAAAAGCTGCCTATGAGGAATATTATAACACACTTGTCTGTAATCAATCAACATACTCTCTTGATGACTGGATACATAAACA
This sequence comes from Aegithalos caudatus, assembly GCA_013389925.1. Taxonomy (NCBI): domain Eukaryota; kingdom Metazoa; phylum Chordata; class Aves; order Passeriformes; family Aegithalidae; genus Aegithalos; species Aegithalos caudatus. Next base: position 129,424 of record WEIU01021398.1, read on the forward strand.
GTATTTACCTGCTGTCCACATCAGAGAACTGTCCCCTCTCATTCTTGGTCTCCCCTTGCTCTGTTTTTTCCACAAGGATTTTGAGGAAAATCACAAAGAATCAGGTTAATCACATTTTTGTTTTATTACGCAGAGATTCTGTTGTTTAAGAATGCAGGTTCTATCATTTTACTCATGACTGTAATTCAGCCACAGACCCTGTTTTCATTATGGGATAAAATTGTCAGTGTAAGTTGCAAAGGCGTCTTGCAGGATGTAAAGCTGCTTTGTTGAGGAAAAAAATCTGCAGCTTTTCTACCCTCTCTTGCTTGTTTACTGTTCTCCAGAGAGGGCTATATCTTTCAAATGCAGAACAAGTTTTTGAACTATCCTCTCCTCTGTGTTTGGGTAGTCAGATATAGGTCAGGCACTAGAAACAAGCAAGATGTGGAATCTGTGCTGGTTCCCAGGCACTTCCTCCTTCCCTCTGCACGGCCTGCTTGAATTCTGTGTTCTAGATGTGGTTTACCCAGCCTCTGAAAAACAAGCGAAGTTTGAATCTCTTAGGACCTTCTCTTTTGGGAGGGCAACATATTGAAATGTCCATAAAATTGCCAAATAATCTCTTCTTCTAATGTACCATGACTAATGAACTGCAATAGGTTTTCCTTATTATACCACTGCTATTATTTCCTTTGAAATACAGAAACTTCAATCACTGTGATTATAGGTAGCAAGACAGCCTGACAAACTGTTGAAATGTGTGTTTTTATTATAACTTCTATGAATGTATTTATAAATGGTTATTTTTGCTTTCATGACTCTAAGGTTTTAAAATTCTATTATATAGAAATGAAGATAACTCGGACCAGAGTACATTCAGATGTGGACTCTCTGGGCTTCCAATTTACAACCTTTTCAATATCAGGATTCTATTAGGAGTAGAGGCATGAAAACAAAACCAGACTCGTATTTTAGAAATCTGTTTAAGAACACAAACTGTATTTAAGAACATATACATGTATAGGGTGATTTTTCATGGCCAGTACTATTTTTTTCAGTCTAGCAAACTTCCACTGAATCTCACAGGAAGATTCACTGCTAATGGGGGGGGAAAATAATGCTTGAATGAGCATTCAGCTCCAGTCCCACAAGCTTGTTTCCAACACCTGAAGTATGGAATTAGCTGTGAGAAATCAGCTCAAATCTGACATGTGATTAATTTAAAGGCTCTTTTGTTATCCCTTAAACACTCTCTCCAGCCTCTCTAATGACACATTTCTTCTGTGAGGGGATGTGAGAATCGTGTAGGGTTTGGGAATATAGAGAGAACATTCCTTGCCTTACCTGAGAATTAATGACAAGATCTTGATTTTCAGTCAGCGTGCCTGGTTCTGTTGATCATGAGGGAAGATGCATTTGATGGCAGACAAGGGCTTCACCTTCAGTCTGAATTTTAAGGCATATTTTTCTCTGAGAGTTCTAACAAGTCTTTTGTTCCATAAAGGAGGGCAACCCTCCATGTCTGCACAGTACTGCGTGACTTTAGGCAGGGCTGCTTATGGAAATGTACAGCAGCCAAATGAATAGAAATTAGGTTTATATGTGAATTTTAAAATGTTTAAAGGCAGAGTTACATTTTCAAATGCTAAACAAGACTTCAGCTCTTAATTCTGTTTTCCATGGTCTTCAGTTGACAGAGATGGCAGTTCTCATTAAAAATTTTCAAACCATTGAACATTAGTGTCTGAAATTAACAAAATGCAGTATTCATGGGTAGCTTCAACATTATATGCCAAGCTATAGTTTAAAAATGCCCTTTGGAAATAAAATTATGGCCTTACATAACATTATTTACTCTTTTAGTATTGAAAATACCTTTTTTCCCCATTTAGTGATAGTAAAGAAGTAGTTTCCTTTACTCTAAAGAGACACCAGGCTGACTATGATAATCTTTTTATTAAAACTTAATGATTCTTAACCTAGAAAAAATTTTTTGGCTTTTTTTAGTGCTCACAAAGACCTGACATTTATATGTGGAAGGTCAGTCAACAACTCAGTGCACAGTGAGCACACGTAAACTATTGTATAGCTGTATAGCTGGAGACTTTTTCAAAAATCCTTTGAGTCATCTCTGGATTAAAAAAACTGGACATTTTCTCAAACCTTCCCATGTCTTTTGGAAGAGTTTGAAAGCCCACCAAAGTACTGTGCTCAGATTTACCCAAAGAAAAGAGATGATTATCCAAACTGCTGAACAGAGATTTTTCCTTCCTTCTTATATAATGCAAGCATAAAGTGGGAATCTTGAAGGCTTATATGTGGAAAAGACCAGTGATCCTATCTGTCTGTACTCTGGAATAGCCACTGTGTACACTACTTTTTTATTTTCACAGATAAGAGATACTTTCTCCTCCTTTGTGGAGGATTGGGTTGCTCTTTAAAGCCCCATCTGTTTTGGCTGAAGAAATCCAAAGAGTCCCTTGCAGGGGGAAATTGCAATTTTTTTTTTTTTTTTTGTCAAGCAGAAGTGCACGTAATCTAACATTTAGCTCCTGCTTTAAAGTGTCCTGGCAATCTTCTCAGTGATTTACTGTGAGGTTAATGTCCCATGTTGAGTTGGAGAATACTGCGGTGTTTGTGATTCTCAGTTTGCTTGTATTCCACCTTTTTCTTTAGTTTTTGTCATTAGCTATGGCACTCCTCTTTAATCAATGGCCATCTGCTAGTCAGTGTTCTCTGGAGCAGATTGTGTTTAGATGTTGTCTGCATGTTTGAAGTGCATTTTTGATGCTCTCTGGTGGATAACTTTTGCTGTTCTTATTTTATGAGTGTGCAAGGATTGGAGTGAGAAGATGAAGAGATGAACCACTCATTCACCCAAATGTTTGCCTTTGCCTGTGCCTAGGGTGTCCTGGTGTTAGTGGCTTGGTCAGGCTGTGCTGAGGGAGGCTGCTCTGCATCTCTGGCCAGCTAAACTGGTGGGCTGGAGAAGCTGCCAGGATTTGAACAGTAACAAATGGCAGCTGCAGCTGCACAGCTGGTAAATGAGATGCCTACCAGCTCCCAGCCTGCTGTAGGTTCTTAAACAGAGCAAATTACTAATTGTGGGGTCTTCTAATTTCATTTTTTTGTTTGAATAGTTCTGCATTGACACCACATATACAGGGATAGTCTGTCTGGTTTGGTACTACAGAGTGAAATTAATGGTGACAAAAGTGGGTAAAGAATGATCTGAAGATTTTCCTGGCACTCAAAAGGGATTTCTATCCCTTGCTGTAATCCTTGCCACGAGGATTATGCCACTGGTACCTGAGTTTCCTGTTTGAAAGCTGGAATGGCAATCTGTGAATGAACAGCACTTCCTTTTCTGGTTGTCTGGACACATGCCAGTCCCTTGAGAGGCTGAACCACTTCCTGCTACATTTCATTGCTTCTGACCTTATTTTTGATGCCTAAAAGTAGAGGTGGTTGCGTGCTGTGAAATGTGTCTCAAAAGGCCATGTGCAAACAGGCACTAAAACAACAGGGTGACCTGTTCAACTGGTGGAGTTGTTCTCTGTGAGAGGTTACAGGAATGCTCTGAGATTTTTGCTGCTAGAAATGTGAGGGTTGGGTAAAAAGATTTCTTGAAATTACTGCTTAATTAACCTCTTGCATGGTTACAGTTTCAACACCAGAAATGCTTGCACCAATTTCTCCCTGCTCAGAAGTGGCTTCATAGTTTGGGATGTTCTTCACCCATCAAATTGAGCTCGGTGAGACTAGGCTTCAAAATAAAATGCCAAGTCCAGCTTTTTTTAAAAGAACCCAGAATGTGTAGAGTGAGCTTTTTTTTCTGGAGCTGTCAGAAGGAATAAGACTCTTTGATCATAGTTATCTGGTAGTTTTATTTGGCTATTGTTCTGGGTTTAGGGTAATTTTTTTTATTGTTATATTAGGTCACCTAGAAGCTGAGATGATCTTCTGTGATGTTTAGATGAAAATACATAACTAAATAAAATATGCTTGGTTATGTTTTTTGGAAACTCATATATTGATATTAATTGGAAAGCATAGGAATGGTAGTTTTGTTACTTAGAGTGTTATTTTACTGCTTTTGAAGATGATGAGTTGTGTATCCATCATAAATTTCCTTGGAGAAATGCTGAATTATTATTATCGTTGTTGTTGTGCAGCAGGAGTATTCAAGTTTTGTTTTTTTCTACTCTTTTATAAGCATGCAAAAACCTCCCACATTTAGCCAACCATGCTGCTTAGGTAAAGACTGACTAACATATATAACATCAAAATCTGAAGCAAGACAAAAGAAAATTTAGCAGCAATCTTGCCTTGACATGGCTTACCTGCCAGAAAAAAAAAAAACCCTTTCTAAGTTTCATCCCACACAACAATTTATTTTTCTAGTTAGGATTCTGTACGTGTTGTAAATAGTGCATTGAGTAACTCTGAACTAGGATTTCAGCTTTATGTAGGTGTCGGACTGGTTTGTCATGGATTTTGTGTTTAACACTGGATGCATTTTGCTGCTTTTTGTTCCCATGAAGCAAATCTCTCTTCTGGGCTGACAGCCCCTGTTGATTAGTCAGGTATAGTTCTAGGTGGGACAGAGGGGTTGCTGACAAACATAAAGGGTGAACCACAACCCAAAACAGTGTGCTGCACTCAAATACAGAAGAGACTTGGACTGGATTCCCTGCCCTCATCAATAATTACTCTTCCAAAGGTTTCATTTCCAGTAGGGGAGATTGTGAAAGGCCACCCCAAAATGTGTGCCAGCCCTGTGCCTGGGAACCAGCTGGAGTACAGGAAGGAAATGGAGCCAGAGAACTGAGCTGGTAACTCGGGAGCAGATTATTCCTGCACTCTCTGTGCCCAAACATTTGAACCAGAAAAGTTTTACAACAGACTTTTAACTTGGACAAAAACATTCCAGCAAAGCATTTTAGTTGAAGGATAGATTTCTAATGGCAGCATCATTTAATCCTCACTAACCTCTATCCTTACACATTGCCAAGGTGTTAAACATAACGTGGTGCTGCACAGGTAACACAAAATCACTGCCTGGTGACATGCAGGGGGTTTCAGACCCCTTCATTTCATGCCAGGTGCAGGCAAATGAGGACTGTACTGAGATGTTTTCGTTATTCACACTTTCAAAGCTATTTTCACAATTCAGAACTTATTTTTACCTAAATTGCTGTTCAAGGTTACCTGTTTTGTTTTGTTTTATGGGGGCCTTTAAGAGTGGTAACAGCCCATTGCTCAGTGTACTTAGTGTGTGTGAATAGCAGCATCTGCTCTGGAGAAGACTATATATAACCTGCATTTTCACATTCCCATTTGTGGAAAGATGTTGAATATTCCTGTCTTTTTACTTGACTCAAAGCCAGTTGATTGAATGAAAAACACTTGACAATACTTTTGCTGGTTACATTTCTGCTTTTGCTCATTGGAAATGCTCAACTGAGTGCCAGCTTTTAAGTCCCGAGTTTAATGAAAAGCTCTTGCTTAGAAGTTTGTTGCGAGAGGATTATTCATTTTTCATATTTTTTTAAAAAATCTTTGGTCTTTTTAATACATTATGACTCAGCAGCCAGGCTACAGTTGAAGTGGAATAATCCAGTTCACAGTTGAAATGTGCTGGGTAAAAGGAGTCAAGAAAGTTGTATAAAGTGTTCTGAGCTAGAAAACTAGGAGCAGGACCCAAAGGACTCTCCTAGCCCAAACTGACAACAAAATATCCACCAGCTGTATTTATTTAAAAGCAGGACAAAGCTTGTGCATATTTTCACATGTATCTGTCTTGCCCAGTGTCCTGTTTCTGGCAGTAGCCAGGGTGAGAGACTAGGAGAAAAGTACCCAACAGAGCAGACATACTGTGATGTCTCACTAAATACTTTCCCAGCCTCCAACACCTTTGAGTGAAAGAATCTTCTGTGCAACAGGGCACTTGACATTGTACTCAGCAGCTCTAGAAGCCTGCTCTTTCATGAATGAGCTTGTCCCAGTTTCCCTTGAGCTCAGATCCATTTTCAGCATCTTTATCTTCTGCAGTAAGGCTTGAAAAATCAAATCCCATATGAACTTTGTGTCTGCCTTTTCCTGCTGGTTTTTGTCTGAGGTTCCTAAACTTTTTCTTTTTTGATGGACATTGAAATCTCCTCTACACCATTAATGATCTTGCAGGATTCCTTCTCAGCTTTCTCTGTTCCTTCCTCTCTGTCAGGTTTAGCAGCTGTTCCTAACTTTGACAACTTCTGTCATTCTTTCCTGAGATGCTTCTAGATCTTCTATATAATTTCTGAAATTATATGAGTGAGACCAGAGTTGCACACATCATATAATTGTCATGTAAATTTTCATTTTAACCTGCAGACCCAGTTTCTGAGTGGGCATGTTTAACTATGCAGTCCACGTTCTGTTTTCCTGCATACGTCATCTTTGTTTTTCTGTATTTCTTCCCCTGCCATTTGCATGTGGCCTTAATATTCCACTTCAGTCAGCCCTCATTTTCATTGCATACTTAAAGACAAGTAAATAGGATGTTATCTTTTTCATTTTTGAGGCTGACTCAAAGACCCTATGTACCAGAGTGTAGCACATCTATGAGACTGTTAGAAGTTAATAACCCTGGATTCCATGCTTTTAGGGTTTGTCAAATGCAGTTTTAGATCCATATAACACTTAAACTGGATCTACTCTACAGTTTGTTTCTCATATGTGTCAGTTAAGCTCTTCCTGAATGCATTTATTTTTATCAACACCTAGAAATGCATTTCTTTAAGTGTATCCTAAATGTGAGTAACCATGGAATAGAGCATCACCTTTTTTTTTAATTTCATTTTTTTTACTCTTGTGTATTTTTTATTGGGTAGGTTTTGGGGAGAGTTCTGTGTGCTGTTATGCTATCCACCTCTGGCTTCTATATCTTCCTTGAGTTAACAAAGTAGGAAATTGTTGTGTTCTTTACAGGCAAGTGGGATTCTATGACCCACCTCTGCTAAAGTGATTTAAGACATGTTCTTCAGCTCTGAGCATGCTCTTTAAGGAAAAATCTAAATGCTAGTGTTTTATTAATGACATCCTCCTACATTGCCTGGGTAGGCTGGTCCTTTAAAGCATTAGATTAGCACTCGGCAGCTTATTTTTTGGAAAATGAATTCACTTCAAGTCTCTCAGAAAGAGTCATTTGTCAATGATTTGGATTTAATTTCTGACTATTTGCATATTAGCTTTTCTGACTCAAGTGAAAGTAGGAAGCACTGCTTGTCATACCTAAAAGCCTCATCTCAGCAAAAATCTCCCACTGGAATTCTAGAACAAAGGAATTCTAAAAAAGACAGCTATACCCTGGGGTGACTGAGTGCTTCTCTGCTGCTAACCCCCCCCCAAATTATAAATCAACAGAAGAGTCTATAATAGACCGCTCTATACTTTGCATCTAATTTAACTCTATTCCTGGCATTCCATTGGAGAATTTTAGGCTTCATTTCCATTGTCTAATCAGAGTGATTGAAGACTGAACGTTTTTAGTCTTCACACAGTCCAATGCTCATGTGAGAATCTTACTCTGAACGTGCTGGTACAGGGCAGGGCCTGCATACATAAGCTCCATGTGGAGTCACCTGCAAACCTCTGGAGACAGGTCTTGAATGTGTGTGTGCACCAGAGACTTTCTTTACTTCATTCAGAACCAGAGGCACTGAGTTCACAGCTTTGTAACCCTGTGTTATTTGGGGGAGGATTTGAGTGAGGTTGAGGAAGAGCACTGAAATAAGGATTGCAACCCTTAGAGAAGCAAAACAGAAAACAAAATGTCATTGGTGATATACTCCTCTTCATGCACGTGGTTAGCTAAGGTCTCACTTTTCCTGAAAGCAGGCCCTGTCTTTCAGGAAACATAGTTTGTATTGTGGGGTAGGCATTAGTGATTGCTGTTACAGCCCGGATAAAATTGCAATTTAACATGCTCTGTGAAGTAGCCAAATCTTGATACAATGATTACAATTCCAGAAAGGCAGCTTTGCCCTTGAATTGATGCAGATGGAAAACATCAGTTCAGTCTCTCAGAGCTGGGGGATTTTCATGGCTTTGGTTTTTTGGCCAAGGTAAAAGTCAGATGAGCAATATCTAAAATCTTTCTATGTGAATGTTTAGTTGGCTGCTTTAGAGAAAAAAATGCTGCTTCTGTTTATTAATGGTATTTTTATGATCTGTGTGACTGTGAAGATGTATCATGGGTGTGTCAGTAACTGGGAGAAGAAGCCCTCAGGGCTGGCACAGTGGATGGACAGGGAGCACTAAAGGAAGAGATTGGTGTGGCTCCTCTTGCAGGGCTGGTTCAGAGTGAACACAACAGGAGCTCTGGGTAGCGTGTTCAGGCTCCATGCCATTGTTTGCTGATCAGCTGCTCTTCACAGATCCCAAATTCTGCTGCTTTCAGCACAGGCACAAGACATATGATGAAGCGGCAGAGCTGGATAAAGCAGTGACAAAACCACAGGACTAAATAATTACATGGGGAAGTGAGTACAACACTCTTTCTGAGCCCAGAAGAGTCAAAAGTTTGTGTGTGACACTATCAGGAGAACAGGGCTTAGACCACAAAGCTCTTCTATAAAAATGAAGTAAGGAATATTTATTTTCCTATTTAGGAAATTTTTGAAAATAAATTATCCCGTTACAAAGTGGAGAAATTTTTAACAACAAAAATTAGTGTGACAAAAGACCTCCTTAAAAAATTAAAAATTGCTAAGTAAAAATTTGCCTTTGTTTATAGTTTATTATGTTTCTATTCGTTGTCCAGACCGTTGGCTGCCTTGTAGTGAAAGATGCTAATTTCTGCAGCCTTTCAGAGCTTTTCTAAAGCAAATTAATTAGCTTGCTTCTAAATGTCAAAGTTTTCTTGCACTTTCAGCATCTAGATAACTTACTGACATTACAGCCCTGAGAGAGAATTAAGCCTATGGGAAGACAATTGATAAAACAAAGGATATTTAAAAGAGCAAACTATGCTTTCTCAAGGGAAAAAAGTATTTGAAAAAAGGCCAATGTATAAATTTAGTCAGTGCTTCCTTGCATTCATGCTACATACTCAATTGTGTGGCTACGTAATTTATATCTTATGTTATGAGAGAAATTTCCTCAGAAGTTTCTGTACCATCTGTTTGTTTTAGGAATCACCTGCATTTTTTTTCTCATGAGAATATTCAAATTTGAATTATAAGAGTAAATATTTTACTGGGAATGGGGAGGCAAGGAAAAATTGCTAAGTTTCCTTTGAAGCTGCTTTATTTCAGTTGACTGAAGATTTTTTTTTTATCTTATTGTGGTAGTTCCCTGTTTTGGGAAACAGGTTTTAAGAGTTTCAATTTTTCAAATAAAACTTAGAATTTAGTGGTGAATGTGTTATCAGATATCTGGAAAGGAGCAGACTTCTTCATTGAATATGGTGCTTTTGGAAGAAAAATAGAACAAATATATAATGAATACTGTCAGACTTCCCTTTATCTTGCCTGTGCTCTTGATAAAATCTCATATTCTTTTTTAGGAAGAATGATTTCTTCCAGGCACTAAAGGTTTTTCAGTCTTTACCTCTCCAGATCAATCTCCCCAGGGGATGTTAGGTGGGATGCTAAATTCTATAACATAAACTCTTCTCCATGGAGAGTGATACTTAAAGTTACTGCTTTGTTTCAGAGAAATGAAGAGTCACCAAATTGTCACTTTAGGAATATCTAGCCTAAAGAAGGTCCAAATTCATTTAATAAAAGAATAAAAGCTTAACACAAAATGTGAGATTTTCTATGTTATTCATCTCATATCCCAAGACACAATTGGATGTGTGCCATGAGTGGATGCATTATTCTGAAAAATACTATACAATTACAAGCCAAGTTTCAAAGAGAGGTGGTTCATAAATATTTAAATGATGCATTTGAGGGAAACAAGAAGTGACAGCAGTATCTTCATGACACATATTTGACATCTGACAGCACCAGGTAAAAATTTCCTGGACTCAACTTGAGTTTTTTGGAGTGAGGAGAAAAAAGGATGTTCACTATACCCTTCCCTGTGAGGGCCCACCTGTGACTCAGGAGGATAGGGAAGAGCCAGGGAACAAATCTGTACAGCAGAACTCACTTCTGCAGGTGTTTAAATTTACAGTCCTGTTTAAGGGTTTCTTCATGGGTGTTTCAAGGTCTAAAGTGTGCTAATAATGGGATAAAGTCCATATAAATTTAGGTTGTCATCTGTCAAATGTCTCTCATTTGAGCTTCTTCATCTTTCAGTATTAATAAGTTAACACAATATCTGGCCACATATCTTTTGATCTCTGGCTGTTTTTGAACAATATTAGGGCTTCTGGGAAAGAAGTAGAGGCTAAAAAAGCCTTATTCCCAGAAAAAGCAGTCTGTACTTTTGTTTTTGTTTTTAAGTGAATTCTCTGTTTGGGCAAATGAGAATAAGCACATCTTACCACTTCCATATTAATACATGTATTTTGAAGAGAAGTTGTGTATTTTGCAAGTGAACCAGTTTGAACACTATCTTCAGTACAGATTTTGCAGTGTTTTGTAATCCATCCTTTTCACACAGAACAGAACTAGCTGCTCTAATTCCTTGGCTATGCCTCTCTGAAGCATTTCTAAAGGTGATTCTTTACACAGTTTCACTGAGCCTGGTGGTGCCTTTGTAGAAACCCAGAACATCCCAAGAACCTTTCTGCCCTTCCCTACATGTGGTGCTCAGTGGGGAAGCACCTACGGCATCCTTGGTGGCTCCTGGCAGCCTCTGTTGTGCTGAATGGAAATTTTAATGTTTGCCGATGGTCCAGCAGTGTAATAAGCTGCAGAAGAGCCTCATGGTGTCAGTGCAAGGCTCAGCTGTGAGCTGAGATAAATAAATTATAGTAAAGTTAGGGGGAGCACAGCAGTTGTGTCCCCAGTGTATCCTGAGGGCATGGCTGGGCTGCCATTTCTCAGAGGACAGGGAGGACACCCCTGGCATGCTTGCCCTGCAGCCCTGTGCTCCCTGCAGGGAGCCTCAGCCCCAGGAAGGGACAGTGAGGCCAGCTCTGCTCTTTGTTCCTGAGCAGGGCTGGTGTTGCAAGGCAGGGAGATGATCCCAGAGCCAGACCACTGAACCAGCTGGGATACTTGTCTGCCCCAGGCAAAACTGAATCTTTTAAGAGCTGTGGTGCACCCAGAAATAAGTATCTAAGTTTTCACATTTGATTTCTCTGAGGATCTCTGCATATCTGAGCAAGAGTTTTATTTCAGTGAAGCAGTAAGTAAGGTACCTGCTGGGGGTCTGTTCTGTCAGGAGTGAACCTCTTCACATTTAAAACAAGCACTATCCTCATACCTGCATGTGGAATAACCTGCTGTGGGTTTAGAGATGGACTAAAGCTGCAGAAGTGTTAGTTTTTTTCCTCATGCTCCTAGGGAAAAGAGAGCATCCACCTCAGAGAACCCAAACAACTTCTTAAAAACTCCATTGTTGCAAAAGTACTAAATACTGTCCGGAAAGCCCTAAAAACTCTGTGTGTTTGTGCAGATGCAGCTCTGTTCTAGACTGGCTGATATGAGTTCTGATGGGTTTTTTTATCTTACTGTATTTTGAATGAACTACTGAGAGACAGGTTAAAGCGGGGTGAATATTTTATTGAAACCAATAGAAAATTCTCTGCCTATTTTAGGAAGAGATGTGGCAGCATGCATTCAATTATTTAGACTTCTAATTAGTAAAGTTAATTTTTTAGAAGTCTTGATTACAATTGCCAAAAATCATTCTGCATGAATTTCGACTATTTAAACTTATTTCATCTAGTCTATTTTACATTGTATTTTTAACTGTGCTGCAGTTCAGTGAGTGCTGTGAGCACTCTCCCACAGAGCTCTAATTGCCTGGCTTCTGCAGATACCATATCAACACATTGGTGTTAATGCAGCAGAAAGCAAGTACCCTTGTGTCTCTACAAAGCCAGTTTAAGATAATTCTAAAATATACTTTTGAATTGCTTTTTCTTCATCTTATTTTAGATAACACTTTGACTTAAATAAAACTGCCTGTGGGGCACTGTAGATTGATCAAAAAGGGCTGTATCAGTCTACTAGTTTTAATTCTTGGTGCTGCAATAAATCATTTTCTGACTACTTTGTTTACGTTTTCCAAGTCCTTAATTTAGTTCCAACATAGGATTGTCACAAATGGAGGAGCCAGAGATGGGGGGGTTGAAGAGTTGGAAGAGCAACATTTATTGAAGTGGTACATATAGCAGGAAGTATTTGGCTGAAATACAGAATTAGAAGCTTTTTTAAGAATGAAGCAAAAGATTTCAATTTCCTTCCAGTCTATATGAATCCACAGTAAAGTGAGGGCTGCAGTGTCGGGTGGAAGGAAGATTACAAGACACATGGTGTGTCAGGTGCATGTTTATTAGAAAGATTTTTTTTGACCTGCAATAGTCAGGTGAAAATGCCTGTCTATCTTCACATAAATTATATCCTTTAGCCTATGCCCTTGGAAGAACTCACAGGGAAGATTTCTTTCAGGGACTTACTGCTTTTCATATAGCTTTTCTTCTGAAATGGGGTATAAAATTTTTCTTTGGTTGTAATTATAGAAAGCAGTTAACTGCTTTTCCTCTGCAATACAGAACAATGATGTTCTTTAAATAGGTTCATTTATTTGAGAACTAATATATTAAGCAAGCTGAAGATTTACCTTTATCTTCTTCCCTTTAATACAAATGTATAACTTTGCAATCCTATAATTATGGCTTCTCATTTTTGGCATCCAAATTGTTGGCAAATGCTTTTTCATTTGTTCTTTTGTGCTGAAATGTAGAACATAGAAAATTGTCTTCTTCCTATGTATATACAACATGATTTGATTTCTAGGCCTCTTAACTCCTCTTCTAGCTTATCATCTCTGCAAAACTATGAACTACCGGAATTTATTTCTCTAAGAAATGGATGAAAGGAAAGCTTTCTTAAATTCAGCCTGTTAATTTTTTCAACACTTTTTTAAAAGATTTTTTTTTTTTAAACATAGTCCAGAGTTGTTCCTGGGAAGATATTTTCTGGCTGAAGGTGTCTAGTTGATAATCACACAAACACCAAGGTTGGAAGAGACCTTCAGAATCAACCTGTCCACAGTGACCCCAGGAATTACCCCATCCCCAGGTGTCACATCCAGACACCTTTTGAACACTTCCAGAGACAGTGACTCCAGCACTTCCAGGGACACTTATTCCAATGACTCACTACTCTTTCAGTCAGTGAAAATCCTCTTTATAGTATCTGTTAGATATTTGAAACTCCTCCCTGGCAAAGGCATTATGCACCTGGATCCCAGAGGTCTGATTTTTTTAAAGCGTGTGAAATAACCAAAACTAAGTTCCTGGTAGTTTTATTTCTTAGTTTTTCTGGAAAATATAAATTTATCTCTAATATTATAATGCCCTAAAGTGGACATAGTTCAATTATTCTACCATTCACTACAAATGTAATAGCTAAATATTAGATATTTTTGGTGCACAAACTACTGCGGAGCTGAAAAATGCAAAATCCATATTAGAAAATGATGAGAAATGTTTATTTTGCTGCATGTCATAGGTCAATTTAGATAGTTTTAGTTCTTAGTAGAGATGTATTGATTTTCATGCTTCCCCTATTAGTTAGAATGACATATACAGGATACCAAGTGTGAATAGCAGCTAAGGTTCATACATCATGGGCCAATGCCAACAAAGACCATTTTAACACTCAGAAATAATGGAAAGAGAATTTAATAAAGGCCAATATTCAAATGCCAACTTAATTGAGAAGCACAAAAAAGAATGCTGTTTCTCTAATTTTAAATATTTTTTAATTGAAGATGTGTCTGAGTGCAGTTGCTTTGATAGTTTGAGTAGCTTAGATCTGTTACAATTCTATTGCCTGTAAATCACAAATTAGACCAAATAATACTAATTTTTGCTCTCCCACACCTCTGAGCCCAGCTCAGACAGACCAACTTACACTTATCCTGTGTTTGAGGATATCTTTTGCAGCTGATCACACAGACAGTTGTGCCAGTGACTCCAATGAGCTAAAGCCCTTCTTGCCTCCAAACTCAACTTATTTCAGCAAGATAAACCTCCAGGCTTTGTGCAAGAGGAAGAGCACAAGATTGGGACATTTTACGTAGACTATCTGACAGAATTGGGAAGACTCAGGGTTAAGCTTTTGGGCTAGAGTATGTAAGATGAACTGCTGATTTTCAGCTGCTTCATTTGTGAACATACATACTTTGATTTTTTTAAAAAATCATTTAAAAGGCCAATATTTAAGGGCAAATGTAAAATCTGTCAATAGATCCTTTGACATAGTAACTGTATTCTGTTATTTTATTTCCTATTTAGTGTGTATGCATTTATATGTACATATCAAAATACAGAAACACACATATGATTTATATCAATACTACTCTTTCAAACTGATGCTGATTATTTTTCATGTATCCATTTTCTTTTATGCATTTTGTTATTCAATATTGTAGCTCCAAGAGGTCTGAGAACAAAACACTTTAAAGATAGGCCATGTCACAAACAGGCAATGGGGAGCAGCCAGCTCACTGCATCTCACAGAGTGAGAACTGTTTCAGAAAAAATAAAGGCAGGAAAATCCCCTTCTTTCCAGGAGAGCACAACAGTTTCAGAGGGTAGGCAGAGCAATGAAGAGGCTGTTTGTAGTGATTAGGAGGAACCAACAGTGGCTTTTTTCTGGAGTTCACAGGTGTGGAGCAGCAGCAGGCAGGTGCCGAGGGATTTTGTGATCTGCAGGAACAGAGCGGTTGCCCCTGTGACACCACAGCAGAGATCTACCAGCCTGCTGCCTCTTCTCCCCACATCTATTTGGTCTGTAGCTGTTAATAGTCCTTGCACTGCATTCAGTCACTTCATTTCCTTTTATTTTCTTAGAAGATAAGAGTTTTCTGGACATGGCAGACACATGCAAGTGTGCTTTAGGGTCAGGACTAGACACAGGGGTAGTGAAGTTAACACTGGGGGCTGGCTGATGGCAGCATTTCCATTAGGCTCCAGTTCCTTTCTGTTTCTGGCAGTGCAGTGTTTTCCTGGAGGGTCAGGTCATGGTTAGGAAGACAAGGAGCTGCAGACACCTGAGCGTTTCAGGAAAGGATGCCAAAGGTTTGACGTGGTGCTGCATGGAGCAGGGCCCTCTGTTTGATGGGGTTTGTTGTGATCCAGGCAATTCCTAGTGGATTAAACAGAGGCTGCAACGGCCAGTAACCCTCAGCTGCTGAACAAGGCTACTTCTGACTGATGTGTTCCAGTGGGGCCCTGAGCAGGTGCATGGATTCTTTCAGCACCAGCAGTGTAGATGTCACTGCTGGGGTCACCTTGGAGCTGGACCTCACCTTTGTGGGCATCTGCAAGCATTTGCTCTTCCCAGAAAGTGCTAATGCAGGCAAGCGTTGGCTCTGATGTACTGCTCCTTTGCCCACACAGCACACATTTTCTGTGCTCATGTACAATTTACCTGGAGTTTTGACACGCAATTATACATAGATATTAGTAAAATTGCAAATTGAATGTCTCATTTCTTGCTGGGGTTTTCTTAGTTCAGAGAGAGACAATGGCTGGTTTCTTTCTACTCTTGTTTTTACCTGGCTTACATTAATGTCCTTGTTTATTTAGCTTTTGTAGTCTTTCCTTCACAGCAATCTCATCTGGGAGTCATCTCTTTCTAGTCCACTATTTTCCCCTCTCCTTTATTTTGTTGGGGTTTGTTGGTTGGTTTTTGACCTTTTGCAATGGGCATGGAAGGTCTCCATTTCAGGACCTCCTGCAAACTCCCTTCTTGCTACAGACTGCAGTGGAAGGGTTCACACACTAGACTCCTGATGTTCGATACTTTTGTGTGTTGTTGTGTGTGGCTATTTGTCTTCTATTTGGTGTTTGTTAGGGTTAGTCTGGAGAAGTACAGCACTTGTGATTTGAACTTTTAGAGTGGGAACATGAGGTCTGCTTTTAGATTCTCAGTCCTCTAGTTTTCATGAAAATGTAGCAAACTTGAGAAATCTTCAACTTGCTTTGGGTAGAAGAAATACTGAAATGCTTTGAGTAGGTTGTTTGTTGTGAAGTAGGCACTCTAGAATAAAATGGACTTAGAGGACATGAGCAATAAATAAGAAAAATTGATCTGTCCAGCCTGAGAAAATTGACACTAAAACTTAAACCAAACAAAATCCATCAAAATTTTTCTTTATTTTTCTTCTAGAATGTCAGTGCTTGGGGAGACTAGAGAACACTGGAAATTGATTGATTGGCTAGTTCAGTGTTGTACAGGGAGAGTTTTCTTATGATGTTCCCGTCTGAAATGCATTTTCTTATGATGTTCCCATCTGAAATGCAGTAACATCTTTTAAGTATAGAGATTAGAAAAAGTATAAGCTAGTGCTAAGAAAAACTGAGCCTAGCCAGCCTTCTACAGAAATAAGGGTATTTTTCAGAAGTAGCAAATTGATGCAGGCAGGTCTGGAATAACACATCAATCCCAACATATAAATGCTCCTTAAACAAGCAATGAAATACAGCATTTATGCTTCAGGGAAGAATAATAAAAGAAAAATATATACTTAATAAAGTGCAACCTTTCTGAAAGAGAAAAATACTTAAGCACTTATTTTAAAAATTTTATCAATTCTAAGTATCTATTTGATTTAAAAAAAAGACTCAATTTACATGAAAAAAATTACCTGGAAGACGTTGTCCAGAAATGTACCATTTTCTTCTTTAACAGAAAGAAGAAATGTATCTCTTCTCAGAAAACAGACTCCAATTACAGATTTTGTACATGTTACACTCAATATGCAGAAATCTGATCAAATCAAAAGCCTACTCACAGGGCACACCACTTCAGAATTACTTTGGAACAACAGCTTGCAATCTTTATGTAAATTCAATGTGTCTCTCTATCTTGTTCTTCCAGTGTTTGGTGTAGCATGAAAAACTGCACACATCATCTCTTTTGAAGGGAAATGACTGATGCAACATTAATAAAGGTTACTAACAGTGTTGTGAATCAGCTTCTATGAAATGGTAAGAGTTATACAGCAAACAATTTTACCTTGCATTACTGCAAATTCTCCTAGTGGAGGAAAACCTGCTTGTGAAGTGTGACCTCTTCCCTACAGTGGTTCAGAAGGCATTAAAAGGCTTCTGATTCAAAATTTGAAGAATAGTTTATTTGGATTTCATATACCAAGTGGAGTAAATCACTTTAAAAGCTTCCTACCACATTTTCAAGGCCACCCTGGAGACTTGTACCTTCCTTTTGGTTTTGTTCCTCTGGCCTGAAGGTCAGATGGGGCTTGTGAGGGCTCAGGGAAAAATGTGCCAGTCTGAACAGAGGCACTGAGGTTAATTTGGAGGGGGGTAGGGGTGGCTAGTGAGAGACTATGAAATCACCCAGGGATATGTCCCAGTCCCCCAGTCAGATCAAATTTACTAAATGTTTGGTACGTGAAAAGTGGTGCCTTTTGTCTTTTGGCATTATGATGGTTAAATATGTGAATTGTCATCTGAGGTACCCAACAAAACTCCACTGAGTTAGGTGGACTCTCATTTTCAGTTACTAGGAAAAGAGGAAAATTGTCCAACCTGACAATGAAACTCAGAGAAGACGTGGAAACGGTGGAAAGAAACCACTGATAACATAACAGAAGTGGATGCAGAGAGCAGGATGGTGGACTGCAACGTTTCATTAATCAGATACGTTTTAAGGGTGCTATAAAGCTGTTAATTCTACAGTTTCCCTGAGGTTGTGCTGGAGGGAATGGGCTCAGGCACAGGTGTTTGCTGTGGTTGTTTTTGCTGAGGTGAAGTTCAGGGCTCAGCCCCAGCACTGTCACTGCAGGTGCAGTTTCTAGGGAAGCAGAATGTCACTGTGATACAAGGGAGGATGATCTGTGTGACCCAGAGAACAGTGAAAGAAGTTTATTTGAATTTGTTTTCACTACAGAAATTCTGCAGGAAGAAATGTTAGTAGGGTTATTTAGCACCATAGGAGCTAAGGTACTTGCAGGCCATGTGTTTGAGAGGGTGATATTCCAGGAAAAGCAAAACTGCATTTCCTATTTATCCTGTGCTCAGCGAGGTTTGTGCATCCTGTGGGCAGCACCTGCTCAGGAGGGGCACTGGTGGGGCTGCAGACACTGCCCATTGCAGCCACAGGCTGGGGGCTGTTCTCTGCAAGTGCCTGGGCACCTGGCAGTGGCATTTTGGCAAATGCCATTGTACTCACTCTGCAGCCACGAGCTGGCTGCTTTGTTTGTAACCACAGCCCAGAATGTTCATACTCAATGCAGTTATTTCTGTCGCTAACAAAATGTATCCCCTGCCCTGGTTAAAAGAGATTCCACTCTTGCAGAGTGGCAAACCTGCATTCAAACTTGCCAGTTTAGAGAGAGATGTTTGTATCCCATTGTACAAATATTGTTGTAAAGGTTTAAATTGCAAAATAATTTAAGTCATTGATGATGTGTTTTTATCCAAATGCATAGATATTTAGGAGAAATGCAGAGATCTTAATTTATGTAAAATGTTGTATATTCTTAGTAATTATAATCTCCTATACCAGCTTGCATTCTTTTGGGTTTTTTCTTTAGTCTTGTCAGGAGGCTTTGCATTTATTTTAACGGTAGTTATTTTCTCAATCCACTCTAAACCATTATTGTTTGAAGTGTGCTCCTCTCCAGCTTTCTTTCTGAATCATCAATTTATGTTTTCATTTTCATCTGGTTTTGACCATTTATGCAGTGCTTTGGGAATTCAGAACTGTAGCTGAGGAAAAGTGTAATGTAAAAGCAAAACAAATCAGTGTTGCCACTTCAGGCTTTTTTTGTTCTTGTTTGAGTCTCTTATACCTCTGCTCTGATGCTGCTACTAGGAGTGGAAAGTAGCATAATCAATGAGAAATCAGGCTTCTGAAGCATTCAGGTAGAAACATAGCATAAACAAGAGCTATCCCTGAAGCAAGTTGCTCTGTTGTTCAGATGTACCCAACAGAGAAAAAGGAAACCTGCTCTGTGGCTGTTGGGAATTGTTCCTTTTGTTGTTTGCAGATAATTCCAGCCACTGGATTGATGACTAACCATCCCAGTACTTCTGGTCTTGAGCATCCTTTGCCAGCCCCTTCATGATTGCCCCTGGGGCTGTCAAAAGGCCAAACATTTTATAAAATGTTTACTACTTTTGTTTTCCTCGTTGTCTCCCTTTCCTTTTACCTGCTTTTCCCCTACATTGATTGCAAGTGAAGAAAAAGAAGCAACATGTTTTCTTCTGCAAACATCACTGCAGACAGGAGAGCAAATAGGAGCCTCTTTACAGAGCTGGCTGGTAAATGATAAACCTTCACAAGGAGCTATTTCGGTACAAAAACGCTTCATAAATAAGCAATATCATTGTGCTCTTTATGCATTTTGCATTTGTCTTTGCTCCCCATGCAAGGCTGTGTAGCGTTTGCAGTGATCCCTGCTGCAGTGCATGGCTGAGCTGTGAGGGAGCCGTCCTCAGCAGCCTCAGTGCAGCAGGAACCCTCAGCAGAGTGAGCTGCTTACAGTGCTAATGGCAATCAGCTGCAAAACTTCTCTTTGGAAAGATAATAAAAATCAATAATAGGCCTGCTAATGTAGAAAGGACAGCAAGAGGCAGACACTTAATTTAGTTAAAAAGTAATCGGAAAGGAAGGAGCCAGACTAAATAACCTGTATAATTAAAGAGTTTAAAGGAACTTCCAACTGGAGTGTGCTGCTTTTATGTGTGTGGGAAGTAGGAAATATATATATGTATATATACTAAACTAAATTTATTTTTTTTTCTGGCACTATTGTAGCCTTCAGCAAAGGAGGTTCTGCTCTTAACAGTGATGCAAATATTAAAGCAATTCAAAGATAAATGTTATATAGAAAAATCAATGAGTCCCTTAAATGCTCTAAAGACTGAAAGAAACAGGAAAAGTCACACAGAAGAGAAGGAAGGCAGAGAATGGGCAATGAATAAGACACTTGCTGTGAATTGACGGAGGATGAGGAAAAACCGGCAGACAGATTGTGACTTTCTCAAATGTCATTTTTCTTAAACATATTCCTCATTCTTCTAAATAGCTCACTGTGCGGCAGTTTTGGACTTGCATGCACCCATGCTTGCAAATAGAAATGAGTAAGAGTCTGGCTCACATCCCCTCCCACAGGAACCACACCAAGAGTCTGGGCTGTGAGGAATCAGTGAGGTGATGCACCATTTAAAGGCACTGCTCTCCAAAATCATGGGCAGGGCATGCCCTCCCCTCTCCATGCTGGGTGTGGGAGCAGCTGCTGGGCTTTGGGCTGAAAATTCCCCTTTGGGGTGGATGGGCAGGAGCATTTGCATTTTGATTAGCTGCCATTCATTCACTTGCAATTCTCTGATTAGATGTGATAAATGGAAGTCTTTCAGAACTCTGTCAGGTTTTCCTGTTGTTGGCTGACCTGTGCCTCCCTTGCCTCCAGCCAGGTCCAGCTACCGAGGGCTTACAGCCTTTGCCAGAGTTCAGAGTTTTGTTGCCTGATAAAATGAGCACTTTTGCTAGGATATTTTTGAAAGGGGTGAAGTCTAGCAAAGACCCTTCCTAGGGAAGGTCTTTTAATTTTTCTGTTGTTTCATCATTAGTATGTAAAATGGGTTTTTAAAAACTGTCGGTCTCATACACGAAGCAGAAAGATGAATAAATCTTTAAGAAAGCACCAAGATATAAAGTGGAAAAACACCTGAATGCAGAACTCCACTGCTGCTCCACACAGCCATGCTTTAGTGACTCAGCTGGGGGTGGGAGATTTCTCAGAAATCTGACCATTTTAATGAACATTTTGCAAGATTTTTCCAATTCCTCCAAAGTCTAGAGTAATGTTTTTGTTAGAGGGCATCTCTCAGCAATAACACCTTATGGAAATACTGGTCTTACATTTAATAAACTAAATTCAAATCTTAGAGAAAGGTTCCCAGGACCATTCCCATGATCCCTTCTGATCACTGATGGGAGGGATGGAATTTAGAAGTCGTGACTACTGGTTTGTTCCAGCTTGTCATATTTTGTGTCAGTTTCTCAGGTACTTCTGAACCATCTACAGTGTTTTCTCACTCAATCTGTTCTCACTCAATCTTCATGTTCTTTCTGCAATAATTACAAGCTGTTTATGACAAATTGCTGTGCAAAGTAGCAATTTTTTTCATGTTTACCACCACCGCTTAGCTCACTGGAGTGACTGTTTGGAGAGCAAAAAGGAAAGTTGAATGAATGTAGACAATACAAAACCCAGCTTTGCCATGACAGCAGATGCTGTTGATGGATTTAAATTTTCCTTAGAATCATAGAACTGTTCAGGCTGCAGAGGACCTCTAAGATCATCAAGTCCAGCTGCTAACCCAGCACTGCCGAGTTCACCACCAAGTGCTACATCTGTGTGCTTTTTGAACACTTCCAGGGGTGGTGATTCCACCATTTCCATGGCAGCCTGTCCCAGGACCTTGATGACCCTGTAAGACAGCCTGGTGGTTTGCAGTCTCCCTCCATCCCTTTGTTCTTTGCCCTGACAGGACCCCCATTCCCCCAGGGTGAGGATGCACAAGGCTGCTGCTGAGTTGCACCAGTCACTGCTATCCCCCTCACTGTGCTGGTTTTGCTTTTTTGCCTTGAAATTAGGGTTGTTCTTCTCTATGAGCCCTGCTGTACATTGCTCCTGAAACTGGTGCCTGAACACCTCTTCCTGTTGTCTATCTCCTCCAGGAGCAGAATTGTTACCTGCATTGAGGTGAGGCTGCTCAGCAGTGCTCCTGAGCAGAATAATTTTGTTAGAAATGTTTAGCTTAAAAGGAACCTAAGGGTGAGAGTAGAAGCCGGATATCTTCATTTTAATGATAGTAAGGAGATTTTGCTCCTTTTATAGTCACAGTGAGAAATTAATTTCTCAGAGTCAATAGTCCTGGGATAATTCAGTGTGCAAAAAGGGGCAGAAAACAATTCCTTGTATATCTTGGCAAAAGTACTTAAAAAAAAATGTATTTTTAAAGAAGTCATTAAAAAAAAAAAAAAAAAAGGAAATAATCCACATTGTGGGGACTGCAGCATATTTATAAATGTAACTGCTTTTGTTACCAGGGAACCTGTCTGACTCAGCTAAGCTTAGCATTTCAGCAGCTTGTTCTTTCCTCTCATTGCTGTTGTTCTCCATATGATTTTAAGCACATAATGACTTAATGTACTTTATCAAAGCAGGAAGGGATTGTCATGGATTTCTTTAAGTTTTGACAAGTGTACCAAAATTCTGCATCTTGTCTCCACCAGGACAGCAGGAGGAGGCAAACGCCCTGTGCTTTACTCCAGTGAGAATTATTGGTATTTGTACCTAGCTGCACCATCAGCTCACACATCAGGGCTATGATCAAACACACCAGGAGTGTAGATGAGCGAGCAGGACCTTGGTAGATTTGGAGTGTCTCTAATTGCAGATAGCACCTCTAGACAGCACTGTGTCCCATCTCCAGTCTAAATCAGAGACCTGTCCTGGAGGGTGTTTGGCTCAGTGTGAGCTGAGCTGCACCCCGTGCTGATTATCTCCACTAAACACCTTCTCCAAAGCACAAACAGTACAGTTAAATTTCTACTGCTCCCTTAGGAAAGGCGCTCCACACCTGCCTTTGGTGAGCAGCTGCACAGCAGGGATGGGGGTCCATGCACTTTGCTGCTCTCCATTCTCCTGGATTTGGTCACAGAGCAGTGCCCCCCACCCAATATCAAAGGTACCAGTTTTTCTGCAAATTACTTCATAGCATCAAAGCTTACGCCACATGGTCTTTGTGTTTTCCTTATATTGTTGAAACTTCTGTACAATATCTCTAAGCCACAGTGACTTATGCTCATTTTAAGTGTGTAATAGTAGATAATTATGTGGTGACCACATAGAAAATATTCCATTTTCATTCAAGTTCTTAATAGTTTTTGGTTGAAAGTGCAGCTAGTTTACAGTTGGTGTCCATAGAATAATAAAAGTTGTATGACTTCAGGGTAAATCTTGAAATAAAACATTGTTCAATTTTCTTTTACAGTCAGCAGACCTGCATGGGAAATTGTAGATAATTCCAATGGTCTCTGGTTGTTTCCATAGCAGTGTTCTTCTAGTTGTCTACATTTACATCTTTCTTAGCACTACAATAAGTCTTTTTTAAAGACACTGTTAGAGCTACTTTGATTCCCCATTTGGTTTTTGAAAGTTACAGGAAAACAGTTGTTTTCTGAGGCCAGGTATGCAGGAGCAGTAAGAAAGCTTAGAAACCTAAGCAGTCACCTGTAAATGTAAGTTAATATCCGTTGCTGCTTGGAACTCCACTCCTTTTGAAGAATAACTTTTCTTGTTGTCTTTAGCATGCACCTGCAGATTCTGCATTCTTCAGGCAGTGGCCTCTGTGCTAAATTGCAGAAAATGTATCTTTGGGGAAGTCTTCCCTGCCAGATCTCTCCTAAAGCTTTTATCCAGGCTTTCTCTGAAACTCAAAAAAATCTATCTCATTTTCCTTTCAATTTTGTCTCTCTCTGACATCCTCCTACAGTCATTTCAAATTAAGCTATGCAATTAACCCCATGCAGTAAATCTCTAAAGAAAATAGAGTTATATGCCACAACATTGTAAATCTGGAGGAGATTTCCAGAAAATTCTGGTAAGGACTTTACATCAAAACTTTATCAACCTGTCAAAAAAAAAAAAAAAAAAAAAAAAAAANAAAAGTCCTGCTACCATGTTTTCAGGCTTTGCTTTGCTTAGAAATCCTGAAATTTATAAAATGAAGCCTTTGCTGACATGCCCCTGCTGTTGGCACAGCCAGTAAAGCCTTTCCAGAAGCTTTCCTCCTCTCAGGTTATTTCCTTACTGAGCAAAAGCAGTGATCTGGGCTAATTGCAGGATTTGGAGATCAAAGTCCCCTTCCTTGATTAGTTTGGGTATGCAATTCAATGCAGTCTTTAACAATGCAGCAAGAGAGGCTTTTTTAATTTATTGCTTTTTTTGACTCTTCAGTTGCTTTAAAAGACTGGGTTCCTTCAAGCTGAATTCTACACTGAAAAGAACAAATTTTAATTAACAGTTGTACTGCTTTTTGTTGCTCTGTAAAGGTTTCATTGACTCAATCTATTGGAACAAAATAGAAGATAGGTGGTCACCTGTAGGAGCAATTCAGATGACAGGGCTGAGTCCCTCTGTGAGTGGATCTGGAAAATGTGTGAGGACTGCCCTGAGCGGGGGTGAGAGCTCAGCTCAGGCTCTGATATCCAACATGTTCTCTGGGCTGAGATTGGGTGTTTCTGGGGCCAGTATAAAGGAGTTTTAATGAAAATTAAAATCGCATGGAATCATACTAAAGTTTTAAAGTATTTTGGAAATCTAGAGCCTGGAAAAACAGATGTGTTCTGTGTACTGTCATTATGAATCTAAGCATTGTCAGTCGTGGCCAATTATTTACTTTAATATAGAAATTTCAGCTTGTAGATATATAGGCTTTATTAGTGGAAGATCTTTTTCTGAAATTAAAGGTTAGACTTCAAAATTATAGCTCTGCAAAATGACATGTTTCCACTGATACATTCACAGTGTTGTGCCCTGTTGATATTGGTGCCTTATGTTGATCATACCAGCAATCACCACATTAAGTAAGACATGATGCACAGGGAGAGATGTAAAAAATTAAATAATAAATGCTCTTGTCTTAAAATGAGAGAAGTTTACCAAGGTTTGGTGAGGAATGTGAGATTCCTATAGTCCACAAATTCCAGCAGGCATTAGCACTTAGCAGGTCCAAACTAGTGGTAGAAGTGTTTTTGGTGGTAAAAGTTGATACCAAATATGGTAAAAATAATTATGAATTTAACATCTTGGTGGTTTATGTGAAATTTACCCATGAGGCAAAGGGTGTTTGTTCTTTGCCATGTGTCATTGAGATCAATGTGCATCTCTGTAAAATGTTCTGTGTAGTAATGACATTAAGAACTTGTTTGCATTTGCCTCATACTGAAGCCCCTTGTAGCCCTTACTTTTTTACATTGAGAAACCTCTTAGTTACTGGAAATTGATTTAAACCCCAGTGAAAATGCAGTAAGCGAAAAGTAATTATAAAGGATCAAGTATATACACAATTCTTGAATTAAACTGAGGAACATAGGTTGTACTGTATGAAGTTACCAGTTTTGATTACTCTGTCCTTTTCATTTTCTTACATCCAAGCTTGGCTTGTAAAAGAAAATCATGAGAATAAATTTCTTACCACGTTAGGCATTTTAAATTGACAGCAACACCAGTGCAATTTATCTTCAGTACATGTTTCCTTGTCCGATTTGTTCTGCTGCTAATAGGTAAAATTAAGTTGTATCTAAAGTCTTTAAACTGCTCACTCATTTTCAAACCTTTTACATGTAATTAATAGTCATTGTACCATAAGAAACCTTCAAAACTTAGCTTGTGAGTCATGGACCATGGCCATGCTTGAGAATGCTGAGAAGTAAATAACTCCAATAAGCATTTAATTTAGATTTAGTAATTGATACAGAAATGTTTAGGGATGTTAAGCTGTATACTGCAGGAAGGAAAAGCTATTAACTGAAGTAATGCAGTTAGGCAGAAATTAAGATCTGAAAATGTGAATATTAATTGAAGTTCTGATTTCCAATTCTAAACTAAACTAATTAGGTTGTTATTTAAATGTTTGAAATAATTTCACTGTATTATATAACTTGGGTTTTTTAATTTTTTGGAATAAATGTAGTTTTTTAAAAATAAAATTGCTATAATAAAATGCTGGGTTACTAATGTGTAAGAGGGAGGTGGGTGCAGTAAAATTCCTTTCTGCACATTCCACAGAACATTCTGTTGTTTTCTCAAATCCACAAATAGAGCTGAATGTATCCTGAGGCATGAATCCCAGCTTCAGTAAGAAAATACCTGAACCTTGGCTTAATTTTTGAAGAAATCTAAGAGCTTTAAGACTCTTTATAGTTTCTGCTGCTTAGCACTATTCATCTGCGAAGTAAAGACAGAGGAGAAAATTTTTCCTGTTTGCAGGAGTGGTTGATAAAGTGAATAGAGAGTTATGGAATGGATTTTTCAGATGGCAGAGTCTTAAGAGAAACAGCAAATGTGAAGCATCTTTGTGGGCTATAGGAACACAGAGTCAGAAGGCTCAGTAGATATTATCCAAGTTGTTTCTGATTTTCCACCACCCTTACTGAATGGAATGTGAAGCCAGAGATCAGGGCAATGGTTGAGGGTGAGAATCTCAAGGTCTTTTAAAGCCAGGAGACAGATTTAGAATGGGTTCCTAACACAGGTTTAAAACCTGAAATATGTTTTTGGCTGCTGAAACTCATTCCCCTACACCTGTCCCTGGCTGCTGATACTCACTTTAATAGGCTCTGTGGTTATACAGGATGCATTTCATGCACACAGAAATTAACATTTACTTCTTGAGAAGAGGGAAGGATTATATAACTCACCTGTCTGATTAACTGTGAGTCACTCCAGATCTGCCCTCTCCTTTATTCAATAGATCCTGGCTTGCAGGTCTGAAAAATTGTAATGCACAACGTAACTTGGGCACGAGTTGTTCATTCTTAGGAGTTCTGTTGATTCCTTCAAGGGCTTCTCCAGGAGTTACTGGAGGATCTACACTGATTTCTACAAGCTCCCCATACATATCTGCTTTGGGAGTTATGTCATTTTTTGGGAGGTCTTACAACTATTAGTAGTTAAAATGGGAGTTCATAAATTCTTTATTATATTTTATTTCTCAACCATTATGCTAAAAATGCAGTGTTAAGAGCTGCAGATGAAACAGCAACTGCTACTCCTTCCAATTGTAGATTTAGTGTCCCACAGAACGTTATAAACTACTTTTTATTTCTAGAGATTCAGAAAAGCTTTAAAAACTTACTTCCAGAATTTAGGTGGATGGGAAGCACTCCAGGCCTACTACTGGTCAAATAATACATATTAACTATTCCTGATGTTAATAGACCAGAGCCAGAGGGACTCCATTGATTTCAGAAGTCATTTAGCTAAAGATGACCTGTGTTCATTAAAATAACAGAAAATCGCACAATGGATTTTTTTTTCCTTGCCTACAGTCACTTTGTTACTGCAGGGTGGTTCATTCTACAGAACTGGGATCCAGACCCTCAATATCTCACTGCTCAGTGGTATTGAATCTTGACTCCCGGTTCAAGCTATGAACTGGGGGTTTATTTCAATGAAAGGACAGAGGACGTCCTGGCTGTATTTAAACTGGTAGCTCCACTCCAACTTGAGAAGAAAAAGGTAGTGGGAAACCAGGTTCATATTTTTATATCAAGTGCATTGCTGTTGATGGCCAGTATGATATTAATGGCATAAAAGTAATTTAAGTGGCCGTTGCTGAGTTCTCCAAATCTCTTAGAAAATTAGAGAGGAGGGCAGCGAATTACAGTGATATAAAACCATTTCTAGCTTTTCTGATGTTTATTTTTTGGAAGAAGAGAAACACAGCACTGTTTTCATTCGTTCTGTAGTGCAGTCTCACTGTGCATGCAGGAACAGCATATATGGTGGTGTGTGAAGATGATACAACTTCACATGCTGTAAAATGGTAGCTAGCCTGGAAAACCATCAAAGAAATGTGCAAATATCAAGCTACCCTACCAATATGGTGTGTCCAAAAGGAGACTTCAAAAAAATCTTCAGAATCACATTTTGCATATTTTTATCCTTTGTATCTGTTTGTTTTATTTACATTTTATGCAGTGTTTCATATTTTGCTTTCACCTTATCACAATGTTCTTAAACACAGTTGCTTCGTGGTTAGAGGGAAGGCTGGAACAAATTTCCCATTGCAGTTTCTTGTGTGTCTCTGTAGTTTGAAGTCAGCAAAACCTTCCCCATTCCAGCAGCACTGACTGATTCAATTTCAATGCATCTCTTCCATGTATGAACTATATCACCAAAATGCAGAAGGTCAGCTCACTAGAGCAAGGAATATTAATAGTGCATTTCAGTTCTTTTTTGAGTTTTGCATCTGAATGACAAAACTGCTGTTGATGCATCACTTCATGGTCTTATCTCTAACGTGTTTTCTCTGAGTTACATCTAACTGAAGGCTATTTGTCGCTGTCAGCAAGTGTTAAACAATCAGTGATAGCTTGCTCTGCCCACCTTTCCCTCTCCAGCTGCAAGTTCATACTAAAAGCAGCCTTATTAAACCCAGCTCATAAGCCCAGCACTTTAATTTTTGCTGATCAGTGATATTCGTATCAAGTTTGTGACCAAGTGGTAAAAAATCCAAATGGAACTTCTGTGGAATGCAAAACCCACTCACATTTGAAGAAGGAAACTGCTCTGAAGAGAAGCTATGAATTGTCAGAGGGAGTGCTGAATGCTCTCTGCCAGCCCAGCAGCAGCCCTCTTCTAGAAAAGGAATTGAAAGTAGTGCAGCGGAGACACTCTGAGCAAGCTGCGGGCAGGAGTTTTCACTGCCATTCTGTAGCTCTTTGTAAATCAATTAAAAGTAGAAAGCACTCTAATCTCTCCATTCTGAAACATCTTGAGGTATTTTTGCCACATCTTTTCCTGACTGTTCTATAGAACTGTGCCATACTTTAAGGAAAAAAAAAAAAAAAGCCTACAAGTCTTCTCCAGAGGTATTTCAAAGAGCTAATCCTAATATCAGACTGAAAAAGCTCTTCCCTACAATTTTAATATTTTGAAATGTAAATTGAGTTATTGAAATAATTTAACTTTATCTGATTACTAATATAATAATAAGGAATTTGAGAAAATTGACAATTAAATTTCTTTACACCTTTCTTTCAGAATAGCTGTTACTCTCAGAATGTGTTCCTTCAAATATTCTTAATTATCAACAGTAAAAATGGACTTTGAACATCATAGACTGCCTCAACAGCTGTGAAATAATGGTAGCTGTTGCATTGCTTTGCAATGAAAAATTGGCTCATAGTTTTATTGAAAGTAGATCATTTAAAGAAAAAACACTTGTATTACCAAAACTCCTGTTATTTTGTCTTGGGTCTCTATGGATTTTTTTTATTATTTTTTCAATAATTTTCATTTATTTCTTTAGCAAAAATACATGTCCCAATGGCTTAGAACATATTTTTTGTTCTTCACTTCCTACATTGTAGCTTCTGTCTTTTTATCAGTTCGTTGTTCTTGTATCTCACGTATTTTTACTGAAAAAGAACACATCTTTGTAATGAGTTATATCTCCTTTCACTAGCAACTAATACCACCCTGTGCTCACCCCAACCTTCACATTTAAAGACAATTAATCTGCTTCACTTTTGTTCTATAAATAGAGAAACTAAATCTTAATTATCTTTTCTATGTCTGTATCTAGCCATGCATATGAATGTTACTGATGACCATATATGTACTATTGAATTTATTTTTAATCCCAAATTGTGTTCTTCACAACAAACAAAACATCTGAAATAATTAACTTGTTTTTATGTGGACACATATCAAATTCTGAGACACCTATCTTATAGATCTGGGTTTCCTTCAATCCAGAATTTCTGATTTATGATGCTACATTGGAGCTATGCAAGCTTATATTTTCCTTTTATGCCTTCCTTATTCAGGCTGGATTCCCAAAGATAACATGCAAGTGTCAGGCATGAAATTTTACAATCCTCCTGTATTCCTTTCTTCATGAATTTGTAGCATGTTATAAAAGCCAAGCTGCTTAAAAGGATTTTATATTTTAGCTAAGCTTTCACCTCCTAAGTGTATAAGCCTTTATAAATATATCCTTAAATTTGCAGTTGAAAACAGTCCATAATAATAAACTAATCCACATTTTTTTCCTCCACAGCAATGTTAATACATCCTTTAAAATAAAATAAATTGCTTTGAGAGGAAATTTTGAAAACAAAGTCTAGAAGAAATGGCACTACATCAAGCTAAATAATTCTGTCTAAAAATACTTAAAGTAGTCTAATATTGCATTAAAGATTCTATTTAACTCCAAACAAGAGTGTCTATTGTTTCAATAGAAAGTCTTCCAGAATCCTCTGTAGCAAAGAGAGCACAAGATGCTGTGAAGTTTTTTATTTGTATGAAGAGAGGAATGTTGGGTCAGGCAAATTTCACCTGAGCAGAGTGAGGTGCTGTTCTGGGCAGCAGCACTGCATGTATGCACAAGGGCAGCTCACACACCCTGTCAGAGGGAGGTGTGGTGACCAGTGCCTTATTTTTTAGATTTTTAACCTCTGGGATTTGTGAAACATGCCAGTCTGACAAGTCAAGGAAATACATCATCAGTATTTCTCTGGAGAGTAAAAGGTGTAGTTGGATTTTCCCCTCAGATATTCCAAGGTGTCCTTACCATTCCATGGCTAAGCCAAGCCTGGCATTGTGCCTGTGCTGTGCCTTTTGTGCCCTGCTGGGAACAGCACTGCTGTCCTTGGCACTACAAAGGGATGCACAGGTCATGCAGAAAACAGGATTGCACTTCAGCTGCCTGTGAACAATGGACAGAGGTTTAAAATGTCACACCTTGGTGAATTTGTTTAGTTCTATAGGTTTTTACTCTAGCAAATTCAATGACATGCCTGTTTATATTAGCTATAGATGAGAACTTTCTGGAGAAATTCTGATCCTCCCTACTTAATCCTTCTCCAACTTCTGCCTTCAGAGCTTTTTTATTATTCCCTTCTCCTGGAAAAGAAATACTTGCTACTTCATACTTCTCATTACCTCCAATAAAACATTCTTTTTTCAGTCTTCCCTGCAGAGTTTCCTTGCCAATGGGTACTGTACTACACCCACCTTTGCCTGAACTGCTGGCACCAGCTTCTGCAGAACTTGAGGACAGATGGTATATTTTTTCTGGTTTTTGTGTGTTCTCAGAAACACTTATCGGCCTCTGTCAAGATAACGAAATGCTTATTAGTAATACTGTGTTGGATTTGCCCCCTTTCCAACCAAAAGAATATTGCAAAAGGTGTTTTTCTTGTTTTGGTGCTATTGGAATCAGGGGATTACAGAAAAATCAAAATGATTTTAAGAGAATTATTTAGGTTTTCACCTTTTTTATAATTTTCTTCATTTCTTGGCTTTTGCTCCTGCTCAAGCAGATTTCTCATTTTAATCGGATTGCTCTACCCATCCCAATTATATTTTGTGCTTTGCATTGTGTCTCTTAGCAGCACCTCATTCCAGGAGAGGATAACTGGGAACCAGATTTCTGAAAATGGAAAAGCTGAACAATAAGCAGCTAATGCATTGGTCTGGATGCTTCCTGGGAGCCCCAGGGAAACTGGGCACAGCACAGGTCCAGCAGAAGTTGAATACATCATTTTATGTCCCAGGGTAATGTCCCCAGGAAGCTTAAGTCATTCTTAGACTATGTATAGTTTTTATCCTATGACAGAGGAATTATTTTTGCACAGACCTCTTTTGCCTTGCACGGAAGAAGGAAAAACTGCTTACTGTGGTCAGAACGCTATTCTGCTTTTGCATGGAAAGCAAGCTATTTATTTTTTCTGGCATTATTTCATTTTCCTGCAAGGAACTTGCATTTTGTAGAGACAGCAGTCAAGAGGGAGGCTGTGCTGTTCCCCAGTTTGCTGCCATTAACAAAATCAAGGGCAGCAATGTTGCAGAGCCTCTGGACAGGGAGTTCTTCACTCTCGCAGTCCAAATGAATTGTGAAAGCAGAGTCTAGCTCAGTCTCCACAGAGGATGACAAATTGTGTATTCCTGCACAACACATGTTTAGGGATTCTTTTTTCCTTTTTCTATCAGGCTTTTTCCTCCCATCTATGACCTCAAGCAGGCTGCTCCTTTGTCTCAAACCACCATTTGGCTGCATCCTCCCTCTCTTTCCTCAAAGCACCTGCCTTGATCTCCCTCACCAGAGTGCCAGCAAAGGCAGAGGTTTGCCTTTTCATCTGCTTGCTGGATTGCTGGTCAGGAGCAGCAGAGAAACACTGTGCAGTCTGTCAGTGCAATTTAAAACCCGTATTGCTCTAAGTTGCCACAGAGGGCTGGTTCAGTGGAGCTGAGCTCCTCCAGCATCCAGTTCTCTGGAGCTCTTCCCTGCTCCTCAGAGGAAGACTTTGCTAAGGCTGCCCCCACAAATGGTGCAGGGATAAAATCAGCCTCCTGATCTTAGGAAAACTGCTCAAAATAAAGCAGCTATTGACAATTTGATGAGTTCCCCTTCACTGAACTTATCACAAAAATATCAGTTTTCATACTTGACCATTTCTGTAAAGAGAAATGATTTACTGAGGGCCCCCTCATGCTCTTGCAGTCCAGCTCACAGAACACCTCTCTCAGAATCTTCTGCCGAACCAAAGAAGGCAAAGATTTAGCCACCTCTTTATATTAATATTTTTTAGCATAACATCTGCCCCTCTTGGTTTTCACTCTGTGACTAAAATTCCGTCAATTCTGAGTAAAAGCTGAGTAAGGACCTTGGGGTATTGCCTGTGGGTGCCTGGAGACTCTGCTGGCATCAGGCATGGAATGAATTGCTCTGAGATGAGCTCGTTCCCTGGTATTTCCTCCTGTCAGAGCCACAGATGTGTTTCATTTCATTAGGTGTAGCTGTGGGCATACTGCCATCCAGCTCTGCTGCTGACTTATCCCACTGCTGCTGAAGGCCAAATAATCATAATCATTTCAAGTTGATAGCACAGTATATTTCCCTAGGGAATGCTATTCAAATTAAATCAGTCATACCAACAATAATTTTATAATTATATAAAGGGAGCCCTCTACTTCAGTAATTTTTCTGAAAAAAATTGTGCATTCTATCAAATGGCTATTGCTTCTTCCAGAGTTTCTTCTCCCCACAAATCTTGATACTCTCTGCCTTCTTTTATGGGGAAAAAAAATCATTATTCTGACAATTAGCATGCTTAAGTGCAATCAGTGTCAAAATAAAAGCAAATGTAAATTTCAGAATTTATCTCTAATGTAGGCACTGGCTGCCACAAGATGGTTTTCTGTTGTTGATGGCAATAAGTCATCGATTAGCCTCAGTTTGAAAGCACTGAACACCAGATTAATTATTCCAGTCACAGTCAATGGAGAATGAAGTTTTCTCATGAATCTACCATGATTGATATTTATTGGTCAGTGTCAGGCTCTGCAGCTCCAAGTTCAGCAAGGAGCTCTCCTTTGAATGTCCACAGTAATTTCCTGGTGTCACTGAAATGCTTCTAGGAGCAGATGGGCACAAGGCCTGGAGAAAGGCTGAGCCTGAGGGATCTGCTGGGTCACAGACCCAGAGAATCCTGGAGTTGTTGGGGGTGGAAGGGACCCTAAGGCCCATCAGCTCCAGGGATTAGGAGTGAGGGGTGACAGATGATCTCTTTGCAAGTGGGTTATTCAAATATAATGCTGCTCCCGCCTTTCTGTATTCATTCTCCCATTTTCTACAGCAGAGCAATAATTAGAGTAGAAAAATAACCTCATTTCTTCTATTGCAGGCAGATTGCTGAACGTTTATGGTGCTCTGAGTTAGATAAGGAAAGCCAGTTTAGGAGCAGGATAAGGCCTCTTTTTTAGGCTAGATTAAATTGATTGCAAAAGAACTAGGGCTAAAAGTGCTCCACCTTTTTAGGGATGATTTATATCTCTTTTATGAACAGGAGATAAAATGTTCTTCTTATACTCGCCACAGAAATAAAACAGAACTAAAAATAAGTTCTTATGCAGACAAGTTTAAAATAGAGCTCACAGCAGAGAAGTATTCATGAGCAAAGAGTTAATGATTTCTGACTAGTTGGGTCATATAGCGAAATATTAAACATAACCTTTCCTAAGTGTGTGGGGTTTTATTCCATTACTAGCAATGAATAGCATCAAATGGTAGGAATTGTGAAATCCTTCCCTGCACGAGGCTGAACCAGGTTTTGAGATAGAACTTCAGCAGCATGAAGGTGAACTTTGTATGTCCCTTCATCACTCATTTTCCTGTACTCTAGACTACTTAAATGTATATATATGCAATGACTGATTACTTTGAGGTGGTCAGGACACTTTTCCCAAGAGAAGTGAACTCTGAACAATCAAAATCTGGTAAGGAATTGGATTTTCAGTCACAGGAGACCTCTGGATTTTATGCTTGTCTTAGTTTATTACAAGTGTTCCTGTTATCATCAAGGTCCAGTGAAAAGCCCAAGTTCAGGAGAGTTCTGGTGGGTAGGATAACAATGAAATTCTTGATCTGTGACTGTGGCTTTTGTTCTGGTAGGTGGATTTTTTTGTCTATTTTTAGAAAATCATTTAAAACTCAAATAAACACTTCTGCTGTCAGAGATAAAACTGATATAAAGTTTCTATCATAGTATCCCATTCTCACTTTGGCAGTTCCTGAGAAATAAAATACTGGGATATATTGTAATTAGTCACTGCTATGTTTTGGAGGCTAACGTTCTGCAAACAAAATTCCAGAATTAAGTTTGCCTGTCCATTTCAGCTGATCTAGAAAGAAATGCTTCAGCTCATTTCGGTTTTGCTGGTCAGGAATGTACATCCTTTGCCTCTCATCAAAAAAGAACAAGGCCTTTTCTGTCATTAATTTCCGCATCTTCTCAAAATGGAATAAAATTACTTGTCCGCTGAAAAATGAGTCTCATTCCCAGCAGCTGATTCATCAAAGTGTACATTGCTACTTCTCATGTATCAGTCTCCTTCCATCACAAACCACATGAATGTAGCACACTGATGTAATTAGACTTTTAACACCTACAGAGATGTCATGCTTATTCCTCAGTGGAATAAAGGCTACAGGGAGTTGTGTCAGACCATGTGCATGCTCTATATGCACGATCTTTCAGGCTGCCTTTTGTGCTCTTTTTGGCCCTTGCATTTACATCTGGCCCCAGCCTGTGGCTGCAGCTCAGCAGTCCTGCATGGCTGCGGGCAAGGACAGAGCTCAGCTCTCGTTGGGAAGGTGCTCCCTTTTCCTTCTGATGTTTGATAACAATCACAGGGTGGTCCCAGTGCTGCTGCTGCCTGGGAGATGATGATGCTGGGAAGAGAAGCTGTGTGTTAGTCTAGAAGTACAGGTTTCACAGGACAGTTATTTGACCTAAACATTGGAGCCTTCATTGTCATTACAGAAATATTGTTTCCGTCTTTGACCGTATCTGGCCGTGAAGTTTTTGACCAGAATTTCAGTGTAATTAGAAAAAGGATGATTTCACTCAGCTGGGACTCTTTTGTGCACCAGGTTTTCCTCAGTCAAACCCCCTTGCTTCTTTCTCCCCAGGGCATCCTACCAGCATTTGTTGGGTCTGCCTTTGACCTTTAATAAACTAA
Organism: Aegithalos caudatus; assembly: GCA_013389925.1. NCBI lineage: Eukaryota > Metazoa > Chordata > Aves > Passeriformes > Aegithalidae > Aegithalos > Aegithalos caudatus. The sequence continues at coordinate 164,821 of WEIU01021398.1, forward strand.
TTTATATTCCATAATGTAACTTCTTCCTCTTCAGTCTTTTCAATTCTTAGTTGCCCCACCTCTGCACAATGAATTTGTTTTTTCCTTTCTTTCTCCTTTTCTTTTGGTTTTATTTTTATCAAATAAGGGATAATGGGAGCAAAAGAAATTGTGTGATACTGCTTCTAGTGATTCAACTAGAACAAGAGTATCTACTGCTTAGGGCAACCTTTAACAGCTTGGTAATGTGATAAACTGGAAACAGACAGAACAGTAAAACTTCCTTTTTGCCTAAATTCTGTTTTCTGCGTACATTAACTACGTCATTACTATCTTCTGTGCTGGCAGCAATGCTTAGCATTAATCCAAATTAAAGAATTTATGAGACAAAGAAATAGTGACAAGCTTGAACTGGACTATGACCAACATCATATGGATTTATAGGGGAAAGAAATGCAGCTATGAATAAATAGCCTTTCACGAGTTAAATTCTGCCTTTACTACCTTGACTCTGGGAACTGTTGCCCAAATTTTACTGCTACTCTTTGAGATCAGCCTTTAAAGTTTGTTCTTCAAGTAACCATTTTTCCAATTTTTTAATTGACTTTTTGTTGCTATGGACAACACAGTTAACTGAAAACTGATGAGTAAGAATGTAAAGGCACACAAACCACGTCCTCTCTGAGTGGCTAAAGACCAGGGCCCTGGGACATTTAATGTCAGATGACAGGAAAAAAGTTATCAAGTTTTAATTATTCTCTAAGTGTTACACAATAACTGCAACATAGGCTGGACTTGTACTCACTGGACTTGAATGTGGTAAAGCAATGACAGTGCTGGAACGTATCAGAGACTGCAGAAAATCAATGAAGCAGTTGCTAGGTTAATGTCTGACTGACCTGCATCTGGGGACTAACAGGTTCTCTTTGGCATTTTTGATTTAAGGAAGGGAAGTTCTGGATTTAGACCAAGTCGTGGAGGACATCTCCCACCCTACACAGTTAATGACAGGGAAAGCTTTGCCATTAAAATAGTTCTGCTGCTTCGCAGAACTGGGATGTCACCCCACAAGCCTCTGTTCCTGGTCCTAATGAATAAATAAGCAACTAAAATATGCCATTGTCATGCTCAAAATTATAGGTGAAAAAAACATTCTGAGAACATTGGAATATGCAGTAGATATTTGAAGTACATCATCAGTGTCCATGAACATAAAAGCCCAGGAGGAAATCTGGCATTTTGTCAAAATCTATGTTATTAAAATACCATTCTAATGCTGACCTTTCGATTTCTTCATTAGATGCATACAAGGTGAACAGCTCAGTTTCAAATACAGTATTTTGAAATTAAGAATGTCAGTAGTTTAAAATGAAGTGTTTTCACTAAAATTTGGGTAACTTGTTTTGGTATTTTTGACTGATATTTTTGGATCTTTTTTCATCACTTGTATTCACTTTGTTTTGGACCCCCAAAAGTTCACATCCTGAAATTCCTAGCAGACTAAAAATTTCACTGGCCAAAATCCTGCATTCTGGATATTACATCTAGCACCTCCTGTTCTACTAAAACCTGTCTAAATATACAAAAAGATTATTTGTCCTTAGTGTCACATAATTTGAGGTTTTCAGTACTCAGACTTCCTGAGGGGCAGTTTATCAGTGTTTGCTGGGCTTTTGGAAGCTTTTCTATACTAGGAGTAATTTTTTATTTTTCTATCCAAGCTCTACTGCTTGAAGTTCCAGTGGAAACTAACCATCGGTACTGAACTGACACTTTGGGAAAGAGCGAGCCAGGGTTCACGTGTGTATTTTTCTTCATTTTCCCTAAACCAGATTTTAGTGCTTTTAAGATGAAATACCTTTTTTTTTTTTTTTATGGTGGAAACATAAAGAAAATAGAAATTTCTGGGATTCTGGGTGGGATCAGAGGATGATGGGGTTCATAGATTTCTTCATGAGATTTTGAACAAGGAAGGGTTGTTGTGACATCTGTGGGAGCATCTGCAAGATTACACTTTAAATTCTCACATTTCACCTTCTAATATAATTTCAAAATGACAATAATGCGATCTTACTGCAAACAGGAACAGTTGGTTCCTTAAATGAAAATGACCGGTAATTGCAATTTAATTTTTTATTAGAAAGGTAATTAATTTTTTTCCCGAAGTAATTTGCAATAATGCCTGTGTATTCAGGTGCTGCTACTGTCAGAGACCACAGACACAAACTGTGCTTATGAGCAATAAACTAAGAGAAAAACTTGAGATCTGTAAGTGTGCTAAAACCATGGTATGTTAGGCTGACGCAGAGATGGGTGCCACAAAGCCAGAGGACAATATTTTTGCATGTAAAGCTTGATGCAGAAGGTCCAGCCTGGTGCTCTGTACCTGGTGGGAGCAGTGCTACAGTGCAATCCCACTTTGCTTCAGTGTTTCAGTAACAGAGATGCTGCTTTGTACATTTACACTGTTACTCACTCTAATAATCTCAAAATCACTGTTATTCACCCTAGTATCTCAAAATATTTCTGAAGTGCTATAGGTAAGTACTAGGGGACTAATTTGCAGAGTTTTGCATGTATACCCTCTATTACATTTTATTTGTTCAATTTCCAACATCAGTCTACAGCTTTGTCATAAGAGTGATTAAAATGTATTATGTATTTCATGTCATTATTTATATGATTCAATATCTTTAAATGCAATTGATGTGAGTGAGGAATGAAATTGTACAGTTGCTCTGAAAACAAGGCTGCTTGTATAACTAAATGGCAATTTGGTTATGTGATATCAGGGGACATTTCACATATTTTGTTCCAGCATGTCACATCAAGTCATTAACAACAATTATGATTCCTTTTTAAATCAGTAAAGCTACAAAACTTTCAAGCATATGTATCCTTATTCCCCCACCCACCTCTATTTCTTTTTCCCCCTGTAATCTCAGCAAAAGCTTTCTGATTTTTCTTCTTACGTGCTCCTACAGGAGCTGGGTAAGTCTCAGAGGCAGGGAGATCTTGTTTAGCTCCTCTCTGGAGCCTGACCAGATGGTACAAAAGAACACACATCCCCAAGGAGTTGCATAAAAAGTCTGTGGAGGCCTGGTACACAGCGGAGCTGTGCTGCCTAAAACATTTGCATAAATCTTGCAGTTCCATTAAACCATGTCTGTGGCTGAGAGGAAATAAGAGTTTTGGAATGCTTCTAGCTGGGGGTTTCTTTCATTTGAATTTTAGAATATTCAGTGCAGTATCTAAAAGAGGTCAGAGCAATGTCCTGTTTGGCAGGTTGTCAACCAGGACCAATCAAAAAATCAAACTTGATGAACTCTTATCTTCTAAAGTTAGATGGTTTTCAGCTCAATTTGTTATGTATTTTCATCCCTAGAAAACTGACTTGTCCCTATTGAAAAAAAAATTTAACTAAATTAACTAAGGTACTGGTATGACCAGAATTTCTGAGTCTGCTCTGAACAACTTAATTTAAGATAGAGATAATCAGTCAGTGAAAATGCATTCATCTGGTCTGCAACCTATTTCCAGTTGTCATTTGCTCCTGCTAGATAGATCTGCCTGCCAAGCATCATTTTGGTGTTTTTGAGATGCAGGAATTCTCTGAAAAGGATTTCACTTTAGTTGCCACCCAAATTATTTCCATCCATGTATGCACATGAAAGAATACTGTGAATATCTTGCCTATTCAGCTCTTCTCCAGTTCTCATTCCCAGCAGCATTGACAGTGATAACACAACAGTACTTTTGGTCCCAAACTCAGGTTTATCTACCAGGAATTACTACTGCTGTGTCTGTTAAAGCTTTCTCAGTTGTAAAAAGAAAATCAATATTCATTTGATGTTTGCAGCTGGAACCTACACTAGGTAGAAATCTAACAATATTGCTGTTGTCAGCATAAGTCCAAACTGAGCTGACAAACAGAAATTCAGAGGAATGACTGAAAAAGCTTGTTAGTATGCCTGCTCTTAACCCAAGGAAGAAATGAGCATTTGAACATGATCAGAAATGCTTTTTGAGCAGAAAGTTTGGTTCCTCTTGATGGTTACAGCTCTTGATTCCAGGGGAGTTTTTTAAAAACTAAGATCCCTTTGTTAAAGAACTTATTAAATGCAATACTTGGAAGGAGGGCCTTAAAATTTCGGAATAATGCTTTTTAACATTTGTTCCCCATTTGCTTCATTAAAGTATTCAGTTTGAGTGAGGGTGTGTTCTGCTCTGCTGTTTTTACCTTTCCTGCTTGTCTTCCTAAAGAGAGAGAACCAGGGACTCCTTCAATTCCTGTCTTTGATCTCTTTTTCTGAGAATATCAGAATTCTGGGCCATCAAGTAAAAATTTTCCAGGCTTTGTTTTCTTTTAAAAACAAATATATTTCTAACTGAAGGGTCCTTCAGTCCTTCAAAAGTGCATAAAACCCTTTGAAAGAGGATTTCAGCATATTTGTAAACAGGATTTGGTCTCTTTTCAGGTTAAAAAATTCAACTTTCCTAAATATAGATACAGTATTTCTGTGTCTAATGTAAGCATGGAGTCATGGGAAATTAATTCCTTGATAATAGGGAAACATCCAAAAATCTTTGGGCAGAATCTGTCACAAGCTAGTCAGAGAGATTGGAATGGGAAGGATATTCCATTCTTAGCCTCCAGAGCCAATCTGCAGGTTTATTTTGCTACAAAAATTGGATTGCTTGTGCAGATATTCCTTCAGTAACATTTGTCCGTCCTTCTTGTATCAAAGACTGCATAAAGCTGAGGGAGCAAAAGTGAAAATGTAGTTAAAATAGATATGCAACGTTGAAAACAGTAGTAATTTGCAAGAATGGGAATCCTTCCTCGTGAGGCTGTGCCCTTGGCCATGGAAGAAATCCTGCCTGAGCTCCCCGAGCTCTTTGCTGTGTACAAAATGAGATTCACCTTAGAGACCCACCTGGGAGAGCTCAGGCCCCGGGGGAACAGCCTTGTACTGATTCTCAGGGGTCAAGTGAGCCTTGGAAAGGCTCCTGGCAGCCAGGGGCGAGATCAGAGGGCAAGTCTGGGGGTGGAAGCAAAGCTCCTGCCCAAAAATCTCCTGTGGTTCCCTGGTCCTTTGGAAACGTGAGGGTGGGAAAAGCTCACCTGGGTACCACCCAAAGAGCACGGGCAAGGAAGTGTTAGTTAGGGACTTCTTAAAATCCAAGCCATGCCAATTTCAGAGCAGGAAGGCAAGGTAAGGGGTGGTGTGTGTGAAATCACTTGTGCTGACTGTAGGAACAGTGACCAAATTAATCAGACCTGGATGGCAACACTGCTGAAGTTTTATTTCAAACTATAGCTCTGATTTGCAAGATAATGCTTTCATTGCAAAGATGTGGCTTTTTCGGTCATTTCTTTAATTCTACGGTTTTCATTTTGTTCTGATCAAATGCTTTGGATATATTTAGCAGGAATGTTCTTACAGAGATTTAAAAATATGAGGGTTCTTCAAACCAACTTTATGCAAAGTTGTCAGAAACCCACGCTACTGGCTAAATTGTCAGGTAACTTTATTTCCTGTGAGGAGGAAGTTGGATATAGATTGTAGTCGTAAGATGATTCATATATTTCTTGCTCATCTCCCAACTGCTTCCCTCCTACATAAAATACAAGATGCAGCTTCTCCTACAGATATCTGTGCAAGTCAGTCTCGCACACATTTTATTTCTGTACACAGATAGGTGAACAATCCAGATATAAACTGATTAAAATTGTTGGACAAGGAATACAGTTTGTAGAATTTTAATTGACCCGGTAAATCTTCTGCATTTCTGCTCACTTAAAGAACTCAAACAAGATCCTTGAGATTTTTTTATTCCAGAGTTTAAGAATATATGTGTTTGTGCCACATTTGGAGGATTAATATGTGCCAGTCTCTTAAACATAAACAGAATGTCTTTCTCTTTCAAAGGAGTGTAAGCATTTAAAAAACAAAATATTCCTGAATTGATTCACAATTATTAGAAATGCTGTTCATATAGCCTGCTTTTTGGCAATGTGCAAGTGTAGTTTCTGATGTGTAAATACTGTATTCTGAGCACAAGGGGTCCAGGTCTGCCAGCTCTTCCATTCAAACTGTTCCATTAAGATAAATAAAAATTCTCAGGCAGGATTAAACTTCACTACACTATACATAAATACTTTCTCATACTAAGAAGATGATGAGTAGACTTTTTTTTAATGTATGAAAAAGAAGGGAGATATTGGTTCTTTTTCCCATAAAAACATAGGTTTTCAATGCATATGTAATTTAGTAACATGTCTGTAAAGATAGGAAGGATAACAATTTTGTAAAAACAAGCCCCCAAATAATATTTTAGTATTCAAGAATAAAATGCATGACACTGAGGTACATTTATCCTATAAATTGGCTTGCACTGAAATTGGGAATCATCTAATATAATGACAAAAAGCTCCTCCAAAGGATAAAGTGATTCAGCTGACAAACTGGCAATTACTCACACAGACTTTTCAAGTATGTCTTTAAATAAAACATTAGTTAAAACATTGCACTCGTGTCATCCACACAAAGATGAATGCTGCATTGCCTTCTATTGGTTACTTTCAATTAAAAATATTAAAAAGCATGTTGATGTAGCTGGAAATGCACAGGCTTTAGATCTTTGGAACAGTGAGATTTACTTTTTGGTGATGACTGGCAAAGATTAATGAAATGGGTGTATTACTTAATTTGAAGGCTACAGAGTTTTATTCATTCATAGGAAATCCACATCCAATTTATATTTCATAACCACCATTGATCATAACTACTGTAATTGCAGACCCAAATAAAGCCAGATTGGGTTGCCTTTGCTTGCCCCATTGTTTTCTGCCCCATGCTCTGGTTAGATATTTACAGCAGTTGTTTGATTCCTTGGTTGCCCTTCCCAGCACATAGGCTTTAGGATAACAGGGCATCACGGCCACTGAATGTTACCAGAAGGCATTAATCCAGTCAGTTTAGCATAGTTTATTAGGCAGCACACAAACTAATAATCTGTTCCCGTGTTAAATATTATGGCACTGAAGAGGACAAAGATCCCATTTTTTTAAGCTGAAAGAATGTTCAAGGCAGGGTTTGTTGAAAGAGGCCATATATTTAACTTAGTTAATTGTTACGGTTACAAATAAGGTTTGTACACAGCTTCTTGTACTGGCAACCAGTGTCCCTGAAGAAGACAGCTAAAGAATACCAAATGTACCTGAAAACTCAACTTTTTTCTCCCCTCAGGGGTGCTACCTGGATAATAGCAGTCCTATATCTGCCTTTGCTCCTGGCTTTGCTCGTGTCTTAGACTGATGCAGCAACAGCCACTGTCAAAGCTGCCTGTGCATCCACGTTTTATGTTGATGTCCTGTGGATTGATAAAGTTTGGGAGAGGATTGATAGCAAGTACCCTATCACCTGCTAAAAGCAATGGATCACATACTACTAAATCCTTAGAATAATTTGAAATCTGGGTGTGAATGCCTTGCTTACCAAAGACATTCTGCTAAAAAACAACCAAAATTACATCTCAAAAGCAATTAAAGTAAGCAAAATACATCTTAGTCACTACAATTGAAATGGATATGAATTTGTAATCTCTCTAAGGAACATTGGGCACAATCCCGTGAGCAGAACCAGGAGTCTCTGGTGTATTCTGCATCTTAAGGCACAGTGAGTGGAAAGTCATTAGCAGGAGCAAGGAGTCTGTGCCATTTATTTAGGTGCTATGTACTGGTATCCAGCATCTGTGTGCTGAAGGTCCCCAGTGTATCCTGTCCTGGTGTTAGTCTGTGCACACAGAGCCACCCCTCAGTGAAAGCTCTTTGCTGCTGCCCTCTCCAGAGCTGTGCTCCCTGCTCACCTCAGCCGCAGGAGGCAGCTGAACACCAGCCCTGCCTGCGTGGGGAGGGCAGGGTGCAGGGGGTGCTGCCCCAGCTGTCACCCCACAGCCACCCGCCCCAGAGCCCAGCCCACAGCAAAAGGGGGGACCCTGCTTTGTAGCCCAGCTCTCAGAGACATCACTGGAGGAGCCCCTTGATTGCTTGGTTACCCCCTCAGTGAGGAATTGGCATATTTAAGATTTGGGACAAAATGAAAATGGAATGAAACCTCAGCATGCAGAATTGCTAAGGGAACAGAAGCTGGACTGTGGAAGTTTGAGTTTCCTTTAGTCCAGGAAGCCTTTTTCTTGTTTTTAAAGAATATAAACTGAGAAATTAGTGATTTTTACACAGCTTAGGCAGCTTACACCAGAGCTGAGTGACAGGACAAGGGAGAGTGGCTTTAAACTGTTAAACTGAAAGAGGGGGGTTTGGATTAGCTATTAGAAAGAAATTCTTTACTCTGAGCTTGGTGAGGCACAGGGCACCCAGAGGAGCTGTGGAGGCCCCATACCTGAAGAAATGTTCAAGGCCAGGTTGGACAGGGCTTGTGGAAGTGTCCCTGCCCATGGCAGGGAGCTGGAGCTGGGCTCTTCTAACCCAAACCATTCTGTGTTTCTATGAGAGTGAAACAAAGTTTACAGCCACAGAAAATAATTCTCTCTGGATATATTTTTGGGCATAAAACCATGTACTAATACTCAGGAAAGGTGAGATAAAATTGTGACTTTGGAAACTTTGTCTGTTCTGCCAGTGTTTTATACAAGTTTTCAAGCATTTAAATTACCTGTTCAGAATTTCAGAATTTCAACTTCCTTCATGGTTATTAATTTATAATAGCTTTAGTTCACCTACATGGGGTAATTTAGTATTCTTTGAATTTTTAATATCTTTTCAAAATTGATATTTATTATGTGTTTATAACATTCTGTTTGAATGCCATTAAGCAGTGTGGTAACAAAATAATGTAGTATATCTCCTACAGCATGTTCAATAATGTATGTGATTGTTTCTCTGAGAAAGAAAGAAGCCTTGGGTGTATACAGGCTCTAAGCAGGAGGCTGTGCTGACAGAAGGGAATTTGGGATAGCAGGGTTTCTTGAAGGTCCTCAAGAACAAGACCAGAATTTATTTGTAACAAGATTACTATAATTGAAGTCAGTAGCTGCCTCGAGATAGCATTACTCCCATTAAAAAAAACAACAACAGAACTCAAGAACAGTTCATAGAAACTCATGAGCAAAATTAAATTGTGAGCTGAGGTGGTGAAGTAAACCATCAAAGGTGGTATGTATCCAGATTAACTCTTAAGAAAATATCAGTGGCTTATATATATATGTATATATATATATATGCTCTCCCTCTCCTCCTATTCCCCTTCTTGCTGTCTCTTTTTGGCTGCTGACTGTAATGTCTGCACATACATCCTAATGTCTATGGGGCCTGTATGGGTAGTAATAAATAATTGTATCTCCAACTGATGTTCCTAGAAATGACAGCTTCTGAAATATAGTCAGTAATCTGACATATAAATCTTCCTTTGGAATCTTAGCAAATTCTACTTCTCTTCTAGATTTGTCAGCTGCCTTTCAGACTCATGGTCTCTGTGGTTTGGCTGACATATCTTTCAAACCACATGGGATAACCAAAGCTGCCCTTGTTGGATCCCATTAGAATCTTTTTAAGAACCCCCAGGGGCAATAGGCTGATAGACTGCACAGCCCAGAGCCTGGTGCTCTGGAGTTGCTCATTATACCTGCATGGGTTTCAGACAAGACTATGCAGCTCTCTCATCTAGGAAAAAGTGCTAATCCAGATGAAAACTAGAGGATTCTTGCTAACAAGGTGGCCAAAGCTTAAAAAAAATTACACAAACAATATTGACCCTTCCAATATGTTTTTCTTCTTTTTTTAGGGGGAGTGGTGGGTGGTGGGTATTTGGGGTTTTTTCTTTGTTTCAGTTTGTTTAGCCATTGTGGCAGATCTGAGTGGTTGTTCATTTTACACTTCTGGTCCTTAACTAAGCACATTGTTCTGATGGTCCTAGCACACTGTCTTGTCTAGAATGCTAAGGAGACTGTTACAGCACGTAAAACCAGAGCTGAAGTAGACAAACTCAACATGTGGCTGCTTTGTCCATTTTTCCTTGTACAGGAATTCAGAATTGTGCAATGGTACTGATGTGAATTCCTGACAGGGACAGGACAACCAATCACACAGGAGTCTGGCAGTCATGTCAGTCTGCCGTTCTCTTGATGCCAAAAAAATCCTCCAGGGTTTCCAGACAATTTTTAAGATTAAATAGAACAATCAAACTTAATTAGAATGTTTTATCAGTCAGATGACTCCAAATGTTTTTATGAGAGTTAGAGAGTATATTTGAATGATTTAGATGGTTTTCATTTCTTAGTAGGAGCTAGAGCTTCATTTATGGTAAGTGAACCTCCCTGCATCTACTGAGACTCTTGTTCTACGTCTCAAATTAATTCAGCACTTTGTAATTTGCTTGATAGAGAGAGGTGCACAAAAAAAAAAGGGGCTGGGGTTCTGTGTTCATTTGCAGCAGGGCAGATGTGCTCTAAGGCAAAGCAAACACAGGAAATGCTTCCCTTTGATGGTATTGCTCTGTTGAGGGCAAGCATTTGGAAAAAGGGGGTCCTTTGGCACTGTAACAAATGGTTTACCTGATCATGCTGTGAGTTCAAGGGTACCTGACTGATCTTAATCAGATACCCTCTTCAATTTTATAAAGTATGTCCATGCCGGAGTGATACAATGAGTGTTGTCCTCCTGTGGTTCCTTATCTTTGGTTCCTTATCTTCACTCTATTATCTGAACATGCGTTTGATTTTTTTCCCTCTGAAATGACCAATAATTTTGGATCTGAAAGCAAATCCTTCCAAATAAAAGGTTTTGGCCCCAGTAAATCCACAACTGAATAGTAAAATACTAAAGAATGAGAGCAAATAATACATGAAGCTTTGGAATATTGGGCCTGGAGCCAAAATATACAAGAGTGTCCAAGACACAGGGTGGAAGAAGAGGAAAGCCTTTTTCATCTGCTGGAGCACTTGGGGAAATTTGTAATTGTTTTGTGTATTTTATTGGCCAAGGGGCAAGGGATCCATCTTATTGCAGTTCCTTGCATGTACTGTTTCAATTCAGAGTTTTGTTAATGTGATTTTGAACAATCTGGAAGGAAGGAAAAGGGCTCATGTGCTGATGTTCATAAGGTGGCACCAGCACCATAGGGTGGGCTGTGTGGCAACATGTATAATCTCTGGATATTTTAAGGAAAATAACAGGCCAAAGAATAAAATTTGAAGGCAAGAATAACTCCAAGCCTGCAAATAGTATGCTCAAACAATATTGGAGATGGATTAGTAACTCTTTTCTAAGAAAATCTGCTTCTGATAGAATGGAATAAGGGAAGAAAAGCCAGGATTTATGCTCCTGAGAGTAAGCTATAAACGTGCTATATAAAATGGAATAGCTGTATGTGATTCTTTACTGTTCTTACTGGGCTGAACATGCATTAAATTAAGAATTCTGTGGATTTCTGGCACATCAAGCTGAAAGCTTCTGTATACTGCAATAACCAGGTAAGAATGAAGTCACACATATAAATACATGCTAATTGCTATCAGCAGTCATGTTTTGAAGATCATGCATTTTTTATGCGTACCAAGCAGCTAAAATATCCTTACTAGTTATTTCTGAATCAGAGCATCTCTATTGGAAAAGCACTAGCAAAAAGGTATTCCATTTTAGGATTTCCGCCACGACTTTGAAAGCTCCTGGTAAAGGTGCAAGAGGGATGTGACAGACATGGCATTAACATAAAGCTCAGAATACTTATTGCCTTCTGCTTCCCAGGGAAGCAGTCACTCAGGTTCCTGTAAAGGCAAAAAGCATAAAGAGACTGGATCTGTTATCAGCCCTCTTGGGCTGAGCTGTGATGCAGGGGGCTCTGCTTAATATTGCTTATCACTAATTTTGTGTGATAACTGATGCATGAACAACATCCAAGCAGGAAGCAAACTAGATCTATAGCTGCACAGTCAAGCCTATCAAAATATATTGCTGAGCTCCTACAGGCAAGCAGCTCTGCAGAATATCAGTTGAAACAGGATGTTCCAGCTCACTGGGCCTCCACTCACCGTGTGCTTTGCAGCCTTACCTGCACTAGCAGACAGCTATGCTCGAGGGCAGGATGCAGCAAAAATTGGGAAGGGATGTTGGAGTGAACCTGCATGGTATTGAAAACTGATGGGCTTTGTTACTTACTGTGCCCTACTGAGCTGTGAGGCGATGATGATGAAGTCACAGAGTCTTGCTGAAATCACTCAAATGAGTGAGTTCTGTGGGTGATGCATTACTCTTAGAAATCTGTATTTGCAAAGCCAGGCTGTGGAGATTACCCTGGAGAAAATCCACTCTTGTCTGTGTCTTCATTCTATGAGAGAAGTAAGAGAGAAAATGATGGTGTTGCCCTGTGGCTTGTCTGTTTAAACAAGAAATGTTCTCTCTTCTAAGCTTACCCTGTACAGGAGGAATCATCTGTGTATTTCCACTCATGTGCAGGCAAACATTTTCCCTGAGAATATGAGATACAAGCTGGGATTTCCTGACAGTCCCTGCATCCTTCATGCACCTGTATTAGCTGTGGGTTACAAACCTTACACTGGGGAAGAGCAGGAAGATGCTGTCTGGTTTTAAAGCAGATCCTAAGGATCATTGTAATTTTTTTCTGTTTCTAGTGTGAGGAAACACTAAGCAAAATGCCAAAGGGAAAATAGTAATGTCTTGGTTTATAATAATATGGCCAATGTGTGGTTTTTTGTGCTTTTGTTTTTTTGGGTTTTTTTTTTATGGTCACATGTAACTACAAACTATTTCCTGGGAATTATTGAATGATGAATCATCATTATAAATGATGAATTTATTCACATTAATTAAGCATATCTAAATGTTGTGTTGGATTATGAATACTCTTATATCTTCACTGTTTTTAATTTTTGTGTTATGAAAAGGCTTACAAAGCAAGAGATGTGTTGTCAAGGGGAAAGAATTAGAAAATACTTTGAAAATTTTAAAGAAAACATTCCACATAGTTCCTTTTTCCTAGGAGCAAAATTACAATGCACTTAAGACAAAGAGAAATGTCAGTCAAAATAACAAAAACAATGTTAATAATGACCCCTACAAGATTTGCAAGGAGGCAGGTTAATCTTTTTTTTTTCCAAAACACCTATCTGAACTCCAGCACAAAGTAATTAATTACAGGTTCTGGTACAGAAATGCCTCACATATCATCTTTGGATGTCTGCCTTTTCATAACATACTAATTAGTCCTCTTTACACTGTGACTTTGTTAAAACATGGGGGGTGGTAGAACAACGTTGACATTTGAAAGGGCTGGACTTACATTCCCTGATAATCCACTGGAGTCACACAAACTGCTTTTCTTAATTACTAGACAGAAGCAACACATTTTCCAAGCTGCCTTGCTCTGTGAATAAACCTTAGCTTATATTTCACTGGAGTGGTTTTCATCTCTGAGTAGTCTGGGGATGTTTATTTACTGGGAAAAGCTGTGACATCCCCCTGCTGTACTGTGCCTGCTCCAGAGGGGCTGCCCTGACCTCCCCCTCCCTCCTCGTGTCCTCCCTCTCCCAGCCTGGGTAACTGAGCTGCTGTCCAGATCCCCAGCAGCAGAATCTTCCAGAATTAACAGTGTCTGGAGACTTGGCCAGCTCCTTCCCCTGCCTGCTCTGACTCCACCTGTGCAAGTGAACTTTTCCACTGACATTTTCACTGAAATAAATAAACAAATAAAAATTTATTTTAAAAAAATATATCAATTTAACATTTGAAGTAAAGACATTTCTATGAAAAGGGAGGAAAGAGAATGGGTCATTTCCAATTTTTGAGAACATCCACTCCTTAATGCTGGAGAATGTATGTTAACTGTGGAAACCTCTGAGACCACCTCAGTGCATTTTCCTATAGAGAAATTATGCAGGTGGGGGGTTTATTTTTCATAATATTTTCTGAGGGCGCTAACATTTGTGTTTCCTAAGTTTGATTACTTCCTCTCTACCCAGAGTAAAGGGTGTTTTCTAGAAAGGGTGGAACTTGGTTGAGAGTCTGGTTGATTGCATTTTATTCATCCAAGTCGTAAAAAATAAACCATGTTAGATCTGGTGCTGCAGGCAGGGCTACATACATTAGGCAAAGCTAAGCATGTTATCACTTCCAAAAAAAAAAAAAAAGGCTTCATAAAAGATATGAGATCTATGAAGGCATTATGTGTTTATATAATACTATATTTATGGTTATTAAAGTATAAATGTTACTTTAATTTTCTAAATTTCTTAATTTTAATTTATCTGTTAGATATATATACAACATTGAAAAATCCCTTACACAATGGGTTTTGTTATGGCCTGAAGATGCAGCTTATCACAGGTCAGTAGAATATTGCACTGATCTCTGCTGTAGATAAGGACACTGTCAGGGAGCAGCTGCCTTGCCACATGAAAAAAATGCTGAGCACAGTTCAGACATACTGGGGACTTTGTTTTGAACTGAACTGTAATAAAGAGGGCAAACCCTGTGTTAGCAGGGACATGGGCAAGAGGATTCTGCTGGAGGACAGGTCTGGAAATAATGCCAGGGTCTTCAGGGACCCCTCAGTCAGGATTTGAGTGAGGAGGGGAGGCAGCTGCTGCACTGACCCCTCACTGACCACCTCCCAAAGGCACTGACCACCTCCCAAAGGCAGCTCCTGGTCCCTCACTCCCCAGTGCATGCCAGGACAGAGCAGCTTTGTCCTGCTGTGGCAGCGAGGGGGGCTCTGTGCACAGCACCGGGGAGGGTGAGCTGGTGCTCCTGGCAAAGGATGCTCCTTGCTAGGAATGTTATTTAAAGAGTATCAAGGGACCGAGCCAGTACACTTGTCTTACTGTGTTAGATGAAGAGCTATTACCAAAAATAAAGTATCTTGGCACATTGTGAAATGGTTGCACTTAAAAGATGAGCAGGATTTGTGTTCCAGAGTCATCATCAGGTACAAGTGCGTGCATATGGTGTGCCCAAGTGGCTGCTTAGTCATTCAGGAGGAAAGTGGAGGAGATGGAGTTACCCACAGCCAAGGAAGGGTGTGCCCAGCCCTTCTCCCTGCTGGGAGAGGCTGCAGCTCTTGGACAGCCCCTGGTTCTGCCTGGCAGGATGTTCGGTACTGCACATCCCCAGCACTGGTGGTGCTGCATGCAGTTGGGAATAAGATGTGGTGGTGACACTGAGCCTTTCCCCAGGAGCAGACACTGCTGGGGCAGAGAGCGAGCACTGCTGGAAATGAGTTGGGCATTCTAGGAGTTCTTTTGTGTTCAATCATTGCAGTCCACATAACAATATAACATTACATATCCCCAGTACTTGCTTCTTGCTGCTGCTTCCTCTGCTAATTTTTCCTCTCAGTAAGCTCTTCCTCCCATGGTCTTCTGCTCCATGCAGTTAAGCTGTGAGGCTTATCCTGTACATGCTTTTGGCTGGCTGCATAGTACAAGTACACTTTCAGCAATATTTTCTTTAAAATATATTAGTAAAAATAGACAAGTGATATCTGTAAGATCTTGGTCTGCAGCAATATGTGAGTTTTTTCCTTTAAAACTTCCAACTCCTCCATGTTCCCTGCCCTGCTGGTGCTTCCATTACCCACTGAGTGTGAGCCAAAATACAGAGACTATTATGCAAATAGTTAATGTTAAAGTGAATTGGATGGCTTGTTGTATTTATTTATGTCACCTCTCAATGCTGCCTGTGCCCTGTGAGCTGCAGGGTGAGCAGCCAGGCTCTGCTCCCAGTGTCTGAGCAGTTCCTGTTTGCAGTAGCAATGGATCCCAAATTACAGGTGTGCTCTGCACCTGGGCTGTGCCGTAACAGAAGGAACCTGGATGCTGCTTCTGGTAAGGAAACAGCAGCTGTGGAGAATGTACAAAAAAAGCTTTGGTTCAATAAATCCTTGTGGGGTGTTGTTGGGAATCTGGAGATGTTGGGCAAGAGAGAATTTTAGTCTGACCAAATATGGCCAGTTTTGAATGATAGTGCAGCCTTAGGAACATACAGTTTTACATTACAGATTTGTGCTTTGAAATTAAAACAAGATGTGTGGAAATACACACTGTCAATGTGTCAGCCAAGCCGACACCTTTCAGCTGGCTATGAATACTGATTACCTTCTCCATGGCAGACAATTCTTCTATCTAATATCATTTCATTGAAACAGAGCTGAGATGAAACTCCACTTTGCTCTAATCTGAAAGGAATTCCTTGGGTAAATCAGGCCAGAAACACGTGCTTTAAAAAAAAGGAGAAAAACATAGAAGAAAATATTTCACAATCTAAAGCAAGTTTTGGAAAGGAATTATTTCCTGGCTGCTGATGGAACCATAATGCCAGCTTTTAGGGAGACCAGTCAAGACCCATCCATCTTTACCTCTCCTATATGTGTTTTACATTTATGCTGTGTTGTTCTAAATGTGGTGTATTGATGCCACAGGTAGTAATAATAATAAAGTACTGCCCCAGCAGCAGCCTGGGAAGGTCAGTTTTGCCAAAAAGCAGCAAGTGAGCTGCCAGGACATCTGTGGGTTTCTCATGGAAACTCCCAGAACTTCAGCAGGGGTTTGCTGAACTTCTCAGCTATTTCTATAAAACATATGTTCTCATTCAACTCGAGAAAAATTTTTCTTGTCTCCCTGAAATTTTCTGCAGTCTTCCTGAAGTTCTGTATGTTTCTGGTACACAAGGAAGTCTGCTGTTTGTGATATTTGTCTTTAAACACTTACTTACAGAACCTCATGAATGAAGGCATTTAAAACCATGTTTCATCTTTGGAGAAGGGAGTATTTTGCCACTCTGTGAAACACATCCTTTAAATTGTCCTTATCTCAGGGAACTTTGTCTAAGTGAAGAGTCAGAGCTTGAGTCCCTAATCTGACTTAATAAAACCCAGCCATTGTTAATTGGCTTCATTTGTCAGAGAGGTGATGGAAGGGGCATGTCCCAGATTGTTGTCCCTACTCTGACACCCCGTATATTGTCCATTATCAGAACAAAATGGGAAAGAAAAGCCTTTACAGATGCCTCTTTGAGAGCTTCAGAAATAAGATTTCAACAGTGCTGAGATTTTTATCACAACATAATTAGAGCTTCCACCAGATTGTAAAAACTCAATTTGTTGAAAATTGTGTAAGCTGATTTAGGGTCAAATCCCACACTTCTTATTCAGGCTTTTCTCTGAATTTCCATTGATCTCAATGGCATAACTCAAGTTCTCTATTTCTCGCAAAGTATTTCCGTGCTTCTTTCCTTGCTGTTCCAATGAGCAATCTTCCTTCTTACAAAGTGTATTTCAGAGACAGATATTGAAAAGATGTTTCTGATGCAGTGAACAGAGCAAATAGGATCTGCTGTGCTTGTGCTGATGACTTTGACATTCACTTGATGTTACAAAGATACGAAGGTTAGCTCCCACTTCGATAATCTCTTGTAATGTAGCCTTGTGTCAACAAAGCCACAGGTGTGGGCATAGAGATAAGATGATAATTTTGAGTCTGTTTTGTGTTCTTTCTTATTTTTCTCACAGTTACGTTTGAAAGTTCAAACCTCTAGTAAATAGGATAGTGAATCTGTGTGTTCTATCTCTTTTCCTTTCTAAAATGGTGTCATGGGGTTGTTTCTCAGCAAGTCCTGATCAAATTGGCTGAATTTACAAATACAAAGATGTGTTTTTCTACCTGCCAGCTTCAACTAACCTCACGCTTGCATCTGAAAGCCAGGCTGAATTTGATGTGATATAGAGGACCACCTATAGAGGCCCACCACGACAATAATGTTATGGATTCAGTTCAGTTAACTGAATTGCCCTTGTGGGGAGGATTATTGGTGTGTACACCAGATGGAAGAGCAGGTTCTTATTCTGCAATCTTGTTTCTAGGTCAAAAACCATGGGTAGGCCCCAGCAATGATCCCTGAATTAAGTTCCCTCTCAAATCCTCTGAATAGGAAGTAGCATGAAAACTTGCTTTTCAAACATCAGATATTGGGTTCCAAACTCATGCAAGTAATGTATCATTGAATAAGAATTTTCTGGGTTTTCCTAGAGTCTTTTTTTTAGTCTCAATAGTGTATGGGGAGACACACGACTATTACTATATTATAGTAATCCTAACAACTGCTAGAGAAGTCTTAGCAGTGCCAGAGCTATGGAATGCAGTGTTATTCCAGGCCTTTGGTGGGAGTGTCACCCAGGAAGGTTTCCAGACTGAGGTCTGGAATCAGCACATCTGACATACAGGCAGCTTTGATGCAAATTCCCTTTGGTGAACATGTAGGGAGTTTTTCCAGTTCGTTCTGTCTTTTTTTCAGGGTGGACAGCAGTCCCAATGTGCTTCACTGGCAGTTCCCTTCACTGAAAAGGGAAAGGTGACTGACAGGAGTCTCAGTATCCCACTTTATTCATATCTCACATAACACAGAACTCATATATCTTTGAAAGAGACAGGGAGACCCTAATTACCACCTCCTAGAATAAGATGCAAAGCCATAATTCTGCATACAAGATACTTTTCTTAGCATACACTGAGTTGTTTCATTACCTGGGAGTTCACAGCTTTCCAGAACCTGACATCGTAGGGAACAGGGCACTGAGATGATAAATAGCTTGTAAGCTTTTAACAAGACAAGCAATCTTTCATACCAGAATTGCTGTAGTATCTTTTTAGAATGGACTTTTCCAGTAAAACACTCTTACCAACCATTTTTAACAGAGCTGAATTCAGCCCTCCTTCTCTAGGAGACTTCAGATCTAAATTCTGCAGGTTATTTAAAGCATTGAGACTTGGCCCTGTAAGATGTGTAAATCTGATTGACCCCTTCAATCTCTGTGATGTCGTTCCCTAAGTCAGTGCTCAGTGCTTGTCACTGCAGGAGTCTCAAAACTCTCCCTGCTTCTCCAGGTTCCCTTTGAACAAAATCCCACTGGAAATGGTGTAACACTGTAAGACTAGCACAATGTCACAGGCCAAAACCTGCTTTATTCTTTTTGTGCTCTTGAAGGGGTAAATGGCATCTCCTTGTCCACGCTCAGGTGTTTCCCACCCTTCTGGGACCCTCTGACTCCCAGAAACTGCCATAAATCACTGGAATACCAAATGCCAGGGCAGGCACGTCTAGAGGTCAGCTCCAGGTAAGATGAACTTTTGGCTGCCATCTCTGCAGAAGCAGGAGGCAGGCTAGGGGCATATTTCTCTATTTATTCTTGAAGAACCATTCTATTTGAGAGCTATCAAGAAAAATTTCAAATCCAAGTTTTCTAATTCCTTAGTTATTATATTATTTTATTTTATTTTCAGCAGATTGCACTGGCAAGGAGGAATGAAAGCCAGTTTGAGACATTTGCTAAGATTTTTGTTGGGGTTTTTTTGGAGGTGAGGGGTGCAGGGAGAAATTCTCCATCACCATCTAAGTGATAGAAGGTTAGCATGGTTGGCATGACCATACATTGACTTTTGGTGCTGTGGGAAGTGTGATCTGTTAATTTCCTGGGCAGTGAGCAGGGGCTGCCTCAGGGCGTCCTTTGCTCTGCCTGCCCCGGGGCACACACCAGTCACACTCCAAGCAATGACAAAGATTTTAGCGTGTTAGGTGAGTAATGAAAGCTTTAATAACTGTAAACCTCAGTAAATGTTTGAAAGAAAATAGTCACCAATTTCTCTCTTTGTGTGAACAGATGAGAATGACATTGTAAACTGCACAGCCAGGCTGCAGCAATCTTGATGTAATTCCCAACACGGTTGGAAGCTTTTCATCTGATTTTTGGGCCTCTGGCTTCACATGCCCTGTGCCTCTGCCCCTGCTTTGAAATGGGATAATGATATTCCCTTTTTCTACCTTTTGACCACTGCAATTACAGGGTTGGAGGCCAGTGGCACATTAAGTGTTTCTACAGCACTTAATAGATCTTTGTTGTTGCATAAAAAATCAAGCTGTTTTAAATCAGCATCTTTCATAGAAAGTGAGTGTGTAAACCATCACGTTTTCTGAATAGCTGGGAGAAAATATATGAAATTATTTTGGGTATTTTATAAGTCTAGTTTGTAAACTTCATTTGCAATGAAAAATGGGGTTTTTATACAAAACCATTTCGGTGAAGTGAGCATTTGTTCTGTATGGGGTTTTTTTAAAAGGTCTCTTCACGATAATAGATGACGTGTTGTAATCCACATCACAACCTCATAAAAACACCATCTGAATTTGCTCGATAAACCCAGTTTTGCTTTTTCATTTACATTGCAATCTTTCTCTTTAAGAAAACACTTTACATCATGTTGTCATGACAACAGAATATGGTCTAAGGTTGAAACGGTGACATTTTTCTCAGTGTTCATAATGCACCCTCTGCTCACTCCTCCCTTCTTGGCCAGTTCTGAGGGTCTCTACAAATAAATGTAAATCTGCAACAGACAGATGGATTTAGGGGCTAGAAAAAGCTGACTGCTGTATATTTCTTTTTCTTTGTTTGTGAGTCTGTGTGAGTGGGCAATCATTTTAAAGCTTGGGGACACTATTGTACCAACATCTGTATCATAATTCAAAGACACACAGATACAAGGGCATTTTCCATATCATCAAAACAAATCTAAATTTTGTCTCAACCAAAAATGTCTGTGCCAAAACTCACGTTCAACTCAGTCTTATGTCCGTTCCAAATAATGTTAGGGAAAAAGAGGTAGCCTGTGATGAACTTTAAAATACAGAACAGGCTATAAATAATAAGTAAATTCTATTTTGTCTTCTCCTTTGGAGATGTTCACAAAATCGAATACATGAATATGTGAGTCCTGCAGACCTCAGAGTATTCAGATGTCATCCAGGTATTTCCTCCCTTACCAAAGAGAGCAGGCAATGGTGAATTCCAGCTGTACCAGTTCCTAGAGAACTATATCCACAGTAAGTGGAGGCCATAGAAGGGGAAACATGGAATTACTGTAAACAGTGTCAGTTATGAAAATATTTAATTCATGCATTAATTAATTCCCTGATTCACTCAGAAGGGTGAGACCTGAAGATGACCTGTTAGTTCAGGTATACAGACATTATTCCCTATAACAGTGAAAAGTCATAGCAATTTGCCTTTTCTTTTGCTTTTCCAAATAACAGATTAATTTTCATTTGGGAAAATCTCTTATATTTGAGAAAAGTTAAAAAAGAACCATTTAAAGCTTCTTAAACCTTTTTCAATACTTGCATATTCTTCTGAATGTCTGAAAAGGTGTAGGCAAAGTGAGTTTCTGGAATGGACACTGGAAACAGAGAAAAGGTTAGAAAGAAGAAGACTCACAGGATATGGCTGATGAGCCTAATGTGAATAAATGCTGAAACTGGAAATAGGTCCCTTTTCAAGCTCTGAGAATAGAGATGGACTTATGGATATAGTTCTGCATGTGAGTTAGGCAGAGCAGATTGTTTCACATCTGCTTCCTGTAGGTCTTTTATCATCTTCTGGAACATCTGGTACAAGCAACTGTTAGGATATTGGATGATAACATACTGTGAATATGGTCCACTTTGGCCATACCTTGTTTCTTCGCACAATACTGTAAATTGGACCATCTAACAGGGACTGCATGAGCATAAAGGAATTGTTGTGGCTTGGGGGAGAAGCTGAAGTAGCAAAATAGAAGAGTAAACAATGGACTGATGCAATCCATGGACAATATCCTCTGAATCAGCAGCTTGTGAAGTGGTTAATTGGCATTGATCGTGTTGTTAGTTACACAAGAATATTTGTTTTTACATGCAGGATGCAGACAAGGTTAGAACTTCCTTGCTAAAGTTTATGGCTTATTTAGACATTTGAAGCACCACTTGAAATCTCTGAGCAAGAGATCTCAGAAAATAAAAACAGTCACAATAATAATGTATTTTATCTACTTGTTTAGCCCATAAAAGTATAGCTATAGAAAAAAAATGGATGGATAACTCAGAACAAGATTTTGAGCTATATGAAAAAATTCATAGATTTTAAGTTTTTGCCCTAGTGCTGAATGAAATCCAGAATATCTAATGCAAATGAGATCACTTGAGGAGCTTCACAGCGAGGGACTTGTGAGGCTGGCATTTGTGGACTCAGGGCTGTTCCTATAATCAAATGCAGCATGCTCAGCACCTCTGTTGTAGATGAGATTTGACCTCTAGGTTTGATTTGTATTACCTAGTGACTATTCTCTACTTTTCACCTGAGAAAACTTCAGATTAAAATTTTATTAAACAAGATGTACATCTCTAAAAACTTCAATCCCAGCTAATTGGCTTATTTGGATAGGAAAACCTTAATTAAAAAATCCCCAACCATCTGCAGTTATAAGCCCTCTTATTTCATTACATATGTGTGTCTTTCTTCCTCTCTGCATAAAACTTTCCAATCCAATGCTACATCAGCAGGACAACTGGTGTATGTGTGTGTGTGAGAGTTTAAAAGTGAAGATAGATTGGCTCAACTAATGAGTGTAGCTGAACTTAATTAAAATTAATACTAAATTTTAAAATGAGAAAATAATTATGGCACCAAGTAAAACAGCAAGATGAAGAAAGCAAGTGTAGGAGATTACACAACTGCAGTAGGAAGCTGCCTTTGGCTTGCTAAATGGATTCATGGATTGTAGAATCATTTAGGTCCAAAAATATTTCCAATATCTAAGAATAAACAAAGCAGTCACTTAATGTGTCTCTGATGTCAAGCATAAAAGAGTTTGTTCCCTCAGGAACTGATGTAGGTGACAGGGAATGAACTCCTGGTGTATTACAGCCTTCTCAGGTGGGGTCAGAAGAAAGACAATAGCAACAAAGGGGTTCCTGGCCTGCAGTGACTTCCCCTGACGCTTTTGTGTAAGGTCTGAATGTAATCCAGAGGTCCAGTCACAGCAATCCACATACAGAATGTACAACAGTAAGTTTTCTCCTTGAAATGCTTTCCACAATAAAACTAAAAGCCCTCACAGGAGGACAGCTTGCCCTGATGGAACCCTGCAGTGGATTATGGATCACTGCCTTGGTGTCTCAGGTTTCTACCTCAGCTAAGGCAGCATTCAGACCTCCCACGTGTTTCCAGTTTTAGCTGATAATATACCAACAGGATGACAATGAAGAGCCCTTCTCCAAGAGTAAGTTTTATCTTTCTTTCTCTCCAATTCTGGGCACTAGTCTGGTTGTGACAGGTCATTCCTTTGAAGCATCGTGAGTGACAAGCATTTAGCTGAGGTGCTCGTATCAAGATTCAAGCTGATAAAAGTCTCTGTCAATCACCAAAAGTGAATCTTGCTCCTGCTTATCTCTCTTTACAACTTCCTCAGGATCATAATTCTATCCCAGTAGTTCATTCCATCACATTTTCCTAAATAGGGACATTTGTGCAGATGACTCTGTGAAGCATTTTAAAAGCTTCAACTAAGGCAATTTAAGAAAGCAGAGCTATTTCACATTCCCTCTGTTCTGGTTTTTGGCTCAGAGAGTTCTCCTTGATAATTTGTAAACTAAACCAAAATTCTTCAGGACGCTGTGCCATGCCAGGCTAAGTGGGCTGTGAGGAGCCCTTGTGTCCCGAACCTTGTGCAGAGCCAGGGAATCTAGGAATTCACTGAAAACTTTTAATATGATCTCCTTTCTCTGAACTTTGAAGAAGGTTGGGATTTTCCCTGTCCACTGAAGTTCTTTAACAGCAGGATTTTGGCATTTCCTGAAAGAAAGAGGAGTGAAAAGATTTTAATTCTCTTCCATGCGTTGCTTATCTGTTCATCTGGAGGAGATTTCCGTGGGCTGGTTCAGTGTCTCTCCGTTCAGTTCAGAGTACCCTTAATGGTATTTCTAGTGGGCAGACTTGCTCCCATGCTCAGCTTCTCTGTCAGTCACCTCATTTATTTTCGTTTCCATCTTTTGAACAAAACCAGGTCTGAATTAAGTGAGCCAGTATGTCTAACTGATAATGCCTTATTGGAACACATTATGTGATGACTACAGATCTTTCCTTGTAAAAAAGTATGTGTTCCTACAGTGTAGAGGGTGTCTTCCCCTTCCAGAAATCATACCTGGGGACTTGGAACTGATGGTCCCATATCCCACCAAAGATGAATAGGACTAATTCTAAGTGGAGGACCAACTACAGCACATTTTAAATTACCACCTCTGATAAAATACCTGAAAAACAGCTATGCCTCACCAAACACATCAGAAAAGTAATTCATTTTATGCTATAGCCTGCTTATTTTAATTTGACACTTAACTTCATTATCCTGTAGTTTAGATGGGCACTTTATTACATTTTCATTAGCAGTGAGCTGTAGGTAGCTGTCTCATTGTCGTCTTATTTTCATGCACACACCACCAAAAAATTGAATTCTTTTTCCATGCTTTTAAGATTTTACAGTGGTGTAAATTTCCTGATTATAACATTTACTCCTCACTGAAAAATAGGAATGATGATAATCTCCTGCTGTGCAATAGCATTCTTAACCAGGTAACATGGGAATCACTCTGCAAATTAAAAACCTTGTATTGTCATGTGTTTCAGTACTATAGCCAAGTGAATCAAAGGAGGGGAGGGAAAAGAAGGTCCTCAATCACTCCAGCCTGACTTATAGAAGTGTGTAGCAAAATCTGGAATCAGAAGCTCATTTTTCTGTGTGTTCTGCAGTGGCTGAGTATTTGTGAGCCTGGCTGGGCTTTAGGAACCCAGCAGGAAAACACCCGTGGCTTCTGCAGCCCTTCCTCAGATGGGTGTACAAGGGCAGGGTCACCTGCATGGCTCTGATGTTTTTGCAGTTATCAGTAAAAAGCCTGCTCTGATGCCATGGAGATGGTGACTTCTGAAGCAGTGTCTAACAGCAGAGGAGTCAACAGCCAAACCAACAAACTCCAAAGCCTTTGAAGTTTGCCCATCAGAATTTTTAGCTGAGTTCCTCACTACTTGGAAATAAGAAGTAATACTGACTAACACAAAATTGCTGAAATTTAAATTGCTCGTACACCCACAGAAATGCAGTGGGTTTGGAGTTTGATGCACAAAAAGAAGGAATTCACAGCACTTTTACATAAACATTTTAAATGCCTAAGTTAGCACATAGTTTGTGATAAGAAATGAATTTAATACTATGTAACGCAGGCAGGACATGATAGGAAATTTTGCTTTTTGCTAAGAGGCACATATATCTAAGGGAGAGCATAAATAAGAACCTGAAGAGCAGATTAAAAGAACCTCAAGAAAGAAACTTGGCATCTGAGTCATGTCAGGGTTTTATAAAAAAATGATCCATTTTCTGGATCACAGCACATTTGTAAAAACTTGCTCTGAGTCTAAAAGAAAATGGAGGCCAGTGCAGAAAGCACAAAAGTACTTGTTACTGTTCTGGGCTAATGAACAGTTTGGAGATGCTAAACTTCTGCTCCGTTTGCTTTGCTACTGATTGATCTTCTTTTTTAATTGCAAGCAATATTTTAAAACACCAGAATTGTTCTGATTTCAGCTCACTGCACGCATTTTAAAAAGCTGAAATACAGTTTGGGTTTCATACTTTTGCACATTTTTAACAAAAAATTATTTAACTGAAAAGGGAATTTTGTCTTTCCAGTTAAAAGGTAATGAGATTGGAAATCTTGCACCCATACCCCCATTCAAGTCCTATGTGAGGTTTTGTGTAGACTAAATTATCTTTGAAATAACAGATATGTCTGATACAGAGTGAGCAAACCAGCCAAATAACATGATTGCTCTGTAATCAAAGCACAAGGCTGTGAGGCTGCCTTCCTGTTGTTTGCAAGGACTGCTGTGTGTGTCTTGGAAAATTGGGAACAGTTGCAGCTGTGGGTAGAACTTTCGTGTACCAGATCCAGCAGGATCATTAAGCACAATGGGACTCCATATTCCATCTATTGAAATGTTTATTTAGAAAAGAACACAAATTTATTTGTAAGGAGTTGTAATCATAAGTGAATTTGGTGATGGAACTTCCTTTTGCCTACAGATCTAGAGCAGACTGATGAGTGCTGGGCTTTTCCCTGTGGTTCACCACTTCTAACACCTGTATGGTTTTCCTGCCACCTTTTCTCTTTTAAACCAATTCTTGACTTCTACTAGTGCAGTGTCTTTCACAGATCCGTAAGTGAGTGAAAATGTAGTAATTTTTTTCCTAGTGCTGTGTTTTTCTAGTTGTGAAGGGCCTGAGAGGCTAAGCCCATTTTATGGATCTTGTTTTGGAAGCCTATATGGAATTCAGATATATGGGCTGTCCTGCAATCACAGTTTCTGTCTCAGTGCACTTTGGTCTCCCCGTGAAGCTTCTGTGTGCAATACAATTGTCAAGAAGTTATTGATCAGGCTGAAGTTATTTCACTGTTCCATACAGACTCTTCTTTCTAATTTTTTGTCATTTTGTTTGAATTGGTTTAAGTCCTTGTAATAGTACTTCATGGATATAGTACAGAAATTAGTGGTACTGCCACTGAAAATATTCACATCATTAAGAACACCTGGTAAGTTAGATGAGAAAGATGCTGAGTTTACCTGCTTATTTTCAGCAGTGGCTCTTTTCGGGGCAGCTGGGGTCCCTTTCTGTGACTATCACTTGTGCAGAACAGCAATCTGTGAGGTTACCTCTGGTTTCCTCACCTCTACCATTATGTGTTCAGTCAAACAATACGTTTTAATGCTGCTCCGTGCGTTATTTTCCTAAAAAACCTGGTTTATATCATGGATGTTTTCAGCTGATTGAGTAGCTGGCAAAACACACTATTGGTAGTGTGCTCCATCTGCTTTATGTTCTCCAGGATCCAGTAGCAGTTGGTAGTGAGACTACCAAGGCAGCAGTCCAGACTGGCTTTGTGTCTAGTGGGCAGGACTGGAGGGAGGCTCACATTTCCTCTCAGCCCCTGCACAAACAAGCAGGACACTTAAATACCTTTAGAAGGAATTTTGCTTTCTGAAATTCACTTGTCACTGAAAATATATTAGAGAGACATTTTTCTAGATAATTGTTCAACTAGTCCTTTATTGTATGCCTCCAGTCTTAAAAACTAAATAAATCTCATGCCGTTTAGCTCTTTGACAAAATTATCTGAGCAGTGAACAAAAATGCATTTCCATCAGTCCTCCCACAATGTCTCTGCCTTTTATGGATGCTCAAATGCATTTATTACCCTATGCTGGATGTGAGCCAGGAAGAGGAGGTGGGAACTGTAACTTGAACAAGCTAATCTAGATAAATTCCCAGGTTTAGGAATATGTTAGTTTTAGTTCTAGATCGTGTTTGTCTCCTGCATTTCATTAGCTTCATTCCCTCTCCCTTTTGCAAACACAGTGTAGGCTTTTCTTTCATTTTGGTTTGCTGGCAATGGTGCAAAATCAAAGTGTGGGGCCAGAGATAATCTTGAGTGTCTCAGGCATCATCTTAGCAGCAGCAGCAGCAAAACAAACCTTCTCAAGTCCCAGCCTTGAAGCTATAAAACAGTGAGAAAATGCTGCCTTCCCAAGTTGGTTTTTAGACCTTCTGCTGGGTCTTCTAACAAGCCTAGTTGCATGATGGAGACATTTCTTGGACAGATATTAACTCTTGAAAATGAACTGAAACTGTGAAGTGTTTGAATGAACAGTTATTGGGATGATCTTTCAATTTCCCCCAGCTTGGGCAAAATTTGAGCTGATACCTCCTCCAAAGGCAGAAGGCTCCGTGTCTTATTGCCACTCCTCTGAATCATCCAGGTATTAAAATAGTAAAATCCAACAGTTTCCATAGTGACTGCTCTTATTTAATATTTTACTTCTCCTGTCCTCTATCTGCCTTTAGAGTTGCTATTGCTATACCGTTTATTTACTTCCACTGATTACACTGTATGACTGATGGTTAAAATACCAAACTCCAGAGACCTATTTCCCCCTCTGTATATGCCCATGGTTGCTTTAATGTTAATAAAAATCACATTTGTGGAGAAGCTTCATCAGTTTGTAATTTACCCCCTTCACACTAGAAATCAGAATCTAGTTTATTAGCATTATAAACCTACCCTCCTGCCAACCTTGGCCCTGTCCAGTCCTTGCTTGCCTCAAAGCCTCACTTTTCCTGGGGTTTGACCTTGTTAGTACAAAACCAGGTCCTAATACAACATAAAATTAACCCCCTCCTTTCTGTGGCTTTTTGTACAGTTCTCAGAGTGCTCACCTGTGCACTGTCAGCTTTGCTGACCTGGGGTGTTGGGAGAAGCTCCTGGTTTAGCAAACCCTAAGAACATTTTGCAGCAGATTTACCCCTGCTTGTGAGGGTGCACCATCCATTTGATACAAATGTGCAACTAATTTCCAAGGCCTACCTTTGATAACGGGTTCAGCACACAATTCAAAGTACTTCCATTAGGATAGAGAAAAATCTTGACACTGCACTGCTTCAAATTGTTGAAATGGGCAGTTCCCTTTGTTTGTTTGGAATAAGAGTCTCTCAAAAGGAGATTTGGAACAAGACCCTAGAGAAGAGGTTTGAGAGAACAACAGGGGAGTTTTCCTGACTGTATGGCATTGACTGAGTCTGAACCATCAGTGCAGAGCAGTAGCACCTTTCAGACTGGAGATGTGCGCGTTCTCAGAACTGTTTGCTGCCAGAAAGAACTGCTTGGCTCCAGTTAGGGAATCTGGAGCAGAACTTAATCATCAGAATGAAACCAAACAAATAAGAAAAAGCCACACTCTAAAATTAAGGCACAGTCCTTGGGGTCTTGGTAAAAAAAAAAAAAAAAATTCTACATTTTGGCTGTCCAGGACTTGAATCCAGCTTCAATTCTGCAGGAGGAATGTGCCACCTTTGAGGTACAGCTCAGTCGCAGTGAAAGGAGAATCAAAAATCCACTCATTTAGGCCCAGCAGAGATACAGGTGATCACAGAAAATAAGTCTGTCACATTGATCCCCTTTTCAAGAAGATCAGGTGAAACCAGATATTCCTCCCAGCATTGTTTATCTCATACCCTTAGGACTGTGCCCCTACTATTCTTTGGCAGTTTTCTGTGACCTTGGTACAAAGAAAGAAGGATAGATGAGATTCCCAGTCCAGGTACAAATTTCTAAGCAAAAATAACCACAGAAAATAAAGGTTTTGACTAAGACATCCTACCCACAGTACAGAAGTGCCAGAAGCTGCTGTTCTTTCCTCATGGCCTTCTGCTTGACAGATACATGTGTACTGCCCTTTGTGAATAGACACTTCTCCCTCTCAATCTGTTGCCTCAGCCCTCTCTATCCCGTGCACCCACTTGTATGAGGCAGGAATTGATATATTTTTAACTTTGCATCTGTGTGGGTGCATGTGACTGGCAGGCTGCCAGTGCCTGTTGTTTCTGAACTCTTGTCTTCAATCATTTTGGAAGTAAGCCTTGTAGGGAGACACTAAGCAGGGATGAAAAAGGATTTCAGCCTACCTGCTATGTGTGGCAGTAACTAATCACTTAAAAGGAAAACATAGAGATAAAGTTCAGTGCAGAATGGAATAAAGCAGAAAAATTCAATTTGTTCTTTTCAATCTCAGTTGTGAAACACTTCAAATAGGTGATTATGTATTCAAAAACTAAAAACTACAGCCAGACTTTCTATGGAGCCAGATAATAGCCTGGCACCCTTCTGCTCTGGCTCCATTTCTATCACCCAGAAAGATTGTGGAAACAGAGCAGCCAACCTGTCCATGTCAAATGACAGCTCTGCTAGGAGAGTGACTTATGTTTAAGTCAAATCATACTTTCCAGGTGTGATTATTTAGCCCAGGCAGGACAAATTATCACTTTATCTCCTAAACTCACTTCTAAGCTAATAAGGTGCCCCTTTGTGAAGCAGCATTCTAACATCCAGCGTGGGCATTAATGTTATTTACAGAATATGGTGTGAAAACAGTCAATTCACAAGTCACTGAAAGATGCATCTTCCCTCAAGGCAAGTTTGTCATCTAATGGAGATGTGATATGAATCAACCAGAAAATCCAGTGACAGGAATTATGGTATGGCATTTAACATGTAGGTAGAAAGGAAAGTGTCCTGTTGTCATTAAAGGTATAAATACATAGGAACATAGTCCAATGTGAAGGGGATACTCAACATGAATCATAGAGTTATTCAGATTATCAGCAGTTAACCCAGCTCTGACAAACCCACCGGTGAACCATGTCCCTCAGCACCACACCTCCACATCTTTTAAATCCCTGCAGAAATGATGAGTGCACCACTTCCTTGGGCAGCCGTTTCCAGTGCTTGATCAACCTTCCAGTAAAGGAATTTCTCCTTACTGTCCAATCTAAACCTCCCCTGGCACAGCTTGAGGCTATTTCCTCTTGCCCACTGCTTTCCTGGGAGAAGAGACCCACCTTGCTACAACCTTCAGGGAGGTGTGGGGAGCAATAAAATCCTTTCCCCTTCTCTTCTCCCAGCTTAGAGGGCTAAAATCTCTACCTAGAACACCTGTCTTTCCACACAAAGGCTGTTTCACAGCAGCTGAACCCTCCTTTCAGCAGACTGGCTGTAGGATCTGTGGCCCACCTTAGGGAATGCTGGAGCTCCCCTGTTTGCAAATGCTCTAATGAGCCTTAGATGGACACTTGCCTCAGAGCCTGATAAGCATGGATGGTGGAAGACTGCTCAGACCTTGCTGCGGCTGTAACTCGGGTTCCCTTGGTTATCTTCAGTAACACCTCTTTTGTCCCTGTTCTTGTATCTGCAATAACAGGAATATGTTGCTGTTTCATAAAATGCCAGTAAAAAAGCACTTGAGAAACAATAATTAACTATTTCAGATGTTTAACCATGCAGAAAGTCCAGTAGACACAGTATGGTCACTTTTGTTTTAGTTAGAATAACAGCACAAAGGTGTTAGAAGGTTTAAGAGTGGCTGTGAACATTCCAGAGCTGTAACTGTAATTGCTAATTTTTCATACCTGTGTATAATTTCTTTGTATTCTTTCATTTCACATTCTTAATTGTGACCTATTTTTCTCTCAAATCTGTTTTGGAATATTCTAGATAGAGTTAAATTTTATAGCTCTTTTGTCTTTTTTTCTGTGCTAAGCCTTCTAGGCTGAGCATATTTCTCTGCTGTGCTCTAATGCTCTCCTTTATCTTTAGGGCATTAGTTGTATTTGTCAAAAAATTGAAGAGTGTCTGATAGAAGTAAAGTTTCTATTCCTTTTAAACCATGGGAAAATGTATTGAATGTAGTGTGGGATTTTGCAAGTCTTGTATATCTCAAGTATATGTTGCCTTCTGCCATGAGGTCTCAGATTTGCTGTATTTAGAAAACAAGGCCTCTGTAATTCTGGTTACTTTTAATATTGGAGACATCTCGTTTTGTATTGCCTAATCACGTGTTTTTAGTGATCAACTCAGTTCACTCCTCTGTGTGATGAAAGTAAGAGATCCATGTGCTTGTCTAAAATAGTAAAAACAATCTTAGTAATTAAACTGGGAAAACAATACTTAATTTTGCTAGTTTACTGCCAATACAGAAGCCAAAAGCTGTTCCTTCTGCTCAGCACTGTGTGTGGCCAGTAGACTGGCCCAGTAAGTCAGCTGAAATAATTTCATTGACTTTAGATTAGGCTCAGTGTTATTTGTCTGTCACGAGACTGCAAGATTCAGTGTAATAGCAGGTTTTGTGCTGAATCATCAGTAGCCAGTGTCCAATTTATTACATTGGGAAGTGAAACCTTTGAGCACAGAGTATTTGTCCTCTCCATCTCTGCCTGTCTTGGCACTGGCAAGGAGTCAAGCATTGTCACAGTCTTCTAAATATGTTCCAGAGATGGGAAAGCTTCAGGAAGTTGGCATGGTCACTAAGGCAGGTAAGGAGGTGGCCTTTTAATAACCTGCTGAAACTCAGGTAGGATGAATGCAGAATTTCACACTCTGTATTATATATCTGAGTGTATTATTTATATCTGCACCCAGCTCTTTAATTCTGGAGCAGATAAAATTGTCTGTGGGAACTCTGAGGTGAGGGCAGTGACCTGTGCACTCACCTCATTTCCTCTTACTGAGAACAGTTCTTGTACATCACTGGCCAGCAGAGAGGCTTCTCCCCACTGGGCTCTCTCCTGTCCTATGTTCTGGTGCACTCACACAAAACATTTTTGGCTGTGGGGGCTGCTGGCTGTGAAATGTAGCACAGATGATTTTATGGGGAAAAATTTAAAAGACCAGTGACCATTAAACTTACGGACCTTGAAAGACAAATAAAATAGATTCATATTGTACAAAACATGACAAAACTTGAACATTGTTTCAGTTCATTGGGGGTTTATGCATTATTTGTTGAACTGGTTACTGTGACGACAGGAAGTAGACTGAAAAATATGGAGAAAATAAAGGGTGAATGAGAGAGTGTCCTTGTAAACCAGTAAGCAGATAGTCCTAGCCCATCTGTCACTTTGCTTCTGAGGCCCATGCCAGTATAGGTGTGAGGCCTTTTTTTCTTACATTTGAAGAACTGCATTTCCACTTACAAGGATGCAAAACTCCATGTAGAAACACAGATAGCAATAGATCATGTTAAATTTATCAGTGAGTAGTTTTCTTCATTGACAGAGTCTAGTTTCGGGAAGTATTTAACAAAGAACTGATAAATCTAAGATAGATCATAAAAAGTAATTCCCTATTTTTTTTTCTACTTAGCCTAATTTAGACTAGCTCAGAGGACCTTGTTTAATCATTTGATATCATAACACAAAAATATGTTTAGCCTTACAAAAAAAAAAAAATCTCAGAGATGATTCACTGAAATAATTGATCTATTTAAGTTCTGCTTCAGACACATTTCAAGGGCATAAGTTATTTCTACATGTCATTAAAAAGACTTGGTGCATTGCTACAATTAATTATTTGATTGATATTAAAGTGGAATGAGATTTTTGGCCTCTCAACTCAATTGTGTGTGGGTTTTCTTAATATGGTGTTTAATTCTGTGAGGACTTTGCAGTTACATCTGTTAGCTCTTAGCTTGAAACTGAATCCTGAATGCCTGACTAGTAATGTACTTGAATTTGGAGGCATTACATGAAAACTAATTTTTGGAGGTTTGGATGGATAAAAAAGGAAATTGAAAAAGCACACAACAGTGAAAACCGTATGAGTTACAAAAGTTAAAACACTTGTTTTTCACAGGCTGGTAGAGATTGCCATATTCAGGGAGATGAGCAGTTTTCACCATGCATCTTTTCTGAAAGTGTCAGCATCATGTCCTGTCTTGGGGACACAGCAACAACACCTATCACACAAATCTCAGGGCAGCTCTACTTGGAGATGGGAAAAACAGAGGATGGGAGCTGAAGTGGCATTTGGGACATCACCCAGCAGCCAAGACACAGAATCCAGACCTCTGGAACATTTCAGTGCTGGAAGGACACTTCACAAAGCCTCCTTCCAGTACTCCCTGAAAGGTTTCCTGTAGGAGTTTCTTCCTGGCCTGAGGAAGTTTGTGGCAGCAATCAGAGACAGTGCTGTACTGATTTAACCTACCCTGTTTAGGCATATTTCTAACTTGCTTTGGAGCCTAAAACTGGGAGCTGCACAGTGTCACCCTCAGTGTGCAAATTCACCTTAGATGGAGAAAAGAACTGGGCCACATTTGTCTTATCTTTTTGTGAATACTAAGTGCTTGTTCTCAGTGACCTACTGCAGTTCTGACTTGACAGGTTAATTATAAGTTATGTGGAAAAAAAAGTATTTATTAACTTTAAACTTTATTGCACTTCAATTTCATTTGCTTGTTCCCTTATTCCTGTTTTAGTAGAAGGTAGATAGGAGCCCCACATTTATCTTACTATTTCTTCTGTCATGCCCACTATCCCTAAATTAAGTACTGCACATTTTCTGTATTTCTACTATCTTACACAACAAAATATATTGAATTCTTGCAAGGGGAAGAAAAGACCTTGCTCTCATTAGACAGATGTCATTTGAAAGGACCAAGACTATGTTTCAACATTGTCAATCTGCAGCTGTGGAGAGGCTCAAATTCTCTGTCTTTCCATGATTATACCTCTGAGGCAAAGGCTGAGTAGGAAGCAGTTATGTCTGTAGAGAAAACAAATGGCACTTTGTCCTATCATTTGCAGGCTGTGAAATCTCTTTATCCAAACTGAGAACAGAATGCTATCCTGAGAGCAAGGAACCCATTCAGACAGCCATTTGGAAATCCTGCTAAACCAGCCACGCCTGCCCTCTCAGTTACAGAATACACATTATGTTTATGGTTTCCCCTAGCAGGAGCAATGGAGCTGCATCCCTTCAGATCTCCTCGCCACAAAGATTGCCAGGCACTGCTCTGCCACAAAGATTGCAGAGCAGTGCCTGGGGACCAGGACCAGCCGAATCCATAGGCTGAATCCCACCCAGGATGGGTGGGGAACCTCGTGTCCCCAGTGGGAGAGCTGGCAGAGTTCACCTGAGCTCCGGAAGGCCAGGGGACAACTGCAGGGTTACTGCTCCTGGCTGGGTATCAGGGAGGCCCAGCCTGTTCCTTCTGAGGGAGTTAATGGTCTTCATCTGCTTTGGCACTGGCATTTCTAATACTTTCTTCAGGGAGAAGCCCTGCAGGAGAAGGGCTACCCTACAACTCTGTCCACACCCTAATGCACTCTCACTACTTCAGACCAAACCTCTGCCTCCTGTTTTCTGCTGTCAGTATCTGAGTGGCATTTCTTCCACCACCAGTGGTGCCTCCAGCTTTGTTTGATGCATTTTGTGATGCATTTTATTTTGCATTGAACAGAACAGTTCTGCTTTTGAAGAAAAAAAACCCTGCCTTTTTCTTCTCCTAGGATAAAAACCCACTATGGTTTGCATATTCCAATTATTTTGAAGCCCTTTCTTTGATGAGGAGGCAAAGATGAAACTCCACCGAGCTGATCATGATTTCCCAAAAGTTCAGTTTAGCTCCTATCATCCTTTTTTCTTTTCCTTCTCTAAATTTGCCCTCCGGTCTGCTCCTGTGTTGCTCTCATGCTGCCTCCTTCCCAATGATCTTTTGAAGTAAATTTAGTGGGACAGTGAAGACATCACTAAGGACAAATGCAGAGTGAGGACACTGACTTATTTTAACAAACAGGCTCAGATCTCCATCATATTCAGTGATTTCTGAAGGACTGCAAAATCTGACACTGCATGTGCCCAGATAGCTCAATTTTAGTGTGATATAAAAGAAAAATCTGTTTAGTGTTCAAGGAGAAATTTGCACTCAGCTAGCAAAAAAAAAAAAATTAAAAAAAAAAAAAAATCCTAATGAAGGATTTATCTTGATAGGTGAATTTAATTTATTCTAGCTCAAGAGAAGCAGTTGTGTGCTCCCCTTGTTTACAGTGCAGTGGAAGGAGGCAGCCACCCTCAGTGATGTGAGCTGCAATTAACAGATCAATGGCCACTTCCCCTCAGTAAAAGCTGGGTTGGTATATTATTCCTTTGTTGTTATCAGCACAGTGGATCTTTCTTTAGTCACTGCAGGTGTGTCCTGCCAGGTACAAAGGGATGTGGCAGAAATTGGTGTAAGCAGGGCTCGGAGCTGAGCCCAGCTCTCACTGCAGCCACGTCCTTGTGCTGCACTGTGCTCACCTTGTTCCACCTCAGTGCCCCCTGGATATTCCTAATGATTCACCAGATGACTAAATAGAGCAAATCTCCAATGACATAAAATGCAAAACGTACATTTTAATCAGTAACATATTTAGATATCTGCTGAGTGTATGTTTATGAGAAAGTTATTTATTTCTCATCACTGAAAGGTGCTCTAGTGGAACTAATTGTGATAGATTATTTTCTTGGCTCTAACAATTTATCTGATGAACTTAGGCTACATTTTTTCTTTGTCAATGGAGTTTGTCTGGACTTCTGTGAGTACATGTATTATTTGTAATTGTTTGCCAAATTGCTTTACCAGTGGTTTTTGGTTTACCAATGATTTACCAATGGTTTTTGCTTTTCAGATCCTTTGTGAGCTGTTTGCAGCCTAGTGGTTGCCTAATAATAGGAGAGCTATGTAATTTAGTTTGGATTAATCACATGGTCTTTAACTGGATGAGCAAGACTTCTGACGTGATCTTCAGCCATAATGAATTCGAATTTTCCTTCTTAGGGCTACTTATTGATTCACTTGTGTTCCACGGCTGCTTCCTTTTCATGCCAAGATAATAACTAATAAATTTATTTATGGAAAGCAAGCGTAAACTGGACATGAATATACAAAGCTTATTCTGAGCTTGGGAATTTTCTAGGGGGAAAAGAAGATCAGGGGAATTAAAAATGAATGATAGGCAAATATTTATGCTCCAAGAACCCTTCACTCCCACTGAAACACACACTACATAGACACAGGTGTCTCTTTAAATAAGACAATGTCCCTGGTGGTTTTACACTCAGAATTCCTGTTGGCTTCCACTGTCTGGAAATTGGCTGAAGGTTAAGTATAAAGATAGAAGGTCACCTGTAGTCACAAAATAAGTCATAACTATTACAATTTGTCATTTAACAACTTGAGAAACATTCAAGTAATGAATCCTTGATTACCCTTTCCTAGTAAATGCATTCTTGGCATGATAAGAGCATCACGTAGGAGTCAAATGTGTGAATATAACCCAGATAAGAAAAATAGCTGACACCTGGGCACTGCAAAATGAAAATCTAACTTCTCCTGTAATGTAATTAACTCTTGAAACAGTTTAGATTTATTTGAATGGGGAATCATCACAAGATTATTTTTGCCATTGGGTCATTTTTACCTTTGTTTGAGAGGTGTCACGCTCAGTAGAAACCACTTAGAACTGAACTTGTTTTTGCAAATTACTCATTTGATCTTTAGTTCTCATTTATCAGTCTGGAAAATAAGGTAATTGGAATACATAGTGAACATGAATTAAGTGATGTATATTATAGGAATGTTTGAAATTTTTGTAAAAATTTTAAACATTTTAGCCATCAGGAAGTATCCACAAGACTGGTGTGTGGATTTATGATGCTGTGTTTTTCCACTCAGGAATACTCTTCAAGAATACTTTGCTACATCAACAAAGAAAATTCATCTTTCCTCTTATTTGTATTCAGCTCATGAATGGTAAAAATAGGTTTGAGAGATTCACATATAATGTTCATCAGATTTTAATGAATGTGTGAAGTGATTCCATCACAAATGTGTACTTATAACTTCTGCACAAGGTCAGACTTTGTCAGTATTGATTGGGAACAGAATTAAAATGCCAGAAGTTGTCCAGTTTATCATCAAGCTGCTGAAACCATCTTCTCTCTGATATTTCAACAAAGAAGCCTCAGGCAATCACAGTAATTATTCAGAAAAGCAAATCTCAACTACTTTTAAATGCAAAATTCTCTGTCCTAGCCAAATGATTGTTAGCAAGGGATTACAGCAATATAAAACATACTTAGCCCTTCCTTATGCATGAATCAATCTTGTTTACATCTGACCAAAAGAGAAAAACAAAGAAAAATACTCAGCCAAAAATTCTAGAGATCAGGTTTCAATGCACAGCAGATGATGTCAATAAATACAAAATAATTCAAGAGTGTTCAATAATAGCTAGTTTTTAGCTGAAGCTTCTTGTGAGATAAATCAATACACTCCAATAAGACCAAAGTCTGTTCTATGATAACCTTCAAGTTATTTCATTTAAAACAAAATAACAAAATATTCCCTCCCCTGAAATAATCTTAAACCTGGTGAGAGTTTTTTTTCTTTCAAGCTCAGAGGCATAGGTTTGAAAGCACATGAGCAAACGAGAGAGTTAAATGTGG
Source organism: Aegithalos caudatus (assembly GCA_013389925.1). Taxonomy (NCBI): domain Eukaryota; kingdom Metazoa; phylum Chordata; class Aves; order Passeriformes; family Aegithalidae; genus Aegithalos; species Aegithalos caudatus. The sequence continues at coordinate 202,565 of WEIU01021398.1, forward strand.
GACTCTCCCTTCTTTCACTGAAGCAGGTTTTCTTACATGCTATCAGAGTAGCTGAGATTAAAATAAATAAATAAAAATAGAATGTCAGGGCAAGGAAAAAACTTGTCAGCCACAGCCTGCTCCTGCTAGGAAACAATGCAAGAGAGGAGCAACTACAGCAGGGTAGACCTGCAGGGCCAGGTCCCATGGCAAACAACGCTTATCACCTCCCAATCCTGCTGGTTTTCCAAAGGAAGCCTTACCTGTCTGTGCGCAAGGAGGGGCTGCTAAAGCTGCACAGAGCTAACACCAATGGCTGCACCTGCGTGCAGGCTGGGCTCCCTGCTCACCTGCACTGACCCTGCAGGCTCCTGCGGGTGTGCTCTGCCCAGCGCACGGCCTGGGCTCTCTGGCCACGCTGCAGTACCCAAGGACAGCGCTGCCCTTCCAACGAGGGCACATCTCCCACCCAAAGCACTCCACCCAACTGACTATTTCATTTAGGTCCAAATGGCCCTTCTGCCTGAAGAGAAGTGTTGGCTGCTGCCTTCATCTGTCATGGCCATCTGCTCCACTCCTTTTTTCTTCTCAGCATGACTAAAGTAACTCACATATGAGAACAGATTGCGGGACACACATTAACCTCTTTAGAGACCGTAAATGATCCCCCAGGAGCAGAGAGTTTGCTGCTTAACTCTGATTCCCCTTCTCTTGCAAGCACACGTGCTCTTATGCCACTGTTCCCACATCGGAGTGTTTCAGGCTTCTCAAAATAACTGTCTATCTAATTTTCTCTTTGGGGCACATTTTGCTTTCAGTTTTTACAGACTTCCCACTGACGTCAGGGAAAGCTATGTGCACATATCGAGGGCAGCATGTGTCCCAGAGTCAATGGTTTCTTTTTTCTCATGTCTTTTCTACTATTGTGGAATACCATCTTAAATCAAGTGTGTGTCATTAAAACGTAATGACATGCTATGGTTTTTTTAACTCACTGAATGAACTTAGATACACACAAGACAATCATCTTAAGTACCTATCAACACACACCCTTCCTATAAACATAAGGTTGGTAGGGGTTAGTGGGATAAGATTTTAATCTTACTATTAAAGGTTCCTAAAAGCAGGTTTTCTATAGAAAGATGTAACTGGAAATGTTTCTCTATTTAGTGGTATTTTAAAAAATAATATATAATTCCATATTGATTTACTTTTTATGTATGGACTATAAGACAGTTGTTACACAAGGATATAGCAGATTTTTGGAAACCCCCTCTTTGATTAGTAGTTTATGAGACTAGTAACATATTTGAAATGTTTCAGTTATTAGATGAACCTACATATTAACAGCCACACATTTCAAGTGTTTGAACCTTTCTATACCTTGTCTTCTGTAACACTCGCATTACAAAATTTAGATCATTTGATGAGAACGAGAGCAAACTCTGTCTCCCAGACAGCCTCAGCTCCCCTGTCATCCTCCATTGTGCAGCAAACAGGAGTAACTGGGATTTTCTGTATGCTCCAAGCATCAGAGCAAGGTGAAATAAAAATGTCTGAGGTTCAGGTGAAGGCACCACCCAGCCTGGCATCAAAGTGAAAAGAGCTTTCAGTCAGAAACATGTTAAACTTTTGTTGTAGGCTCAGGATAATCCTGAGTATCCCTGTGAAGATCTCATCCTGCTCTCTAATTGCACCTCAGCTTAATCCCTAAAGCATGAGATTTTTATGTTCCTTACAAGGTCTGCTTATATTAACTATTCTAATGCCAGGTATCCTTGCCACCCTGCATGTTGTGATTCAGCCCCGGATTCTGGTCCGTTTCTGAAAGTAAATTTACCTTCATCCCCATTCCACATGCTCTTCTCTTGGCAGTGTCCAAGGCTGTAGAGTTTGTTCTGAAAGCTGTACTGACCTATTGGCATCTCTCTCAGAAAGGATTCTGCCTTTAACTGCAATTTTCTCATGGTTATGCAGCCCTCACAGAATTACAGAATCAGAGAATGAGCTGAGTTGGAAGAGACCCACCAGGATCATCGAGTCCAACTCCTGGCCTTGTAATTAATGTGTTTTAGATTAAAATACTTCTGTTGGCTCTACCTGATTAACACATTTATTTATATATTTTTAAATACTTTTTCCTATAACAGTAAGTTCCAAATCAATACTTCTGGCATGCAATTTTGTTTAATAACATAGGCCAACACTTAATTAGTGTCTCATAATCATGTCAAAATCCTGCTACCACAGTAATATAATCTGTGCTGAATGTTTTGTTGTTCTTGTCCTGGCCTGCTTAAAATGAAGCCATAATAAACATCGTTTATAATTAATATATGAATGGAAGGAAATTGAACTTGGACCCTCTCATCTGGGTACAGCTTTTGTGGAAACAGTAAGTGGTGGTTATGTAAGTTTTTCTAGGCCATCCAAATACAGTCATCCCTAAGGATGTACTGGAGTATGTGTGCACAAGGTCAGGATTACAGTGTCCTTACTGAGCCTCTCTTTAGCTCTATCACATGCAGCTGTGTCTTGAAAATACTTTGGACCAGAGACCGTATTTTTCCATTTGTTTTTGGAGAATCTGAAGGAGCCCTGCAAGCAGATGATAACAACTCCGAGTGAATCGCCTGCTTTTAGAGGAGTCCTGTGGGATTTTCCTTCCATCTCATGACAATGATGCTGCCCTATTTATTGACTGACTGTGGGGATGTGCCTTTTGGAAATGGCTGAAAGACCACCCCAGCTGAACTCTAAACAGCTACTGTATATAAACTGCAGTATAGGAACTCCTAAAACCAGCATGTTCTCCCTACAGAAATAGTGCAATGGAGCTGACAGAAACCACTCCAGGATGGGTTGCCTTCGATGTGTGCAGCTCAGAGAATATGTCATGTACAGACACAAAGTCACTTTTTCTGCAGGATCATCCATTTTTTATGGTAGGTACTGAAGAAATCCTGGACAAAAGCAGCACAAGTCTAAAAAGAAATGTATACTCATATTGCCTTTCTCTTTTCATTTTTATATTGAGTTTCATTGCCACAGATGATGCACCATCAAGTTTATGGCCTTAATAGTGTAGCCCATAGCTCTGTTGGTGTGCAGCTCTTCTGGAGTTCACTGCCCTGCAGAGCATGGTGAGAGTCCTCTGTGGGTGCAGAGACACCTGTCCTGTGGTGCAGGGCACACCTGGGAGCACCTCTGCCCACACCCCTTGGGTCTCCTTTTAACCTCACTGCCAGGGCTTTGAGCACTCCTGACACTGCTCTGACACTCCCCACACACTCACACTTGCCATGGGCATCTCTTAGAACACTGCTTTGGAAGTAATTGAGCATTGACTACCAAACATCTCAACGTTTCCAAAACAAGTTTTAAATCTGCTGATTTAGGTGAAATCACAGCCTACTGAGAGCCACCTGTAAGCCTCCTTGGTTTATACATTTGGGGAAAAGATTAAGTAGCAGCTCCATTAAGCCATATGCATATTCATGCAAGATTTGTTATTTGTATACTCATTATTTTTTCTGTCATAAGCATTTAAAAATCAACACCTTTTGTATGCAAATTTCTCCTTAATAATGCTTGCCAGCCTTCAAATTAATGAATTGCAAGCATAATTTTGCACATGACTTTGAATCACAGAACAAATTAAAATTCAGCCACAAAGATGCCATTTATCTTCAGTTTTGCAGTAGATGATTCTCAGTGCCCTGTGCGTCAGCATGTAAATATTCTGGCAGGAGATACACAGCCTTGTACAAACAAATTAGTGAAAACTTCATCTACTGATAGTGCTTATTTTATGTTCTTATATGTTTTCAGTAACTGCCAAGTACTCTGAGCATTTGCACCACAGCTGTGTGTGCATTTCTATATACACTGCATTGACAGATTATCAGCTTAACACTATGAACAATATACAAAAGGCCTCCTCCTCACAGATCTGTAAGGGTTATATAGGGTTATATAAGGATTTGTGTGACTTAGCTGAGCCTACAAATCATAGCAAAATCTAAACCTTACACCTTCTGATATACTAAGCAAAATATGAAATTTCATGGCAAAATTCTCTAACTGTTCTTTCTGAAACACTGCTTTCTTCAGAGTCCCCAGCAACAGAACTGGCTGGGCATTTCCACAGCATTCTGTAGAAGCTGTTTCTTGTCTAAATGCAATGAAATGGATGCATATTACTGAAAGTTTCTCCTAAATGAAACATGCTGGTGTTGAGGGCAGTTCATTTCACACTTGAGGACAGGTTTGAGGCAGGTTGTTATTTTGGTTTCATCAGCTTTAGTTACTGCTTGGTTGGTAAAGAGGAAAAAAAATTAATCAACTGCACTACAATTAATCTGTGATATGATATGGCATGAGCAGTTATTACTCATAGTGAAAAGCAATTTACCAATTCATCCAAAAATAGCATAGGAAAAATCTTATCTCTAAAAATGATCATCTTATGCATTATTTCCATTTATGCATTATCTCACTACAGCTACTTCTTATTAACTTTGGAAACTGTTAAGCATTTCCCTAATGTGCATATCTTACTAGGATTTTCCACCTCTTGTGTTTCCAGTTGTTATAATGGAATTTCTGAAGAGATGGTTCTTACTTCTATCCCCCATTGCTTTTTCTTGATTTTCCAGTTTTTAACACCTGCTTCAAAAGCCTTTTCAAAATAATTTGATTTTCTTATATGTTTGGGGGTGTGATACTTTCACAGTATTTCTTTCTTTCAGGAAAGGTACTCAAATCAAAAACAAGGAGAAAAGAATTCAGAATGTTTTCCACTTAATTTGTAGGAGATTTGAGAATTTAGTTGAGTCCTCGTTTCTCAGAGCTGGTTGTGAGGTGTGGGCAGTACCTTGGGATATTTTACTGTAACCAAGGACTTCCACTGCACCTCTGTGGTGTTCTTGTCTTCCTGCCACAGTAATAAACTCCACTGATTTTTTTTTACTCCATTGCTATTTAAATAGTGTATAGCAGCACCACTGAGTGCTCCCAACAACAGACCAACACCAGCTGTCCGAGCTGCCATCAAACCTGGGAGCAAGTTAGTTTTTATTGCAGCTGACTCTGATAAAACATTGTGGTGGAGAGTTAATCAGGAGAACAGTCTGCTTTTATCTTGGCACAGAACTGCCCTGGGCACGGGCTGGTTCCCACCCAGTTGGGCTGCATTTGTCACAGCTGAATTGCCTTGCTGTTCAGCCTTGCTCCAGAGCACTCTGTAGAGCACATGAGCTATGGCAAGATGGTGTTTGAGCCCTCTGTGTTTCCTGGCACGGGCAGGATCTACCACACACCTTGTCACTCCAGCTGTTTGCTTTTTTTTTCATTCACGCTTAAGTCAAAAAGATCTACTTGAGGTTAATGAGACAATTGTTGTTGTAAAAAACACCAATCACAATGACTGTTTTCCTGCTCCTTATTGTGTACGTGAATTGATGCTGGAGACGGAGAAGTATTGTAGCATTCAGTATTGTTCTCTATACAAGCAGACAAAAAATTGCTTGCTGGAGATAATTACCCACTCATGTACAATTCAGAAGAACAAATGGGTCTTTCATTAATTTTTTGATTCGGTAGGCACATTTTCTTGCTCTTCATTCTTAAACGTAGCACATTGAATAAATATATCTTTTTAAGTTTTGAAACAAATTTAGACTAAATTATACCAAGGTGAATTTGTTAAGTTCCCCAGGACGTTTTGATCTGTCCATTTAGTCACATGCAGGTAAAAATTTGAGTCTCTTAATGCAGCATTCATGCTGAGGCACAGGAAGAAAACAAACATTGTGCTAGGAAATTACCCTTTTAAATGATGTAATTGTACAGTGAAATACCTGTTTTCCAGACTTTTCCAGTCTTTTATATTGCCTATAACCACTAAATATGCAATTAGTTTTTTACTTAAATTTCCAAATTACAACCTCATTGCTGCTTAGACTACAGGGGTGAAGAATCTTCTGAAAGCATCCTCTCTTGGTTAGTGAGTCTCCCACCTCCCAAAGGAGAGCGTTTTCAGCACGGTCCCCATCCTATCATCTGTGTCCACATTTAACCCCTGCTGAGATGTTTGGTTGCATACAGAGTCCACAGTAGACTTTAACTATCAATGCATATCCAAAATTTTTGCTTTTCAGCACACCTCCTCAGCTCCGTCATTTGTTCTCATTTATGATCACCTGACAAAGTTTTCACAGGCACAGATCCAGCTCTGCTATTTTTTAGTATCCTCAAACCTTTCGTTGTCTGCCTTGCTGTCTGCAATAAGAGTTTACTAAGTACAAAGCAGTTTTCATTTGCTTATAGCAAAATGATTTAGATGTGATAAAAATAAGGAGACTGACACTAACGAGAGGGATTTTTATAGCATTGAGAAAGCTGGGATTGCCACTTGTGATTGATCTGTGTGGAGCTTCACAGCACAGTTCTGCTTTCTTCAATCACCATTATTATACTAAAATGTTAGTGATACAGTCAGCAAGTCATACGCAGCTGCTGATTTCTCAAGTTAGCAAAGAAAATGCAGGTAATTCCGAAAGACTACAATTTTGGAAGATTAATTTTTCACTGCTTGTTGAGAAAAAAAAAGAGAAACCACTCAGAGATGCAGAAATAGGCCAATTTTGTAATAGCTGCAGATGTTCATTACAATTTGTATCATGAGAATTTTGTTCAAACTCTGTTCGTATCACAGATAAAAGACTGTTATGAAAGTGTTATAAGAATCATTCTATTTTCTGTTCTCTTTTAATCTTTGTAGCAGTAATGAGTCATCACAGAATTTCAGTCTTCAGTATATTGCCAGTTTCACAATCACATCAAAATGCTTAACAAAAAGAGAAATTATGCAAGTTGAATTCCTTTTCATGAAAAATTTTTAAGAGATTGTTGATCTGTTTAGGATAAGTTGTTTTTCTAGGGCTCTTCCTGATGCAACATTTTCTAATCATATCTGTGAGGTAGATTGCTGCAGAATCCCAGGCAGAAGATGTGTGAAATATAATTAGGAGTTTTTATGTGTATAATAAGTCATATCATACATCAAATGCACGCTTGTTAAAGTACCATGATGGATAATTTACCACCTTATTCATGGTAACTGAAACCACACCTTCAGCTTCAACAACAACATAGTTCTGTTTCCAGCCTGTAAGGGGCAAAATCACCCAGAAAATCATCAGTGCCCACCTTTGCTGTGCACAGAGGACCTGGTATGAGGAGCCCACATAAATCCCAGATCCTGGAAGCACCAAGCCACCTGTTGGAAAAAAACTTGGCCAGTCTTTTTCCAAGTTTACAAACAAATTCCCAATCTAGCTGATCAGGAGGTGTGTCAGATACCTCACTGAAAGTTGTATTAATGTTAAGAGCTTTGAAGAGGCTGGTTCAGCCCACAGGGAATGCTCCCTGTCAGTCCTGGGGGTGCCTCCTGTCCCTGAGCCTACTGCTGCCATTCTCTACTGCTGGCTGGTGACACTTGCCTGCTTTGTATAAGGACATGCTGAGGTAATAAATTTTCATTACTGCTTTATTAGATTGTTTTCAGTTACATGTACTGTAATATACTTATACTGTATACAAGTACTTTCTGTGAAAATTTTTTCATCTCCAAGTTTAAATGGGGAATGAATAACAGGAATTGCAGAACAACAATCCAGTGGATTGTTTCAGAACTGCATTTACCCTGCTCATCAGTTCCATCACATAATCACTTTCACACTTCCCTGAGTAGCTACTCAGGGAAGGCAAAATTAAAGGCAAAAATCCATGTTCCATCACTGCTAATAAGAATTGCCATTTTCATTTCAAAAACTCATCTGAGGAATGGAGCCTGCTGTAGCCAGGCTTAGTACAGATACACAAGCAGACACAGACCTTACTTCATCATGCAGATGATTATTACTCATACAGAAAAACCATTAAATTATCTGCAAAGGACAGTATTTCACAGCATAAATGAAACAGTAAGAGGATTCTCTCATCTGTCCTTTAAAATAAAATAAAAAAAAAGGACAACCAAGTGACAGTGTACCACAGTATCAGGGCTGATTGTTCCAGGGTAGTTTAAGTTAATGCATGAAGAGAACTGCAGCTTTCATGTTGTTAAAGTGTTAATGGACACATTCATTTCATTGATAACAGAAAGAAATCCAGTCCCATAAAAATATCCGGCAAAATTTTCTATCCATATTAAAATGAATTTCAGGCCGTTGCTCACAGTTACTATGGAGTATTTAAAGGAAGAGATGTTTTATTCAGTGCTGGCACAGCTTATCAACAGCATGTGTCTGCACTAGCAAGGGGAGCCTGCTGTACTCCATCAAAGGCTGGGGCAGTCTATAAAAACATTCAAGGAACTGGGAGAAGCAGCAGACTCTGTTCCAGCTAAGAGAGACAGCAGCTGTGTGCCAGGATGTCATACTTCCTGCTGTAACAAGTAACAATAGTGAGCATAAATTAAGGAGGTGGAATGGGAAGTGATGGAGAAAGAGTAACTGAACAATTTAGTGACAGTAATTTGCAAATTGTTTAACTGGTTGGCATAGCCCAGAGCCAGCAGGGCTGGATCCAGACTTGAATATCCCTTCCTGAACACTGCCATAGGTCTGCCCTTAGTTTGGATGGAGAATCTGACAGACAAATAGTCCTGGGAAGCTGAGCCTGTAAAAAATGGACACAAAGATCCTGCTGCACAGTGCTGTGCTCAGGAAGAGTGAATTGTTTCTGGATGGCCCTCCATTCACTTGACCCATGGCTGAGAACAGAGATTCATTTCACACAGGTCAGCTGAGAGCCAACAGATAGAGGTGACCTTCAGGTACTCAATTTGGTTTGTCCCTCTGGGTTGGAACTGAACAGCCTCACATCATGCTGCCAGTTCTCTGACTCACACAGCTCTCTGTTGGCCTTTTTTTTTTTCATTTTCAAACCTTGTACTTTGGTTCTGTAAAATCTCTGCAGTGACATAACGAAAAAATGCAGCTTCAAGCTTAATTTGTGTTCTTAGACATATATACACGGCAAAGTTCAGAAGGGGAACAATTGTTCCCTAAAGTGTCTGTACCTTCCAACCAGAAGTGAGGCCCCCAGGGAACAATAGAGTCTCAAAAAGCAGGCAGTGATGCTGAGAAAGAAACATAGCCATGGGATGTCACCACACAGATTTACAGATGCCCAGCAGGATCACCCTTCCCAGGGTGCTCTGGAGCTGCTATTTAAAGTTACCCTGCCACCCAGAAGAAAACAGGGCAAGCAGCAGCTGTCCACTGTGGAGAGAAATTGCCTTTCCACACGTGTTGGGATTTCTTTCTTCCTGAGCTTGCCAAGAATGATAAATAAAATAAATAATTCTCTCATTGTATGGAGGAAGCAAGAAGATCTCTCACTCAAGACCCAGGTATGGGTACTCAAGCTAATTTCTGTGGCCTCCTGTAAAATGCCGTGGAGCTTGGGGTTTCACTCCCAAAGGATCTGTGTTCTCAAGGGTCAGCACTTGTTTGCAGAATCATTTCAGGTTTGCCAGGTGATGTTTTAGCTGCTTTAATTTCCTCCCCTCTTCTTTGGAGCATTTTTATTGCTACCTTTCCAGTATAACACTCTATCAGCCTCACAGAGAATATTTGAAGCATTTGGCCTCCCACAGTAGTACAAAATTCCCTAGCAAATCTCCTACTCTTTTAGAAGAAAGTATAATTGCACTATGTCTCTTTTTCTTTTCCAAAGCTGAGTGGGATTTACACTAATACAAGTAGAGCATCAAAGGAAATAAAACCTATTTGTCAGTTTTCAGCTAGCAGAAGAGAAGCACCCACCCACCTCCATCCATGTGGGTGTTCTTGGCCTGTACCAACAAGGTACATGCTTTAAAATAAGATTGGAACAATAAAGCTTGGGAATCATTCAGCTGAAATCACCAGCCTGCATACACTTGGCAGATTAAAACTCCAGAAAATTTCAGGCTGACATTTAGAATGAAGTGAGATTGTTTAAACTAAATTTAACAGTAACTTTTCTCTAGCCTCGTCTCCTCCTGTCCCTAGCACGGAGCTGGGGGCAGTGCTCAGGCTCTGCCTGCCTGGCTGGGTGCTGCCAGCCCGAGGGGACAACAGACACTGCACCTGCCCTGTGTGATCCAGGAGGCTGCAGAGACACCTGGCAGAAACCTGGCAGAGGTCAGGTTGATTAACCTTTTAAAGCCGTAGCTGGAAGATATTTTTCTGTATCCTGTGCTGGAAAAGCGCCTCTGGTTGCTGGCTGACCGACCTCTGTGCTAACCCCCAGCCTGTGTCAACCTTCAAGGTGTGTCAATCCCTAGTTTAACATCATGCTGCTGCACTGAAAACTGCAGAGTTATGCTGTGCTTAGTATAAAGTGTGGCCATGGCTCAGGAAGCAATTTTTTAATCTTTACTAGAACTACAAATTGTCCCTTCAGGTTTTTGGAATAGATGCATCAAGCAGATTATTGGTTTTAGCTTGGTGTTGAAAAGCAGCCATGAATGCCAAGAACTTGTTTTCCATGATTCCTCAGTACTTTGTGCAGTAGCAGCAAAATTTGCCCAGCTCTAACTAAATTTTCTTTCCCTGATTTATGCTAATCCCAAATTTTATTGTTTCAGTGACATATCCCCTTTGGAAAGGGTAGTAGAGGTTCATTTTCTCATCTACGCAATTGGTTTCAGTCCCTATCTTGAACTGTAGCTTTGGTGGTTGAAAGGTACTTGCCTAATTCCCTGACATAAGGATATTTTTTGGGGAGGTGGGGGGGCAGGTGTTGGTCTCCTATCCTGTGGGTTTGATTAAGACCCTCAGTCTGCAGAATTATAAAGTTCATTAAAAAAGTGTTTTCACAGACCCTAGGAACCATGAAGACAATGCTGGAAGAGACCTCTGGAGATTATTTATTCCAAACTCCTATTCAAAGCAGGGTTAATTTCAAAGTCAGATCAGGTTACTTAGAGCTTTGTGCACTCAAGTTTTGATAGTCTTTAAGGATGGAGAGACAGATCCTATGATACTATGGTCTTCCTTTCTGTTCCTTTAAAGACAGACAATCAAGGAATAGACTCGTTTAAGAAAAGCAAGCTTCAAGAACTGCTGATTCTTGCATACAGCTGGAAGAGGTTGCAGAACTCACTTCACCTGTGAAACAGTTTTTCTTTTCAGGAATTAAAGGTTTTTGATTTTTAATGGATGGAAACTCATTTCTATCTCCTAAGAGAACTCAGCCTCCATTTTCCTGATGTGTACAGAACCATACCACTTTATAACAAGTGCTCTGCTAATCCCTACCCCAGACCAGCTGAGAATCAATCCATTCCTAATTTTACCCAAACTCTTACTCAGTGCTTTGTCTCTCACTTCCAGTTAGCTACCTAAGGAAGGGATTTCTGTCTGGATAGTCTCTTCTCTCTGCCTTGATTAGATATAGAAAGATGCTTAACTTGGAAACAAGGAATGGTGATTGAGATAGATTGTAATGAGAGTGGGAGCAACTCTGGGTTCAACTTACAAAGAACAGCCTTACCAATATGTAGAGAATGTTAGGATTGGATTTCTTGCCCATTCTGCATATCCTACAGGCACTCACTGAAGCTGGAAGTGGCCTGGATGGAACTAGCCCAGCTGCTTTATCCAGCATTACTTCCACATAAGGATTCTGTGCGATGGGGTGTTTTCCCTTTGGCAGTGGGCAGGACGGAGAGATGGGGTGGGAGGTGAACACCACCTGGCACCTCAGAGCACAGTCAGCACAGGAATGGGAAACCTACCCAGAGGAGGCTGTGGCATTAGCATCCTCCTCCCAGACACAAACAGGATTTCCAGAGCTGGAAGCAGCTCCCAGCCAGCTCCTGAAGGAGTGTGCTGCAGTGACATTTGGGCTCTCAGGTTCTGGAGCACCAGGGACCAGCCCTGCCCGGGGCACAGCCCTGCTCTCTGCAGAAGGCTTTAGGGATCTGTGTGAGGCAAGCAGGCGGCCTTGCTGTCCTGGGACATCCTCACCACATGCTCCAGCAGGGCAGCTGACCTGCCAGGCTCCATAGCTGGGTTAGCTTGCCTCTAGGAAAAGGAGGCTTTTAGTTACCCACATGAATCGTTCCTGTGTAACATCCAGAGACCCACCTCAGTGCATTTTGGCTGTTTAACAATATTCACCTCTTCACCTCATGAACAATATTGACTTCATTCCACTAAACAAAATGAAGTGAGCCCTCAGATATTAATTGTAATGTGCTGGAGCTTATTTTTAGAAGCTTAGAGTACTTAATGTAGGAGAGCTCTGTTGTTCTAGCAACTGCATGTGTACCTATTCCTCAAGAGCAAATCATTGTAGTTAAACCTCACCAACTATCAACAATTCATCTTATTTTCCATGATGATGATATACATAAAATAGTACTTACCTACTTTTGGAAATATAACTATATAATCCTTCATTCAGTCCTTGTTCTTAACAGGCAGAATTTTAGTGAATACCTGTAATTACAGGCAATTTTGCAGCTCAAATAAAATGTCAGATAAATAAGGGCATAGCTCACACTCTACTAAACCTGTGGAAAGACTCCTATTGACATCAGTAGGAATTCTACAAGGGTTTGAATGTGTCATCCCCCTTTACCCCCTTTTTCCTTGTACTCTTATCTGTAATCTCCTCTATTAAATACAGTTCACCTTGTACATGATAAAAGAATCCCTGTATAAGGGTGAGAAGAATCTCTTAATAGATAGAAACAAGTTGATGACAGAAGCCTATTATGGTTTCATGGGATTATGTGGCAAAAAAATCTAAAGACACTCCCAGAAATGAGAATTTTGCAAGGAGATTTCCTTGCACTTTAAGCCAGAATACTGTGTTCCTTGAAGATATGAGAAATCTTAGGAAGCCTCCTGGGCATTGCCTCACTGGGGACTCTAGCAGGAACAAGTTAAGTGAATTTGTTTCCTGAAAAGCTAGCCTTTTTTTATGTTGTTTTTTTTTTCCCCTCTGCTTTCTTTAATATTACACAGGGAAGCATTCAGAAGATCTTTAGAACCTTTGTTCAAATGAGATATAAGAAACCATCAAACTAGGTATGAGCTGAAAAGCATGCCTGAAATATATATGATATTCATTTGAAAGCATATCTCAAGACATTTGCAAATCTAGAGCTGCCTCTTTCATAGCAGACTGTGAACAGAAAAAGCAGAAAACAACATGTCTTAACATGTCTTAACTTCATAAACAGGAATTTGGTGCTTTTCTCCAATTATCTCTGTTTTCTCTTCCTTTATTTTTCTCTCGAACCATCTGCAGCCTTAGTGAGATCTTTGCCTTCCAAAGCCTGGTAAATTCACATTGGGTAGAGAAGTACACTTGCTGAGCACCAAAGCTGCAACAGTTCTTTGCTGTGCTGTCCCTGGCAGCAAAGCCACACTGAATAATTCCCATGTTGTCCTGTCCCCTTTCCCATTCTGCTTCTTGCTTTTCCACCTTCTCTAGGTTACTGTCCCATCACATGTGGTGATTCACCTCTTTGTAGGGCACTGGCTGGAGGATTAGGATTAAGAAGGAAAGATTGCAGGATTTCGGGTTTTTTCACAGTCTCTGTTGGAGACCTAGTTTACAGCCTGCTCCCCAAAAGCTAAAATACTCTTGCCTAGAGGTCATCCCCACAAATATCTGCATCAGCCCAGCAAAGGGGAGCAGAAAAGGACAGTGGTGAGCAGCAGAGGCCAAGCCAGGTCAAACACTTCCAGCACTGGCCTTCACAACCAGCAAAACCCTATGACCAGCAGACACTATGACTAAAGCACGGGGCCAAAGACAATTAACAAAGACAATTAAGTTATGTGTGACTTCAGGACCCACTGAAGGGTAAAGAGTAGTGCGTTTACCCCATTTTTTTATGTCACCCGCACTTCTTAGTCCTGGTTAAGGGCAGATGCACCTTCCTGTGGGTAACTCACATGCTACAAATCAAAATCTGGGCTCAGCTGTTCATCTGCTATATCCTAAGTTCTGTTTAAATCAGTGTAAACCTTGATAAGGATCCACCAACTCATTTTTTAACTTAAATTATTTTTGTCTTTTAAATTAAGTTTTTTTGTACCCTATTTAAAACCCTCCACACGCTTTCTCCATTTCTCCATACAGTACAGACTTATCTGCTGCACACACTCTGCAGTGATTGAAAATGCTGTGCTTTTCACTCCCAGTGCAGCCAAGTCAAGCTGATAAACATGCTTCCCTTCCCCTTTGTGTCAGTTTGCAGTGTGCTGAACTTACATTTTCATTAACTTGACTTTAACAAAACTTTTCTCAGTTCTCCAGGGATAACTACTCCCCAGTGTAAGTGCTCAGAGCTTCACTGAAGTCAGACAACTTATGACAATTGCTGCCAGCCGAGGTCTGGCCTGAGAGCATTGGGTTGTGTCTGACACCTCAATTCCTCATGAAGCAAGATTCATTCAAACTGCTGTCCTTTCACTGGGCAGCTTTCTGCATAAGGATTGCATGGTTTCACCAACATCTTCTCTGCTGAAAAGCAGCAAGGGGATGAGAGTGTTCCTCAGCAGAAATATCTGCAGCTATTTCTGCAGAAAGTTCTTTGAAAGCAGTTTTCATTGAAAGGGAAAATGGAAAGACAAGCTCATTGTTTTGAAATGTAATTTTGTTGCTAAATTATTTATTGCCCCTTCTGCTTCTGTTGCCGCACGTGTTCTCTCAAGCGAAATGCCCTTAAAACTGATCACATCAATGCCACTCTGTCTCTTTGCTCTCACTTTTCCATAGTACTACATTTCCTTTTTTCCTTACATCTGCTGGGAGAGCTGTGGCATATCAATCGCAGAGCCTACAGCTTTACAGAGTTACCATGCTAGACACCTTTGAGTTTCAGGAATGAGTCAAAGGTTTTCTCCTTCCCTTCTGTCCTTTTGCAACACAGAATACTGGCAAAGATTCTGTGGTTGTTTCTTCCTTTTACTTACACTACACGATTCTAATTATCAGATAAATTTATAATCTCATTACACCCCCACCCCTATCTCTTTCAGTTTGGTAAATGTCACGTTGTTTGACCCATGACTTACCAGCATGCTTGCATATTATGTTTAAAAGTCAAGTTCAGAAATCGCCACTGTACTTCATAGTAAATATTTATCTCATGTCCTTGGCAATAAGGCAAAATTCTCACCATAGATTTAAAAACAGCCTTCAAAATCAGAAACCATTACCTACAATTCGGTTTATTCTCAGTTCAGCCATATATAATTACTGTACAATATCAAGCATCTGTCTATCCTATTTATATTGCCAAGATTAAATTATAACCATGGTTTTATTCACTTTATTTCTACACTGAGAACTAGCGTAATCCACATTATTTGCAAAAGTAATCACTCTCAGCCATTTAATAGTATTAGCTTTTCATTTTCACTCAGGCTTCAAAATCTCTTTCCATATTAAATGTATTAACAATTCACAAATAAAAATATTTTCTAGGTATAACTATCTGACGTTCTTTATAAATGTAGCAGCAAGAGCAGTACTACCTGATTAACGTCAGTAGCATTAGTGTAGATTTATATACTGAAAAAGAAGGGAATAAGGCTCTCCCGATGGAAGTCTCCTCACCAGGGTGCTACTGAACACTGAGGGTTGCAGTGCCCAGCTCAGCCAGTAACTGGAAACACATTCACTGCCTCAGTGACATTCATGCTGCCTCAGACTGTACACCCAGGCACACATTGCTCATCTGAATAATTCCATTGCCATCAACGAGATAATTTATATAGACCAAATTCATATACAGTTGCATGTTTTCAGGCTCATGCTATACAAAATCACATAAGTGTGCCTGCAAAAATGAGAGGGAGTTCTGGGTTTTGGTCATAGATTAACTCTGTTGCTTTTTCCAAGATCTCGTCTTCCACTCTGACCATTTTCTTTTGATTGATTTGACATTTTTTCCATGTCTTACATCCATTTCCCAATGTTTTTAATTTCTGAGGCTCAGCCTTGTCCCCCTCTGTCCCGTTAGTCTGAGCAGCAGCAAATTGGAAGTAAGCTCTTTGACATCATCTTCATTTTTCAGTGATGTGAAAGGACACAAACGTTGCCTGGACACTCCTAGCCTGCCTTTCCCAGAAAAATCCTTCCTTGAGTACTGAGAATGGGTGATAAATGTCCCGTAGATGCCACTTGTAAGCCCCCTTGCTGAGGGTGGGGTGGCAGGGAGCTGCTTCAGAATCAGGGATGTTTTTCCACTCTGTGTGTACAGAATGACACAGCACTGCCTACCAGCACCAAAACAAAATACCAGTAGCTAAAATATTTCTAATAAACTGAAGGGGTTAATTTTTCCTTCAGTGTTATCAGCTACTTTTGGTGGGACATTAAAACCCAAACCATATCCACAGTTATAAATTCAGCAGCATCAGAGGAACTGGTGGCAGAAGTTTATTGACTGCTGGTGTCAGCATCCCCCATGTGTAATCCAACCAAGCCCCTGCAACACATTCCTTTCTGAGCACAAGTACTCTCAGTGCATTTCCTGCCTGTGCCAACCAGCCCTTCGTAGCAGGAATTCAGAGAACACAAAATGTAGAGGATACACAAGGAAACTAAACTGCCCTGAGATCTACATAGACCTCCTGTAGAACAGATCTGAAGGACTAGGGGTTTCCTTGGTTCTGTCTTTTCCTTTTGGTGATGGGAAATAAGGAATCAATATCCATGATTCAAAACTAAGATAAAAAATTGAAAATTCTACTTTTAGAGTTAGAATTAATTTTTGGTTTAATGCCCAGACTTGAAAAACAATTATTTTTAAAACAATATAAATGCATTGGTTTTTCTCCTCTGCTAGCATTTGTGGGATTTTTTTTCAGCACAGAGTAGCTAATCTTAGAATGAAAAAAGTGAAAGTGGATATGCAAAATTCAGGCTAACAATCTTAATATATTGTTGGCAGTGTGGTTTTTTAGTCTCCTCAGTTACAGCAGTCTCAGTACTGGAGACTAGTAATAGCAGCAGAATTTTACTGTGTTTTTATTAAATTCCAGTCATTTTAACTGTGCTAGTAAAAGAGTTTCAGTTAAAGTTAAGGAAAATTTTGACATATAAATATTACAGTAGGGAACAATGAAGAAGTAAAGATCAAACTCTGTGCTGAAACATACAGGCCTCTAAGATTTGGGTGGGGGAGAAAGGTTATTCAGCAGCTCATTTTCTTTGGTTAATTTTAGGTTGTCATTTTTTCGGGCATTAGAAGTGAGCAGATGGTACTGATATTTTGCCCACTTTTATCATCGCTAACTTTTTCATTTTGAATATTCATGTAGCCTCATTGTCATGGAAATGCACACACAGGAAACTTTAAATCAGCCCAGCCATGTATGTGCTTTTGTAAACCTTTGTTTTCCTTATTTAGCTGTGAAATGAGGCTGTTTATTCATTAATCTACATAATTTTACCATTTAGTGTTTTAAGAAAACCTGGTGAGCAAGTGTTGGCTATACTGAATTAATTTTGGAGTACAAGGATGTTTTTGAATCATCAACCAAAAATTGCTGATTTTTTACAATGTCTCTCTCATCACAATGCCAAACCACATTCTGAATAGACCTAAATCTCAATTTTAGTTGAAATCACATTTCTGAAGTTAAAATACTTGAAAAAATATAATGTTATGCTTAGGTTAACTGTCAAGCTTTTCTGCTTCTATAGCAGATGGTAACTGTGACCTTGAAATTAGCAAGGAGATAAATAATTTGAAGGTACAGATTGAGTGACTTATGGGCTCCCCTTTTCCTTTCAGTGCAGTCTCACTTCACACAGCCTCACTGAGGTCACTGCTGGAACCTGGATGAGTTTCACAAAGGAATTTGACAAAGCAGAGCATGGACTCTGCACTTCAATCTTGCCAGCGCCTCTTGAAAAAAGTGTTACTTGGATGAAACTTTAAACAAAACTATTGGTTGTGAATTTACAAATTAGCTGCTCAGAGCTGACCTATAAGTAAGCTGAATAATATAAGAATCTCATTGCTCTTACATTTTTTGTCTCTTGGTAAAATCACTGAACAAGTATCAGTTAATCTGAATGAAATTTGGTAATTTGGGGTGTTACGATACAGAAGAAATAGGTATGTGTACCTATGACCTACAGCCCAAGCTTGCTTCAGTCTATTTCCAAATGCACTATAATTTTTTAGTCTAGATTATGTTAACAATTACAGATTTTTAACATTTCTGGATATTCAGTCTGGCTATCTAATTTTCCTTGATTCATTTTCAAAATGTATACTCTTCTTACTCCAGCCAGAAATACTACTTTACTTTGTACTCAAAAAGTAATTTCAGTTTTCTATTCCTGTGTATCTACATTGTAATTTTTTTAAAATATGTTCATACTGCACTTAAAATCTCCTTCTGGACGCTTGGGATAGGATTTAAGCAGGAGCTAATAAAATTACTGGAAATCACTAGGGTATGAATTCATGCACACTCCAGTTAGGTCTCTTAAGATCCTCTCTGGTCTTAGCTGAAATTTCAGGCATATTACTGAGTCTATGGGTTTGGACATACTATCTCTCTTTTTCAGAAATCTGCAATTACTGTGAATGAGCTCCAGCATTGTAACACTGCATAACCTCTGTGCTTTATTACTGGCCTTTCTTAAAAGCTCAATACCTAAGAAAAGAGAGAATTTCAGCAAATTATCAAATATTCTCCTCAACTCTAAAACGTACTTCTGAAAAAGTACTTTTGAGAAATGATTTTGATCCAATACTTAATTTCAGTACAGTTATAACTTCCAGGTATTTAGTAGCCTAACAATGAGAGAATGAAAAGAGGTCAGCAGCTGAACCTAGGCCAGCTTCATGACAAGGGAAATTTCTCCTCTTTTCTACTGCAAATAGAGGGCAGATTGCCAGATCTGTGGTATTTAGCTCTTTCCCTCTTGCAGTTTAAGTGTGATTACATGTTTTACATATCTCTGAAGTCACCTTATTTCTAGTTTTTACAGTTCTTTTATACCAACCTGTGAATTGGGAAAATTGAGAAATCTATGTTCTCTTTCTCTTTTCCAAGCCTAACTACTTGCAGGTATAATTGGAAGACCTATCCACCTTTCTGTTCCTCTGGAAGAAATTTAGAGCAGGAATAAATCTGTCAAAACTCCCATTGGATGAAATAATAAATTTGCTCATTTACTTTTTGGTACTGTGCTCAGAATATATAGAGCAGAGAGTATATTGTATAATATCTTCTCCTCTGGAGACAGGCCATTGTAATTATATTAGCAATACTCTTCCATTGTAGTTGAGCTCATGCATACAAATAAAAAATAATTTAAGTAAATTTCACATCTTTTTTCTTT
Organism: Aegithalos caudatus; assembly: GCA_013389925.1. Taxonomy (NCBI): domain Eukaryota; kingdom Metazoa; phylum Chordata; class Aves; order Passeriformes; family Aegithalidae; genus Aegithalos; species Aegithalos caudatus. The sequence continues at coordinate 221,933 of WEIU01021398.1, forward strand.
TTTTAAAGAGACATTAGACTACAACTCTCTAAATGAGTTTTTCTCAAACATAAATGTAAAGCTCTCAAGCCTGAATTGAGCCTTCCAAAGCTCCATTATCCGATGATCACTTGACACTTGTACGGCAAGTGGTGTTGTTTTGAAAAGGTTTTGTGGTCATTGTTGGATTACAATTGCAGAGCATCCACAAAAAGATAATTTGGAAAGATTTTTTAAAAGAAAGCAAATATGCAGAGTTAGTGTGATGCCTGTGTTTTCCTTCCTGCCTCTCTGCACAGTAAGCAGGGAGTAGATGGCTCTCTGTGGAGTATGGAGTAGCAAGCAGGGCCTGTGAGAAGGATCACAGATGTCTTTTCCTCAAGAGGAGAGAGGGTGCCAGGCATCAGCTGGCATGTGCTGAGACCATCTGGGATGTGAACAGGGCCCCGGGTGGATCCCCACATCCCTGACACGAGGATGAAGAGGGAAGGTCAGTCACTAGGAGTGTAAGGAGCAGCCAGGGCAGCCAAGTGCCTCCTCCTCCCTTGCTCAAAGGAGGTCCAACATGAAGCACAGACCCCTCCCTGTGCCCCACAAAATTAATCAGATTTGAGGGAAAACTCACTAAACATGCAGATTTTCCAACACCTGGAGAAACAGCCTGACAGAGGAAAGAATTTTCATCTTCCACTGTAGCAAAGAAAATGGTGAGTATGAGCCATATGTCTCATGCTGGTGTATGAAGGAAATCACTTCCCTCTACAGACTAACAAAAATGGGAACACCCCTGTCTGACTGGAGTATTTGTCATGGGTGGAGAGCAAACAGCAGCTGCCTGAACGGCTGGCAAATTTGACCAGTCAAGAGCAGAGGTGACTGAGATCCACTCTGGCTGCCCAAGAGTGAAAGTGGTTGGTGGCTGCTGCTGTTCTGCTCAGGTGCCCTTTCCAAAGCTGATGTGAAGTGAGGGGGTCAGGAGCATCCCAGGAGCTCACAGTGCAGGTGAGGGGATCAGGAGTGTCTGCTCTGCATCCCAGGAGCTCACAGTGCAGGGGCAGGGCTCTGGAGCTGGCTCTGAGGGCTCAGAGGGAGAGCTGACCATGCACAGCTGCCCAGGCTGGGCATGCACAGGGGCTCACCAGTTGGTGCAGCTCTCTCTGTTAATATGGCAAAAGGTGAACTGAAGCATGTTCATTGCTTTCCAAATACTGCTGAGCCAGTGCACAGTAACAACAGACAGGAAGATTTGACAGAAACAACCAGCTATTGTCTTTGTCAAGTGAAAAAAAGGAGGATTCTTTTTAAAAGTGTCCATTTTGCTGAACGAGAGTTTGCCTGAAATGCAGGCAGTGAGGAGAAGCTGGTAATGAACTGGGGCATGGTTTTACTCAGCCTGCTGACTTCAGAAGCCAGGGCTCAAAATCAATGAAATCAATAGCAGCCCTTTCTTTGACTGCAATGTTCTTCACTGTGGAGCTCCGGTGATATTTGAAGTATGTCTGTATTATTGAGACACATTTCATTTGCTGTGCACATTTACTGGATGTGTGGTCTCCTTAGCCTAAATAAGCTTATAATGCTCCTCCAAAAGAAGGAAAGAAAGCAAAAAGAGAGAAAGATCAAAGGGCAGGAAACTAGCAACTGCACTCTTACAGGGGATGAGCAATAAAGTACACAGTGATATGCAAAGAGTTATTTAGTCAAAGGCACTGAAACTTTACCATTATAATGGAAATATTTTATTTGCAAGTAGAAAGACTTATTTTGCTGTAATTCCAAATATCTTAGTAATGACCCAAAACAAATCACAGCTACACCAAACAGGGAATGTTCAATGGTATCACTGAAGAAAACAAACAGTAGCTCACATGTGTTATTGCCCTTAGAAGTCTAAGTGCATTATTACCCATAATAGTTCTCCTAGTAGCCATCAAGCTCTTAGTAGAGGAAGCAAAGAAATAAAGCAACACATTAGATCCAGAATGGACAGAGAGGTCCCCCAGTACCCAAACTGGAATTCCAAATACACCTATTCTAATTCTAATGGCATTCATTCAGTGTAAGGCATACAGCAGTAGGGCCATTTTCAGTAAGATACATCTCCCTCCACCAGATCTCTATCTTCCTTTTCACATATATCCAGCACAATAAAACATGGACTGTGAATCCTTAATTATAGGTACATATAAGCACTGTTTAGAGGATAGTGTGCTGTATTGATTTTTCCATCCTAGTTACCTCAATGTTTAATAATAAAATGAAACAGAAAATAATTACATCTAGCTGGGATATTAAAAACACTTCATACTCTGTTTTAGTCACAGAGTTTCTGTTCTCTGCTTTAGAATGACCCAGCTCATTATGTGGGAGCCAAGGCAAGAGGCAGCTTTTATTAAGCTGTTTATCTGAAACTATTCATCCTGATTTAAGAGCACCTTTTTGTAACATGAAATTCATTAGGATTTTTCTGTGTCCTGATGCAGGTACTTTTCAGTCAGTCTGAAAAATAAGTGTCTTGCTGCAATACTTCTATTTCATGTGCTCTGTATGTGCAAATGAAGTCAGACTAGTCATGACAGAAGAGGAAAATAACTGAAATATCCATAGATTACTCAAAGAGAATATGGATATTTTTCTACCCAGCTAAAGGCCAGCCTGAGACAACAAAGCTGCTGCACGTATCAGAGTGGTTGTAAATAAGCTGAGGAACATTTTCTGCAGAAGCTGCAGCTGGATGGATCAACATTTACAAATGTCATGGCTGGTGGAAGATATCCCTGGTCTTCACCTCACTGGGCTCTCTTAATGCTCTGAAATGCAGCAGCAATCTGATGGGAAGGTGCAGAGTAGTGTGCACCTGATTCAGCAGGACTTGCTTCTTTGAGTGGTAAATAAAAGCTAATCCCAGTTTGTGTAAGTGCATCAAAGAGATGTGAGCACAGCAACCAAACAGGTGCACACTGCCCCCCCTGCACAGACCCCCAAGAACTAATGTGCCATCTAAGGAGGTCAGACTACAAGGCCAAGAGAAACCTCAGTGCTATTATTATCCAGCATGTTAAACATCTCTGAACTTACTCTTCTTTGAACTGGAGTTCTAAGAAAAACATCTACTTTCGATTTTCAAATTATCATTGATAGAATTCTTCACAACCTTCATTAAATTGTTGCAAGATCTCCTGCTGTTAAAACTGAGTCCTATTTTTAGCCTGAATTTATCAAGAATTCATATCTAACCATTGAGCCTTTGTTAAAGCTTTGTTTGCAGACTGAAGATACCATAGCAGAGTTGTGCTCTCCACATTGGTCCTTATATGCAGTTGTCTCCTTTCCCCTTCACATTTTCATCAGCAAACTGAACAGAATAAGCCTTCTAAGCATCCCTGCATCTCTCAAGCAAAAGCCTTTTCAATTGTACTTTTCCATTACAGCCCTCACCAGTATCAAAGAAAGAAATATTTCCTCCTAACCAGTATTTCCCTATCTGTATATATTCAAAGACTAATCCATTTGGTCTCAGCATCACACTGTGATGGTTATCTACCAGGATCAGACAGCTTTTTTACAGAGCCTCAATGTTAGTCTTTTATCTTGTAACTATGGCTTGGCTGTGTACGTAGGTCTTGACTTCTATTTGTACTACATTGTTTCTGTATCTTTAGACATCCTAGGATGTGATCCACTGCACTCAGATAAATAATCTATTTAGGCTATACACATCAGGAATTTTTTTCCACTTCATTTTTAATCACAATAGAGTCAAAAATGGTGCCTTAATCACTGAAGATATTCACTGAAGATAATTGCTAAGGAGTCACAGTGTTCAGAGTTAACAATCAAGAGACAAGGCTCACAGGAAGGGAGAAGAGAAACCATGAGGAAACTGCCCTGATAATCACAGAAAGTTTATCCAATTTAAATATATCACATTACATTGATCTTAAATCGCCTTATCTCCTGGCTGGTTATCCTTAAACCACTGTGCTGGACAGTACAGTCCCTGAGCACCTCTAATTGCCAGGCTCTGAAATCAGTAAGTGATCAGGCAAGGCTCAGGGCTGAATGCACTGGATTTGAACCTTATCTTCTGCCCAGATTTACATCCTCCTAAGGCTCCATTCAAAGTTCGCCTTCTCCTTGTTGTTACCAAAAGAGCTCAAAATACAAGCCACCCTTCGTAACTCTGGCATATAAAGACTCATGAACATCAGTCTTAGACACTTTTCTTCAGCTCAGATGAAAACCAAACACTATTCTCATTTGCTCTGGTAAAATAGGAACAGGTTGTAAGAGGGTCTGTTTTGTATTTCTATTCAAAATTTCTACACATATATCTAGTTCAGAATTCTGTTTCTAGATTTTTTGAGTTTATTTCCTGTAGAATATTACTTTAGTATGTAACTGCAAGTAGTCTAGTGGTTTCTTTTTTTTTCCCCACTGTGTGAAGTGAATATTGTCTGATATGTCATTTCTCTTAAATACTCAGAACTCCAGCAGAAATTTCATAACAGTATATGTGCTCAGTAGGACATTTTGTGAAGCCTCTATACACGTTTTTAATTAAATATGCTACCGATGCAAGTTTTATAAGCAACATTTGGCCAGTAAATGTTATAATTTTAGCAATACAGGAGAACTACATCTAGTCGTCCCTTCTAAGCCTCTGTCTCAGATGTTTAACAAATTAAGTAAAGAAGCTGCTGCTACTGTGACTCTTGTTTGTTTATTCATTTGTTTTAGAAGATAATTTGTTTTCTGTGAGATGTTTGCCTGCTCCAGCACTTCGTTGCCCCGGCTGTGCACGCACACACCGGAGGCAGGCATGTGAATGCCTGGTCCCAGTCGGTGTCTGGGGGGTGAGGCAGGACCAGCCGTGGGCAGCAGACAGGGGCAGACACTGCTCTGTCGGGCTGCAGGGCAGCGCTGCAGGCTCCACTGCAGGCTCAGGACTGCAAGGCTGCCCTGCAGAGCCAGCAGGCTCGGGGATTCTGCAGGACACTCACTCACCAAACTCAGGCCTGCTGAGTGGGGTTTCTCTAAGGTTGCACAGAAGCAAATGCGTGTCTCCTGTGATAACAGAAACCACGAGACCGTCCTCTCCTCTGCTTTTTATCTGCTGGGTGCGCAAATCTCACTGCAGGGACCAAAGCTCTGAAAGCTTTGCAAGAGTGTAGCTGGCAGGGAAATAAAGATAACCAACGCTGCAAAACGTATCAGAGACAAGTGGAAGAAACGATATCACTTACACAACACTGCTGTAACCATTAAACTATACTGTTTCAAAAATATATTATTCCTTAGTTTGTGTCTATTTATAATTTTAGCTGCAGAATATGTAAATTCTTGACTTTTATTTTCAAAGATCCATATTCTTCAGTTCTAGTAAGTGTCTTTGAAATATTTCCCTTAAATGAAAACTTACATATAAATATTCAATGAGTTCTGCTGACCAGAATAGATGTGCTCATTTATCCTTCAGGCAGGCATTTCAGAGAGTCAGGAGCAGTTATGCTTACATGGGGTTTGGTGCAGGAAGTGCCTTTTAGTGTCAAGCTTTTCTGTTGCTATGAGCTCAGTATCCACTCCACACATCTGATGTGGATGCAAAGTCTCTTATATGAATCCTCCTACATACACTTCATTCTTTTTTCATTCCATTCACTATGTTGAAGAGATCATTGCAGGGGGGTTGGATTAGATAGCCTTTTAGAGATTAGAGATCCTTTCCAACCCAAACTATTCTATGATTTCTCTCTCAGTTCCCTCTCATGTCTCCCACAGCTTCTGTGGTTTTTGCTTTGCTCACAGGCCGTTCAGAGGTGGGGACTCGAGTCCCAGGTCTCCACTGGTTGGAGAGCAAAGGACAGGCAGTGCTTGCTTCTCTTGTCTGATACAGCCAAAGTGCATATGCTCTCTGACACACAAATCTCTCTAGGCTCTAAGAAGGCTTGACTTAGTCTTGCAGTTTGTTTTTTTTATTGCAAGCAGAGTGTTCTCTATTAACTCTGATCTATCATTTTCAAAAGCAAAAATATTTCTAATGTTAAAAATCTGCTAGAAACTGCCTGAACACATTCATGATCAAGGACTAGCAGAGGCCAGGCCACCTATCATTAGTTTTTTTAGATGTCATAATGGTACAATTTGCTCAGATAATCAGTCTAGAATTCTAAACTAGAATTCCTAATGTCATTGGTATTTATCATCCAACCACGCAGCTGGGCTTTCACTGTATGATACAAATGGCTCTGGCTGTGCTCTTCATCTGGGGAAGGATCCTGAAAGTGACATTAGCTAGATATTTCCCTGTAAGTGTAATGAAAGAGGTGGGCAAAAACCCAGTAGATTGCAATGCCTTTGTACTGCATCTGTGACTGATTTAAGGGAAGCCATGAAGTTTAGCAGATTCTGAAGCAGATTCAGCTTCAGGTTTATGGCTGAAGCTGCATAAAATATTTAAAAGTACTGTAAGAGGCCTAGAGTAAAGTACCTCTAATGCAGATGTTCAAATCTCAGTTTATGAAGAATTAACACTTGGCAAAACTGTCAAAGGAGGGGGGCTGATTAATAGCAGATAGAAACAAGATTTTTTTCTTGACCTAGTTCTGACTGAAACCTTTAATTCCCATCCCATTAAAGATAAACACGAGAACAACAGGAGCATAGAGAGCAGAGAGTTATCTGGACTTGATCCTGGAGTTAACGTAACAAGAGGAAGATGTTCAAATTAGTGCCTCAGCTTTCTGTATTCGGCCTGAGACAAAAATGAGCATATAAGATAGTATTTGCTGAATATCCTGAGTGGCTGAGAGTCACAGTGAATTATTTGGTGAACTGGCTTCCTTTCTCATAGCAAGGATCCTGACTTTGAAGCCTTTGAAACTCTGAAGAATTAGAGAACCCTGAAACATGTTGCAACAACAATTAAAATTACTGTTCCTTTGTGTGCCATCACTACAAGATAGGACTTCCTTAGGAATATACACAGGGAGCATTGGCCTTGTCAGTGCCTAACAAAGTGTCTTAGATCAGCCTTAACACAAATGGCAGTGGATCAAGCTGGCCCTGAAATGAAGAAATTGAAACATGTGTTGACCACTATGTCAGCAAAATACCATGAGCGGGCTGCTGGGAAAAAATAAGTAAACTCATTCAAAGAAATTACACAGAGCTCATGTCATTGCCTGTTTTTAACACTTAGTATCTGTTCCAGGGTTACCTTACGCTAAATGTTGGATTATCATATTGATGTTTCACCCTGGACAAAGCAGGGATCATTCCCAGACTCCACTAAACAATAAAGCTTCTGGGAAAACTCCACGGTGGATCAAAATGTGAGTTTTCTTTTCACTCTTCTACCTCCCCACTTTGGCAGTGATCCTTCAACTGATTGAATAGAGAGATAGTTTCAAGTAAATATATTCTCTTATATATAAAAGCATCTTATTATATGCACACTTTAAGTGAATATTCCCTGCAGGTCTTACTAAAGAATTGAAAATGCACAAATTTGGGCTATATTTAAGCAATAATGATGGAAAAGGCTGTTTCTTTTCAGCTAAATGTGCCAATACTTATCTGGTAATTAACTGCTGGGAAAGGCCTCCCTGTCAGTCATTGCTGCTTAAATAAGTATTAGATAGGGGGGAGGGGAGGAAGGCTTGTCATTAATCACCAGGAAATTTCAGACAGCTGCTGTTTTGCTGTAATAGAACATGCAAGTATTAAGAAAAATCACCAACAGTTACCTTTTATAATTATATGTGGTCCTGCAAGTTGTCTTAGATATGGCTCATTTATATAAAGCATTTAGACACCAGCCCAATAACTGGTAAGAAAATAGGACTATAAAAAACTTTTAATTTGCAGTACACTCTCTGTTGCACTTGATTGCTTTCAGTGTGCTTTCAAGTAAAAAAACAAGAGGATTTGCTAGGGACAGCCATGCATCAACATTCAGAGACTGGGAAGAGCTAAAATCATCAGCCTCAGGTGCAAGCCATAAAGAGCCTGTTCTGAGTAATTGGTACACTTGGTATTTCTGTGTGGTCTTGTGCTTCACTGCAATATGTAACAAGTATAATAAATAAGAAATGTGGTAGTAATTACAAATTATTAAAAATAAATATACATTTCATATTTTAATAAGTACATCTTAAACGTTAAGCAAAATTAAATTTATATATATGAATGTCACTTTTATAAATATGTCAAAATAAAACAATTTAATTTAACCTACCACATAAACAAAGCATGGTGAAATATCCTGTATTTCCACATAGTCAAAGAAAGCTCAATTCATAACTGTCTGACGGTTCTATTCCAACTTGCTCAGAAACAGCTGCATGGAATCACTCTCATGTCTACAACCCATGTCCCTACTGGGCTGTGAAAGTTCAGCTTTCTGCAGCACTGAGCTGCTCTCTGGAGATGCTCCTGGGAGCACTGTGCCAGGGCTCACATGTTGTCCTGCCCTTGAATTATTTTGGTCCTACTGTGAAGCCAATATCAGCCACTGGCACTGATCCCAAGGGAAGCATCCCTAAGAACCCTTCTACACTCAGTCAAGTGTCCCTGGGCATTAAAGGCACCTTGGCTCCATCTGTGTGCCTGTGCCTGTCTCAGGAGGGGTAAAAATGACCCCATCTTTCCCAAGGCAGCACATACAGGAGGTGTCTGCTCTGCCAGGGCGAGCTGGGGCTCAGCCTGGCACATATTAGAGACTTGCATGCAGATTCAAATACTTTCACATGAGGAACACAAAGGCTTTTCTCCATCTTAGCAAAAGGGTGGTTCCTTCCCTTTCAGAGCAGAAATATTCAGTACAAAGAACTTTCACAGCAATACATTCCAGGATGAACAGTCAGCTAGTATGGTTTTCACTGGATGTTATAAATATTACCAGCTTTAAATGCTGGTACCCATATGGACTGAAATCCTAACCTCATCAAAATGGGTGGGAGCTTTGCCAGTCACTACATTGTGATCAAAATTTCACACACTGTATCTTAAAATGTAAAATACCACCATATGGAATGCATGCAAACCCCCACCTATTTGCTCTACCTTTAGCAGGTATTCTAAATTAAAAAAAAAAAAATATTTCTACACGACTTACTTTTCTGAAATTTCAGTGGAGTTATATGTATGGATGGCACTCAGATGAGAGTAACTGCTTCTAGATATACTGCTAAATACACCTTGTTTGAATCCTAACATTTCAGGATGAGAGTTCTAATAAGGCTCATCAGAGACTATAATAGCTTAGCAGGCTGCCCTGGGGCAAGTAACAACTAATGAAACCACAGGATGGATATTTTAGCCCAGACACAAAGCACAGTTAATAATTCCATACAGATACATTCCCCTCTGCAGTAGAGCTGATGAGCCTGCCAATTTTGCAGCATTTGTACTCAGCACCTCACAGAGCTCCCCCCTGAGCGAATCAGCCCAGGTGCGTGCCCACTGTAACAGCCACAGCCAGACCGCGCTTTGTGGCAGCGGAGACAGAGCCAGCAGTCCAAGTGCTCCATTACAAACACCAGGAGGCCCCAAGCAGCAGCCCCTTGTTGTTCCAAAGTCTCCCATACCTTTTCTCTGCAGCCTCCCAAGGGCAGCTCCAGCAGCTCTGGCTCTTTCTCTCTCTCTTCTCCAGCTCTGTCCGGCTCCTGCCCGGCCCTGGCACGGCCCCTGGCCCTGTCTGTCCCTGGCAGGGCTGTGCCCTTGGTGTCCCTTGGCACCAGCTCCTGTCCCTTCCTGCTCCCAGCACGGCCAGCAGAGCCCAAGGGAGCCCTCCCAGCTCCCTCACTCTTTTTCCCAGCCAGAGCTGGGAGCACACGGCTGTTCCCACTCTGGGATAATTAACACAGCTGCACTGCATTAAGGGCACGATTGCCCCGGCCCCAGCTCAGCTGGGAACCCACAGTGCCTGCCTGGAAGGAACGCCCTGGCACGGAAAAAGGGAGAGCACTTCGTGGAAAGCCCGTGTCACATAAAGGGGAAATGGATCAGAGACTCAGAACTTTGTTTTCCAACACTGAAGACTGAACCTAAGTCAGGCAGAACAAAAGAGTACATTTGTTTCTTCTACACATGAAATCGAAGGTAAGCATTTTTTCTGGTAATGACAAATTTTAATTTAGGCTTAATAGGAAAGGAGAGAATGGAACATTTTAACTGAGACATTTCATATATTACTTAGTATTTCATGTGATTTTTTAAAATAACTCCAGACACTTTCACATTTATGCATATTAATATACATAATGCTTCACCCTAGATTTAGGCTGTGTGGGTGGAAGTGCAGATCCACGCTGGGCACTGCCAGCAGCTCCAGAGGGGATTTGCTTCCTTGGTAGTGCTGCTGTGTCTGCTCCAGCTGCTCTATTGCCTCTATTATTAATTACATCCCTCTATATTACCTCTGCTCCTGCACCTGGTGGCCCCAACACGAAAGTGCTGCTTTCGTTGGGAGTTCAACGAGGGAGTCAATAGAGAGGAGCCCAGCTCTCCTCTGCTGTGCAGCGCCTCTGACAGCTCAAGACTGGCTGTGTATATTTGGGCTGTGATTATTTCTGAAGCAGCTTCAAATTGCCTGCGAATGTCACAAAAAACAAATGAAAGACAAATGAACTCAATTAAAGATAAAGGGGGAAGGAGGAGCTGGATTTTCAAAACTGCTTATATGATTTAGAGGCATAACTCCTGTCATAACTCCCAATTCACTGAAAATTTACTGTCTAAATCTTTCAAGCTCTTTTGAAACCACCACCCAATAATTTTTCCCTGGGCAGATATCACTAGCTATTGCTTTTCCCCAGTGAGATAACTGTATCATAAATAACATTCAGCAAAATAACTCCATAATACACAGTTTTTATACACTTTTAATACACTTTCACAAGGGTAAAATACTGTCTGTATAAAAAGTTTAAATGGTTTAGTTCTGCCATGGATTAATACATATTTAAACTGTAAAATATTGATTCCTTGCCAAATCTCATCTGGGGTACTGCTTTCCAAGTCTGTCTTCCATTTCACTTTGGTTTAAAGGATCAAAGAAGTTCCACTGCCCAATAAGCCAGTCTTAGATTAAAAATGAAATGCATCTAACGGCTAAAAAATTTGTGTTATGTTAGAGGTAGGCAAAAGCTGTAAAAATGCATTCACTTCACTGAAATTAAACCCAAGCCCCACCTTTGTGGCCTACAAAGTTAATTTTTCAGTGCACATGAACAAGAGGCTTCTTTAGCTCATGCTGAAGTTTTTGGAGCACAAATTAGTCCTGAAGTTACCAATAGACACAAGAAAGTTGATATCCCCTCAGTAACAACTATGTTCTGTGATCTGCCAATGGGCCACTGATCCATCTAAGATGTCCCATTTTACATTGCTATTATAATAGCAATTTTAAAATCAAGATTTGACGTGGTACTAAGTTAAATGCCTTGAAGAATTCTGTACCCTACATTGAGAGAGCTGCCATTTTCAACCAGGCACCCACTTCTGCCAAAATAACAAGATATGCCTTCTAGGAAGGCTGGCTGGCATTCCTTATGTTTTTAGGTTCAGGGGCTTTGCAGACATAGCACCTGGATGAACTGTTTGTTATTTCGCTCGGTAGTATCAGACTAACCTATCTGTTATTATCTATATCATCTTTCTCATATATTAGATCATATTGGCAATCACCAGCTGTTTGATAATATCTCAGATTGTCAAAGCGTATTAACATTAATATTTTGGTTTTGAGAGACCTCAGACAACTTTAAGGCTCCTGGAGCTGTGTGGGTTAATCTGAAAACATTTTTGGTTTGAATATTTCAAAGATGTTTTGCAACATTTTAGTTTGTTTCATTTAATAATCTTTCCTGAATACTTCTGCCTTTCATGCATATTTCTGAGATGTTGCTGTCTTACTCAATACTAGAGGATGTATTTTGAGTACTTCTTAAGAAATCCTGTAATCCTGTTCATTGTTTGCCTTTCTCACTGGGATAAATTAATTTCAGTGAAATGGAAGCATAAATATGACAAACATTTGATCAAGATTTCATTGCATTTCCAGAACAAACAGTACCCAGTTAGAAAAGTTAGAAAAGGACGTGGTTTGTCCATGAGCTGTCCCAGATTACAGATGGATATCCACAGGGCTTCAATCTGATCTCAGCCATAGCAGTGAGGCACTGGCACAAAGTGCTGGGGATGCCCCACTCAGGGAAGTGTCCAAGGCCTTTGGATGGGGCTTGGAGCAGCTGCTCTAGTGGAAGGTGTCCCTGAAATCTGGTGATCTGGAAGGTCAGCACAAACCATTCTCTGATTCCATTAACCTTGGCCACAGATGGGTTACATTATCCATTGCAGTATCTGATCTTCCTTATAGCTAAATATATTTTAACAAGGCCAAGTTTTAATTTCTATCAACAACAAAGACCTTGCCAGCTCTCTGTTCTTATCTGTTCTGCAGGAAATATGTGAGTGTACGTAAATATCTATATGTACAACAATAACTAAAGCAACAAAGGAGAGAGGGAGACAGATGCATTGGCCAAAGCAAATTGTGGAATTCTGGGGATGATCAGAAATCTTAGAAAGAGAAATGAATCAAAATTCAATCTCACATTGGGACATATTTGCAGAATAGCCCAATACCTCTGGCCATAAGGCAGAGCAGGTGTTTTGAGGATGTAAGAATGTTCTCATGTTCTCAGAGTGGTTGCAGATTTCTCACGTGTCATCCTTATTGCTCCTCAGCCTTAGCACAAGGCTAAGGGGGAAAACAGCAGGATCAGAAATAAGAATATTCCAGTTTGAATGTAACAGTTGCCAAATGATACAGTAAGATTTACATGTGTACAATGACAACCAAATAGGTTCACTCAGTCATGAGAAAAGAATATTAGAAAGGTTGATATATTGTTGTTATTACAAAATACATGTGAAAATACATCTGAAGGTAATTTTTTTCCCATTTCATTATAGTTTACAAGATGCACACTCAATGGTAGCCATTAGCTCTGTAAATTATGACATAATGAATTCCTACCTGATCCTAAGCAGTGCCATTATAAGCAATTTTAGCATATTTTATTGGATCACTGAAAATTTTATTCTCTGGAAGACTGTAATAGAATGAAGTGCTTTATGCAAAATACGATGTGCAGCCTGGAGTGCTAATCCAGCACCAGTGAGACTCCCTGGCTCTAATCAGCACCCCAAATTCAGAAGCCAAGAGCTTCTCCTCCGTGCGTGGTGGCTGGCTCACACACAGTAGTCAAGAACACCTCTCTGGTTGCCAAAGTTGGTGGTCTCCAGCTACCTCCAGAGAGGTTCTTCTGAGCTGAGTATTTTTCAGGAAGATCAACTTGGTAGCTCCTGCTGAGCACAGTGCTACTTGCCAGCAGGTATTTCTGTGTCTGGCACCTCCATCACAGGGAGGAAGAAAGCAAGTGCTAAGGAGAGCTTAAATGTTCTCCATTTGAAGTCTCAAGACAGGGAGTTTCGTCTCCCTGGGTGTGAATCCTGTGTAACCAGGAGAAGGAAGGTGGGGGTATCAAAGGCAGCTTGAGGGGCTGTGGTGGGATGTGCTGCTCTGAGACACCTGCAAGGCTTCTCTGAGCACAGCATCTCGAGGTCTGCCAAACCTGGGGGTTCTGCACTTTGCTGGCTCTTCTCTACTCCTTGGTACAGCCTTGGAGTGGAAAGAGGACAAGCCTGCTGTGGGAGCCTGTGAAGCAGCGACTGAACATGTCAGCTGATGTGTCTCCAGGTATTAAAAATCACAGCCTTGATTGTGGCAACCCATCTGCAGTGATTTTCAGTTTTTTTAAAATATTTAGACCCTAAACACTTTCCAAAGGAAAGGTAAGGTAAAGTTAAGGCTTGTGGGTTTTCCTGCCTTAGTTACTTTTCCTGGATCCCTTATAGACCATGACCCTCTGGGGCTCACAGGCCACAGGCTGAAAACTGCTGCTGCAAACACAAAAATCAAGCAGTGCCACTAATATTATTTATAGGCTGTCGTTCATTTCATGGCTTCTTTGACTGTCTGGGCTGCAAGCTTTTCAGGTCAGGAACTGCCATTTTCCATCTGTAGTGCTCAACACAGCAAGAACTTGATTTCAGGTGACAATCCTGGAACCCAACAATGAATGACAATAATGAATAAACACAATGATTGTCCCCTAGTGTCAGGAAGGATTCCTTCATGGAAACCAGCAAGCCAGAGACCTGATTACTGTGAGCCAGAGGAGATGAAAGAAGTTTCACTTCCCACTACTGAACCTATCATTTACTTATTTTTGCAACTATTTTATTGTTTTTGGGTGTGACGGGTACTTCTTCTGGTAGCTATTGTATTTGCAAAAACATGCAGTGAGAGTGTATAAAATGTTGTGACATGCTTGCTCTCTTACAAGTGGCTGTCCAAACACCGACACAAATATTGTACCCATGCTGTTCACTCCAGAAAACTGACATTTCTAAAGATGAGGCCAAATGTGTTTACAGATATATTTCTGGATTTATTCAAGCTGAAAGGTACTTCTCATCTTTTGAAATGTCAGACTGCTGCTCCAAGAAAAATGAGTACGAGATAGGGCCACTGTTGCACAGCTCCATTTTTAAATTAGCAATATCTGATTGAAGATCCCAGGATTCATACAGTTCGGTGTTTTGCTGTGATATATTGCCTGCACTGGCAAAATGTAGTCGAGTGCACTGATTATTTGCTTCCATTGAGTGCCCACAGCAATCCCCAAATTCCAGTATCCTTTACCACTCTTATATGTGCTTAAACATCTGTGATATCACCTGGGGGGCTGTACTTTCTAAATGAAGATCTAATAAGCTGCAGGGCAAAGGTTCACTAAAGAGCTGCTCTGCAGAGAGGTGAGCAGAGGCATAAGGGGAGGACAACATGGTGAAAAGTCTCACTGAATCTGCAGTGAGCAGGTTCCCTGTGTGTTACAAGAGCAGATGGGGAATGGCAGGACTGAGAATGTCAGAAAAATCATGATCTATGTCTCCTGGTTCAACTCCCACCACCTATACCTCTCCTAAAACGTATCTTGACCTCCCCTCTACTTTAGAGCCCTCTCCTAAAATTGATGTGTCATATCAGCCCTCACACCATACTGTTCCTGTACCTTCCATATATATGCTGCCTGAAGATATTTCTGTGTAAAGCATCTCTTAAGGGTATGGAATGTGCAATTTTCCTTTTATCATAGATGAGCTCAGTAGGTAATTTTGAGTATTTACCTCAAAATTGCTTCGATATGAAGAATGTAGCACACCAGGAAATCAAAGAGGAGAGCAGAACATTAAAAATGGTTAATAAATCATTTGACTGTTACAAAAGCCTATTTTTGTTCCTCTGGTAGTATTGGAATTGTGTTAAGAGCTTGCTGCAAGATAGTAATGTGTATTTGTGACTGCTGTTGGAACCTCGATTAAACCCCTGTGCCAAACTACCCCGTCTACACTGAGCAGTGGAGCCACTTTGACCCAGCTCTCTGCTAGAGCAAGATGACTTGTTTAGCTCAATATTGTTCAGTGCAAAATTAAAGGTTAGATTATCTGTAGCAGCTGCAAGGTTTAGGTGTGGCAAAAGCACACAGGAGTGAAGGATCAGGTCAGCCAGCTTCCATTAAAGAAATAAAAGATGAAACAGCTTGGAAAATTTGCCTGGAATTTGTTGATGTTTACCTTTTAGGATTCCCTTTCCCACAGTGAAGGTGTCTGTTGTTGACACTTATTACAAACCTCTGTGCTTGACACAAGCGGGTTTATTTTCACTGCCTTTTCATACAATTTCATCACAGTCTCTCTTCTTTTTTTCCCATATAACACCTTTCTATGAGAACAAATATTGACAGATATTTTTTGCTTGTACAGAAAACAGAAGTATAATAGTAATAATAATAATATAATACAATAATTAAATGCAAGAAGTCTAATATCAGATAGGACTGAGACAAACTCACCCCTACAAACCACAGAGGAACTCAATGTCACACATTTATGAAGCTGTGTGTGGTAGACTAAATCTGTATTTCATGCTGCAGCAAACATTTACACCTAATGATGACAAGTGTATCCTCTTTATGCTATAAACAATTGATTTTGAAGCAAAGATAAGAGAATTACATATTATGTATTTCATCTGTAAAATTAATTAACTCCTTTGATTTAGCTGAGAAAGGTGATGTTTTCTGAAGTTCAGCTTTACTGAAAATTGACCTTTCCATCTACAAACATACCATTTAATTTACAGCAGAAACAAAACCTTCGGAATTGTATTTACTCGGTAACTTTAATAAAGGTCAACCCTTTTCAGAAACAATTGTAAATGTGGCATTTAGCCTTCATATTTTGGAAAGTGTTACTTGAATCTTCACATCCAAATAGAACACTGCCTTTGAATTAAAATCAGCTAAATAAATAAGAACAAAGAAATTTTACAAAATTGCCTAGATCTCAGATGTTGTAATTAGCCTTTAGCCTTTTGTACTGGTTTGAAGGACAGGTGTCTGCCAACAAAGGCAGGAACCTCCCTTGGGATGGAAAATGTGATCCCCTTCCCCCAGATTATTTCAGCTTTGAAATTACAGGGCCTTCAGGCAAAGATATGGGGAAAGGAACAAGAAGGAACAATAGTTCTTTACTAGTGTGTGCATGTAAGACAAGGCAAACAGCAGCAGACCCAGAAACAGGAACAGGACACAACCCCAGGAACAGGACACAATCCCGGGAACAGGAACAGGACGCAATCCCAGGAACAGGACACAATCCCAGGAACAGGACACAATCCCAGGAACAGGAACAGGACACAATCCCAGGAACAGGAACAGGACACAATCCCAGGAACAGGACACAATCCCAGGAACAGGACACAATCCCAGGAACAGGACGCAATCCCAGGAGCTGCAGTTCCGTGCGCAGCCACCGGTGGCGCTGCAGGCTCCCGGCTGGGCAGGGCGGGGCGGTGATTTTCCCGCCACTGCAGGGGGCGCTGTGGCGCGAGCGTCTCCCTCACGCGGTAATGGCGGGCGGGCCGGCGGAAGGGATGAGAAAATGGCTTCCCACACGAAGCCCAGAGCGCAGCTGGCCTCGGTGCCCCTCTCAATGGTGAAATGGGCTGCCACAGGAACTTCAGGTGGAGCTTGGCACACCCCAGGGTTGTAGTCCAGCACCAAAAGCGGCATTTCTCCGCTCCGATCCCAAGAGCCTGAGAGCGAGGAGCCAAGGCCAGACCCTCACCCACAGAATCCCTGCCCTTCAAAGATAAACAGGTAAGATAGTAACCAGCAGCATCATCCCCCCAACCTTGGCCACTTTTGTCTATTTTAAGTGCTGTTGTTATCAGCTCTTAGACAATTAACGGGACAAATTTCCCTGAGAGTAAGAAAAATAACAGGAAAAATCCTAACCTCCAACACCTTTATACTTCTACGGGACTATTTTCTGGAGTCTTCTGTGACTAAAGTCAACTAATGTTCAATACTTACAGTACACATACTAAGAATGAACATAATATGGTTTAAAAGCTTCACCAAGTTCAGGAGGAAATAGAACAGGCTTTTTCTTTGACCTTTAAGGAGCAGATTTGAAAATTCATTGAAGAAAAGCCTATTTATCTGAGACACAGAGGCCGCAGCAAAGCACTTTAGTGTATGGTTGACCTCAAGTGTGAGTAGCCCACTGCAGTCAGTGGGTGCGTCCTGTGCTTGAAGGCAGCACTAGTTATTTATTGTGTGTATTGTAGTTGAGCCCGGGGGTGTCAAGCTGGAGCACAGCCCTGCTGTGTAATGAACTAAAAAACAAACGACACAAAACAAGAAACCAAACAAACAAAACCCCAAACACGCACACATACACAGAAAACCTTACCAAAAAAAAAACAAACAAAAACCCCAACCAACAAAAAAATAAAACCCTCCAAAAAACCCAATGCAATAGATTATGCTAAAAAGCTGACATTTTCAGGGTGGGTTTTCATTAAGACCAGTCTGAAATCAAAGATCTCATTGCCTGGTGTCCAGGCATGGAAAGTGGCATCCAGGTATGGAAAATACCATCCAGACAGTATTTCCTTGCTCTTTCTGCCTCTTGTTCTTAACTGTATAGCTGGAAGGACCAGCTGTTTTAATCTGACAATTCTCAAATACAAACTATAACAAGTGGAGGCCATTTGCATGAGAACACCTTGGAGTTTGCACAATCTATAGAGGAAATAGCCAAATGAGAGATAAGCAGGGATTTAAATGGTGGGTTTTTTCACTCCTGGTTTCTCCCTGAAAGAGTGTTCTTCCTTAAGGCTAGACCCAGGTAGAAAGCTTTCTGCCATCTCACATGATACTCTAATAGGAAAAAGGTTTGGAAGTGTCAGTCTTTCTGAAGGAAACCCCATCTCTTACAAAGAATTTGTGATGTGTTTCAATGTGTGGCTCCCATAAGCAACTGCAGAACCCTTCCAACAGCTTCAGTGAAGAAAGGATTTACATAAATCCAATAAAAAAGCTTACATTTGTCATCATATGATAACATTTCAAACTAGCATGTGGAAAATGCAGCCTAATAGAATTAACCAGAGAATTGGATGGCTCAGGACATTTCAGTCAGATTAATACTAATCTTACATTGATTTATAGTGTGAGGAAACTTTCTCTACAAAATAAACATACTGGAGTCAGTTCAAAAATGTCATAACTGTTGACTTCAATGCCATTACACGTGCAATATATTAAAATTGTCTTCGCAAGAGCCCTCTTCTACAGTTTTTAACCACTATTAGTCCCACTGCCTTTGAGAGCCTAAAATAGTTCTGAATGAATCCAAAATTACTGTTTCTTTGATCTTCAGAGTTAAATACTAGTCCTGTGTTTTCTGGACTGAATGCTGTGGGCTAAAATGTAAGTTTGAGAGCTGCTGAAGCAAGAAATTGTTTTGCAGTGGCAGCATGAAAAAGCCCCCAGAACAAACTCAGTCTACAACATGCAACAGGGCTAGGCCAGAAATATCTTTCTAGATGCAGAAACTGCTCTGGACTGTTGAAGTTCCTTGTGGGTTCAGTAATAGATAAATTCAAAAAGCTGCTGGCCTGTAAAACATTTGACCAAAGGTGAATCAGCTGCCAGCATTTTTCATTCAAAACAATCATTGCAGTCTTCTACCTTGACATCAGCACCTGACCTAAACCTCTGTATCCCTGAATCTCTTGAAACATCTCAGTTCAGAGCAGTTTAAGCCCTGCAAGTCCAATGCATTACCTTGTGTAAGTGACACTGAGGTAACTTCACCCCACTACACTGAGCAATCCTGAAGAATGAAACACGTGAGCAGAAAGGAACCCACTTCAAAGAACTCAGCAAATAAAGCGGCTACAGTTAACATAAGTAAAATGTTATTATGTCCAGATATAACAAAATTAAATACATCTAGACTGGCTTCAGGAGAATTTCTAGCAGCTTTTCACAGGAGGACCAATTGCATTTTGTTACAACCTTCACCAAGCTGCCTGGCAGCTGCTTGGGTCCTGGAGGCACACTGTCAGTGTAGGTGGGCACCCAGAGCCAGGACAGATGATAAAACAACTCCTGTTTCCTGGTGCATGATGCCTCATCCCACAGAGAGAGGAAGGGATGCATCTTCATCTTTCCCTTTGCTTCTGGAGAGTAAGAGCAGCTTGCTGGTGTTCTTGCAGCCAAGTGAAGGTTCATTGCTTTCTGTGTTTTGAACTTTATATTCTTATTTAAGGTTATGTTCCTGAAATTCAGTTGGTCCCTAAAATATTTGTAAGCCTTCACCAGCTGCAAAAGAGTCTTACCAGATTATTATTTACTGTGTTAGATAGGGTGAGACCTCCAGGACAAAGGAGAACTAAGGTCCTGTTTTGTTGGCTCCTTGAAAACTAAGAGCTGTTTAAGTGCATGGACAAGACAAACTAGAATAAAGACACACAAAGTGAAGAATGCCAGTGCAAAACCAGACAGGTTATAGGTCTTGTTTTGTTTAGCTTTGGGCTGGGGAAAAGGGACAGGCTATGAAATAAAGTATCAAAATCCTTAAGGTTGGAAAAGGCCATTGAGCCCAACCTTTGAAAGCACCATGTCCAAGTAAGTATTAAACAACCACTGAATAACCAAAGTCCATTCTTTCAGCTGCCCTATACCTGCTTTATTTAGCTGAATTTTCCAGACAACTCTCTCTCACAGATTTTGGCAAAAGCTACATATAAAGAAAGAGTATTTGTTGCACCTTATCCCATCCTAAGCTCGGTAGAGTTTTGCACAGAGGTAATTTAGGCATCTTGGTTTGAACTGAAATTTTGCAAATATTTCTATAATAATTCCAGTTCTACTGTCTCAGTACTACTAAGAACTGCCATCACCTCAGCTACAAAAGGTGCTTGCTTCTGTATGAATTGACAGCAACAATAATGAAAAGGACTAGTTGGAAGTACTTGACATGTTTTTTTACTGTAGAGATTAGTGACATTTTGGCTAAATGACCAAAAGAACCTGAATTCTTTGTGAAATGGTCCTGATAATATGGGTTAATGACACAAGTCCTCTTGATCTTTCTCATGCTCACAGTAATGCTTGCTTTGCTTTCATAAACTGACTGTAGTCACTCATATCTTTCAGGGTTCTTTGCAGTGTTGCCACTAAAAGATCAGTCTCACTCAACACAGTAATAAACCTCAAAGCTAGCCAGAGAACTCTTTGCAAAGTATTTTAAGTGACACTTCTGCCTTGTCATGTGTCATTTGGACAATAATAGATTGGCAGTAGCTGGCACAAAACTGGAAGGATCGGGCTGCATATATTGGATCAGACAATACATACATGTAAAATATATATACTATAATGCTATCAATAAGGAAAAACAGTCTGTTCCAGTCAAGTTCTGAAAGTCCTTTAGTTTATCCTTTCCCTTTTCCAGAGCAAATTCCCTTCTAGGCTCAAAGGGGGAAATGTTGATGTTTGAAAGCCTCATTGCTTTAGAGATGAAATGCAGTTTAGTTTAAACATCAGAAGAAAATAAAAAGAAATATGTGCATGTGGAATATCGGTTAATAAAAAATAAATGTTAAGTCAATATATTTGGTTATCTAAAAGAAAGACTAATAAATGCATTGCTACTGTCTTTAAGTCTGAAGACAGCTTTCACTGTTAAGGAATACAGTTTGTTGCAATTTACTATGTTAAGATAATATATTTAGCAATATGCACTGCCTTGAACCAAGCAGAAAAAGCAATCTGAGAGTGAATACTAAAAAGGTTCTTGTACTAATGAAGAAATCTCCTTAATACAAAATTCCAAGAGACAAATATATCCACTGTCAAGCACCAGCTGTTCTAGAACTTTGTGTTTATCTTATAGAGACTGTAGGTACTAAAAATGTGCCCTTCACCCTTTCAGATTGGGCATAAATATATCAGTAAAGAGAATTTTGAACATACTTATTCTGCATTTTGAAAGAAGAATAAGAAAAATCCTGTCTGTGTTTGTGTAAATACACTCCATCACTGCAACAGTATTTGTTACTTGTAATGGTATTTTAGAGTGGGATTGGTCTTTGAAAACTTAGTCATCAGGGA
The DNA here is from genome assembly GCA_013389925.1 of Aegithalos caudatus. Lineage (NCBI taxonomy): Eukaryota > Metazoa > Chordata > Aves > Passeriformes > Aegithalidae > Aegithalos > Aegithalos caudatus. The sequence continues at coordinate 243,517 of WEIU01021398.1, forward strand.
CTGCAGATACTGCACTTGTTAAAGCTCCTGGCTGCAGCTGCAGCTTTGCAGCAGCCTGCCAAAGGAGCTGCACCATCCGGCTCTGGTCATATTCCCTCATATTCTCCTTCTTCCTTCTCTCCCACCTCGGTTAACACAATTTTCCACTTGCAGTTTAGAAACTGAAGAGGAGAAATAACAAGTTTCCATTTATTTCTTAACATTCAGAAGTCCCACTGATCCTTCAGTAGGAAATTTGTGTATGAAAGGATGACAAGGTTGGGTTGTAACCAAAATTCATATTTGAAAAATGGCAAAATATGCTCTAAGCTTTAGAGATGATTAGAATACAGCAACCTTATGTTTCTGTTCGCCTGCTACTGTAATCCAGGCAACCAGACAGCATAAAGTTATGCAAAATAGACCAAAAACTATTAAAACCACAGTCATGCTTAAAAGGTATTTATTTTCACATTCCTTCAAAAGAAATAAGCAAGAAAGGTACCATCCTACCTAAGAAAAGCATGCAAAAGGCAACAAAAAACTGAAGCCCCTTATTGATATCTCAGCGATGCTGTATTTTGGTGCTCAGTATTTTGTATCCCATTTGTGGTTTCTAAGCTGCCTCAAGCTCCTTGTTAACATTTGATTAAGACATCACATAGTGACTTGAAGGTGATATGGCAGCTGCCTCCAGGCAATTTGAAATAAAAAAAATAGAGGTGTGATTGTGCCCACACACACATATGGACTGTATTGACTTGCACAGAACCGTCCTCTGAGACTGGTGACAGAAAGCCAATGAGTCTGGGGCATCATCTGTGCCCTGAGAAATGCTGCTCTGACTAGAGATTCTGCTGCCTTGTTTGGAGCAGTGTATTAACTCTCGCATGAACTGCCTGCACGCATTTCTCTATTTTAAATGCAGTTCATTCTTTCATGGCTTTGTGAGCCTCTGTTTGATGACAAAGTAGCTCTTCGCTTGTCAAAGGCTGAATGCCACTTCTGTACAGTGCTGGAGCTCTTTGTGCCTAGCTATCAGTGCATGCCAGTGTTCAACAGCAAAGTGATGAATTCATAAAATGTACTAGCTGCTCAGCATTAAACATTCTGCACCACTAGGATGTGATAATCATACTGACTTTTGAGAAAATATTTTGGGGTTTGGTATTACAAAAAGTCTTTGTGTCTTGGAGTTGATGCTCTAACCCTTGCTAGTAAGAGGAGACTTCTGCAGCATCCCCACCACACCCCACTAAAGGGTGTCCTTGCTGATGTGCTCAATTTTTATCTAGAAGGGCTAGAGAAGGATTCCTTTCCCTTTCTATGGATGCCAGCAATAGAATAAATTTTCTTTCCCAAGACTGTTTTTGGAAAACAAGGTATCACAAGCATTTGAGCAAACAAGCATTCTCACTGCAAGTATTCACACAGCTGCTTTCTAAGAGTTTGCAAACCATTCAGGTACGGATCAGAAACAATGATGTATGACGGAGGTGACCAGTAATACTTAAAAAACCTAGAGAGCTGATACTCATTCACTCAATATGTAAGAAAGATGAACAGCTCTCCTGCCTTTAATTCCCCTGGAGGGTTTTTCACATGAATATGTATATGCAGGCCCCGTTGTTCTCTTTATATATTAAGTGTTGGAAAACTGAAAGTTTCTTATTAATGCTGAAGCTAGAAGGTGGAAGAACAGCCATTTATATGGGGTTACAAAGTATATATTTTTCTACATGTAGGTATTAACTGGCTTGTATCTCTGAATATAGTGGTGAACAGTTGCTCTTAGCAGTTTCTCACGTTTATTTGAGCACCTCATTTAAGAGATGGACTCCTGGAGGTAGAGCATTTTATGTCAGAGAAATGAGGAGAGCTGCCCTGAGTACAGAGCAGACAAAATTCTCTAATCTAGACCTGCTTATATACAGGCTCCTGCATCTATATTTCACACAAAGTCACCAAGCTTATAAGAGTTACAGAGCAGTTCTGCTGCTTTCACTGATTTATATTGTTTTCAGGTACCTAAATTAGAAACTTGACTTTGGGAGGCATTATTCACAGTTTAAATGTAGTGCAAAATGCAGCTATTCAGTGCAGACATTCTGACTGCTTTAAAACAGTGTTCAGGTGTAGTCAGTTGCTTAAGTGGGGAATCAGAGTTTGTTTTTCACCTTTCTATTTCAGTTTCTTTACATCAGTCACCTCTGGTTGTGCACACACAAAACTGCTAAGCCTTTATTTAAAAATGTGTATCACATAATGTGTTCTTTGAGTGTTTGAGCCTGGCCCATTGAGGTCAATGACAAAGCTTCTATTGACATCCATGATGCAAAATCAGGCCCCAAGGCTCAAAGAATTGGTGCATTGTTAATCTCCTGGTGCTAGCAGGCAAAAGAGCTTGTATATGCATATCCCACTGCCAATAAATGGATGCCAAGCAGTCAGCATTTCTTGCACCCAAAGAATACTTCATATCCACATTGGTTTTTAGAAGTCTAAATGAGTACAGCCCCTCTCTAGGCTCCCAGAGCTAATTTCTCTACCTTTGGATTAAAGCATCATTAATGAGCAACCCAAATTTTGCTGAATTAATCAGACCAAAGAAAAACCTAGCATATTTTTGTATGGAAGAGAGGTAGTGTATTTGTTCTATTATCTCCTCTGTCATTGATCCTGTACAGTATATTTTGCAGGGTGAAGTTTTGCAACGAGGAACTGCTCTGTTTCCCCATAGTACTTCACACATCTGATCAATTTCTGATCATTTCATTCAGCCCTGACCTTGCTGTGTTACAGTCATTTCTATAGCTCCAAATCCAGTTAATCTGTGCTCAGTGAATTTACAGCCGAACAACCAAAATATTTAAATATTAACTAACCTTTGCTTCTTTCTAAATTCCTTTTGGCTTCCTAAATTGTTACGGTATGATCTCAGTACTTGTCATGCAAACTGTAGGGACATATCCTGAGGCCTGGAATCCTTCCTTGGGCCAAAAATCTACTGAAGATTGAAGTACACTTCCAAAATCTGCAAGGCTACTTAACTCAATCTCCCTTTTTTTTAGCTTTAGAGAATTCCTACTGATGCCTTTGAAACACTGGAAAGCATTAGGCAAAGGCGGGGGGAAGGATTGACAAGAATACAGACCATTTTCTAAGCATAGATGGGGAACATTATCATGTTTATGTGCAACACCTTTCCTTTGAATGCTGCTCCTGGAATACAAGAGATGCTTTTGAGATCAAACTAATTTTCATCTCTAAATCAATTTTTGATTTAGAGTACAAATCATAGAATCACAGAATGGTTTGGGCTGGAAGGGACCTTAAAGGTTCACCCGGTTCCAACCCACCTGCCACGGGCAGGGATGCCTTCCACGAGGCTGGTTAGCTTGCACAGGGCCCCATCCAAGCTGGCCTTGGACAATTGCAGGGATGGAGCAGCCACAGCTGCTCTGGACAATCTGTCGCAGGGCGTCACCATCCTCACAAGAAGGAATTGCTTCCTAACATCTAATTTGGATCTTCCCATCTACCTACCCTCTTTCAGTTTAAAGCTATTCCTCCCTGCCCCATCACCACAAGCCATTGTAAAAGATCCCTCTCCAGCACTCTTGTACTCTACCAAGCAGATCTCCAAAGAGGCCAAACCTGCTCTGCTGAACTCCAGGGGAGTGAGCTCTCTGTGTGCCCTCCTTGCTGCCCTAAGGATCTAGAATTCCACCACTTCATGGTCACTCCATGTGCCTCTGCTCAGCTGGTGGAATCAGGGGCTCTCCTGAACAGAAGGAAAAGCCATTGAGCTGGAATACACACTGAGCCCTATGTGAGCAGTACTGCCCAGGGTGGAAAATGTATTTCTTGCACATAACCACTTCACAGCACTGCTCACATTTTTAAGAATCAGTTTTGCTGCCTTTTGTGACAAAAATAGGCTTTCATTTCTCTCTTGCTTCTGTTTCAGAATGAGCTCTGTTTTTCTGAAAGAGCCAACACAGCTTGCGCATGCACATCAGATTCTTATAAGCAACTTCAACAGGACTGAAAGTTTCAGAAGTTTGTGTGTTACACTTGATAAGCCTCACTGACAGGTTTCAGGCTGCAAGGACATCACTGGGGGTGCAATTTGAAGGCAGTGGCATCACACAGAAACCACTGAAGGCCTTGTTCAGCTTTAAAGACTGTGCTCGGTTGTGAGATTGGGAAGGGAGAGAATATGACTTGATTCTCTCAGGGCCCCAGACAAGTTGGCAGAACTAAGAGCTTGAAAGTGCATTTTTAATCCTAAAAGGAATATGTTTGGTACAATTAATCAAGAGATACATAGGATTCCACAATTCTGTTTTCAAAAAGCTGCTGTGAAATATTTATTTCTGGGTCAGTTGGAAGCACTCAACCTTCTGAGTCAGAAATATATTTCCTTTTGTGGGGAATGTACACATACATGTACTGCATGGGGTTTTATATGTGAGGATCATGGCCTAATCTAAATAAAATTAGAAGAGTATTTCCTCCTTTTTGCATTTGACATCTAATGATTTGGAGTCCAGTCTGATGTTAGTGATGGTTTCCGTATGTGGGACCAGAACTTTATGTCAAGATGACAGTTTTGTATTTCTAGACTTATTAATCAGATGTAGCCTGATGACCTTGAGAGAGTCTGTGAAGTTTGAAAAATGCTGCTGCCTCTAAGAGCTCCCATTCAGCTTCCTGTTGGCTTGAGTAGTCTAAGTGGTCCTGTATGTTCCAAAACCTCACTAATTCAGCAAAAGTCTTTTGATGAACACCAACGAAATTGAGAGAGTAGATCTTCCCTGATGAACCAATTTTGGAAATTTTAGTTATGTTTTGTCATCAAAATGAGTGTTGCTGACGGATGTGAGAAGTGCTGTCAGCTGATGTTTGTGGGTTTAACTTACAGCTACAGTTCTAACAAAATTATCCTTATGTATCTATTTTAGATCATTACCACCTTATTTGAAACATATCATAATCAGAGCATATGTGAGTGTAAAGTTATGGGGACCAATGACTATTTGTAAATATGAGAACTACAGGAATAACCTGTTATGAAAAACTTGCATCAGTATTTCATCCTGAAAATATGCTGAAATTTGTTGACTTTTGGTTCATTATTGTGCAAAGGATGGAAAATGTATTCACTGAGAACAAGTGAAACAGCTGGATTCTGGTCTTGCTGCAAGTACAAACCTCAGCACTTACTAACTTCCCAAAGTCACCTCCAGTGAAAAAGCTCTTTTAGCCTGTGCAGCTCCTGCTGCAGTCGAGGAGGCTGTGGCCTGAGCTAAAGCAGCAGAACGTGTCTGGAGAACAGGACCACACTCACACAGCCCTGTGCCCATGTGGAGATGTCCATCATGGCCCAGTGTTTACTTGGGTTCACAGTAGGACTGCAGGGATGTTTCTCAGGCTGTTAATTGTCAGTAACTGGGTTTTCTTTAAATACTGACTCATGGACTGGTCTAGAACAATTTCTGCCTTTTCTGAATTATTTTTCATCCTCTGAATTACAGTGTCATCCCTGAGCCTCTTTTTCCTTGTCAGGCAGGATCTTCTCCCCAGCAGTTGTATGTGAACTGCCCTGTTAGAGAAACATCACCTGGCTGGTAATTATTTGTACACAGATGTGCTGTTGACTGCCAGCTGAACACAATTTGAGACAACTCCTGGCACTCTGAGCAGAGGTATATACACTGGCAGTGGCAAGAGCCAAGTGGGAGATAAATGATTCAGAAACTACAGGGCCCAGGAGATGCAAATCTTGAAAAAATGTAGCCATTATGGTCCAATTCACAAAGAACTAGAATATGCCCTGTTTCTTCTTTACTTAGAACAGATACTTGTTTTCATTATCTCAACACGTTAGTAAATCCATAAGAGAGAGTATTTATCCTCTAAGTTGAATCCATAATCCAATGAGAGCTATACAGCAAACACATGACTTCACGTGTGCCTTAAAGCCAAACCCCTCACTGAAAACTTTTGGAGTGCTGCTCTACTTACAAGTCGAATTCAGCTGCAAGAGCAAAGCCGGGTTCGAGGTTCATGTATATTATAGGCATAAGGGATTGTGTGATATTGGTGCAATGGGGTAGACCTAAAGCTGTGAATGAACTTGCACTGAAAACACACCCTTTGGTGCTGCTGTCATTGGATTCCACCTTTGACAGCAGAATTTTCCCCTAAAGAATAACAGAAACAAATGCTTTCCAAAAGATATCCACCATGTCACTTTTCATATATACTTAATACTTCAAAACCTTATAACTGCACTCCAGAAATTTACAGCAGCAAGGGGACTTACTTAGTAATGCCTTTCCAGTAATCTGGGGACTTTTTTTTTCTTCAACTGCATAATTATGTTAAAAGTAAGGAAAGCAACTGAGTATTCATGGTCCAATTTAATAGGCCCCAAAACTTTGCTAAAGCACTGCAGTGGATCAGTTGGAGTTAATTATTATACAAGATTACATTGCAAGTAACAACAGTATGTCGAAGTAATGCATAAGGTCTGCTTTGCAACACAAAAGAGAGAAATTTCAAATTTAAGTCAAAAATTATATCTTTGCATTTCTTCAACTCACTACGTAACACTTAAAGTATTACAGCCCCAAAGAAATGTTGTGTAAGACTGGCCACTTCTTAGCTAACCCTTATGTGATAACTGCCTATAGATGAATAACAAGAAGGTCTTAAGGACAACCCAGAACCGTCTTGCTTTGGGGAATTTAATTAACTGGTTAATCACTGCAAAAGCAATTGCGGAGGTGGATGCTGCTCCAACTCATTGTCATAACTTAGGTGCTGGAGGCAGATATTGTTTCTGAAAAGGAGTGATTTTTATGTAAACAGGTTTCAAGGTAGAACTACAAGGTGACCTCTCTGCCACTTTCTTCTTCCAAAGAAAAAAGCAGAAAAAAAATCCATGCTCTTTTTTTAATACTTCCCAGTGTATAATGAACAATAGTTTATGAATTATTTTAAACATAAAAATTCTAGTCCTTACTTTCCTGCTGTTCCCTAGCTTCCCTTGTATCTCAACACTATGGATATGTAGGAACAAAATGGGCTATTAGCTTTATTCAAAGACCATTGAAGTCAATAGAATGCTGCTTAATGAATGTAATGGTTTTTAGATTAAACTCTAGGTTTCTGCATCACAAGTACCAAGGAAATAGCATCTGACTCATGGAAAGGAAGGACTTGACTTGATTTGCATTCATTGTTTTGTATTTGGTAGAAGACATAAATTATTATCTGAGATTGAGCATCTGTTATAGTTTGATGTTCTAAACAGTTCTCTGTAGCACCAGAGGGGAGCAATCACACTTGATATCCCTAATATTTAGAATGCAATATAACAGGTAAAATAAAAATTTGAAGGCAAGAAAAATTGCAGTGCTTCTATTTTTTAATTTAATTTTTTACTCTTTAAACAGGATTCTTCATTCACACATGCAAGCAAGCTAAACAGTAAAAACAAATGTTAAACTGAATATTTGGGAATAATTTTTAAATGAAAGGAACTAAAGCCTAACCTTAAGTCTCATGGAAGTTAAATCTGATATATAGATCACTCAAGGGTGTGCAGCCTTGATCAAAATCTTTGTGCCATCAAAAATACATTTCTGCATTTACACTGCAGAGAGTTGAGCAGAGACCATTTGCCCTACTCTACAGGAGAATTTATTTCATTGATCTAAGCTGCTTTACACTGGATTAGGATTTGATCCAGTATATTTTGAAAAGAAACAGCAAGAACTGTGGGACTGTGAACACCAAATAGATGGGTGCCCCTTCCTTGACTTTGCCTAAGCCAGTCACACTGTGAAATCTGCTTTGAAACTTACTGAAAGTAATGGCTGTATAAACAACAGAGCTTCATCATCAAAAGTAGGGTGCTTTAGCAACATCATGAGTTAGACTAAGTTCCTAAAAATAGACATTCAGTGATATCTTCATGTTAGTGTTTGAGTGCTTAGCTGTTATTGAGTGTTTACGAGGACCCAGGAGAATTCAGAGGAGGATTCTAGCATTTCACATGTTCAAGAGCAATTTCGGGTTAAACTGCTACTAAAACAACATCTAACAGATGATAATAAATAAATATCTCTTTTCCTGTGAACCAGGTCTGTAGACTCCTCGGGACACTTCTGGCCTATTTCTGAAGAATCCACAAAATGTAATTAAGGAGAGTAAATCTACTGCCAGTCAACTTCTGTTTGCTGTATAAGGACCACTGCATATCTTCTGGGAAATGCTTAAGACCCTTCAAATTGATATAAGGTGAGAATTGCTATTACAAAATCCTTCTGCAAATGTGGGGGGTTTTTTTGTTTCTTATGCCTTCTGTTGTGCTGAAAGAGCAATCAAACAGGTAGTCAGTTTCATGTTGTAATTATCCAGAGCCAAAACAATCGCTACAAGGTGCGACTTACAAAACCAAACAACTTTTAATTAGGGATGGAAGTTTCATAAAGCGAGAACGCGTCAGTTAACATTGGCTATACTGTTAATATCAGATCTTTTCAAGTAATAAGCTACTGGCTTTCTGAAGGATTTGCTTTTCTCCCAAATACTGCAGATTATTAGAACCATGTTGTTGTTCACAACAACCTAAGTGTACAGCTGTAGCCGTCCTGTACTCTCAGTTCACTTCACTGAAGTCAATGAAACAAATCATGCTGGATGAAATTCATCTCTGTGCAGATGGACAATGCAAGTCCTTCAGAATATGACAAAGTATGACTTAAAGACTCTGAATTAGATCCTTCATTATACAGGGATCAAAATTTCCAGCCTATGGGTTACATTGCAATGTTGCAATAGGATATCTCTCTCTTCTATGATTTTTCTCCATTGCCTTCTCAGCTTCAGGACTGTTCTGTAAATTCCCTGTATTGACAGTTTGCTATCACCCTTGGTGGTTTTCTTCCATTTCTTACCTTGTCAGACCTCGAGCTGTTGGAATTGGATGGTAGGCAGTGGAGAGGGAGAAAAAGATCTTAAATTACCAGAGCCACCCCTTCTTACCTTGCATGCTGTATGCCCTTCCTTCTTCTAAGGGAATGCCTTCTTTTCATAGCAGTTCCATAAGGAAATCTTTTCACATGCAAAGTGGTATTTCTTGGGCAGTGACAAAGCAAGGGAGAGACCAACACCCCACAAACACTATATTCCCCAGGACTAAACAAGACAAAGTTAATTTTCTGTCTAATTTCCTTCCCATATTAAATAATAATTTATGTTAATTAAATGAATTTTAAATAAAAAGAGAGTTGATTCCATACCCTAGTTCTGCAAAGGCCCACACCAAAAGTATAACAGGTTCTTTGAAATTAGAAGAGAATTGAATGACAGTTTTCTGCATAACTCTAAAAACTTTATAACTACCAGACTGCTGGCTTTGGCAAGGGTAGGGACCTCTGAGGTTTCAAGTGGAAAAGGAAAATGAGAAATCCTTAAACCTCTAGTGAAAATTTTAAATTCTTTTTGTCTAAACATCTATTTCTAAGAATCGATGTGCTGTTTTCCAAAGATGTTTTCATTAGAAGACACCATTGCAGATTTGACCTGAGGTAAGCTATGGTAATATACTGGTAGGAAAACAGCCTTTTGATTGGCAAACAGTCATCTGAAGTGATTATTTACTACTTGGATCTAAACTAACTTCTCCTTAAGGAGAATATATTTCAGTAATTATATAAAAAATTAAATAGTCAGTGGTCAGATGTTTCACAATTGAAATGGATAGGAATTGAATATAACTCCCAAGATTTCTTAAAAACTGTATTAATAGGTATAAAATAAAAAGAAAGAGAGTATCCACTTTATTAATAGTATATAGTGGATAGCACCACATTTTTATTTGATTTACTGCTTCCTGATGTAATAAATATAGATGAGCACAGCCAAGTACAGGTTTAAGTAAGAATTGCAGGTTTGTGTTATGCCAGCAGTGCCTAGTGTACAGTTAATCGGAAAGCAGAAGGTAATATAAATTGTTCCTGACATTATGGGACTATAATAACACTACATTCCCAGCAGCTCTGTAGCTCTTAGAAATAGATGTATCCTGAAGATACCACAAACTCAAGAAATATGAAGATATTTGTCCATACTGACTGTTTCCACGTTTGTATCTTAGTTATGCAATTGTAATAGATATGTTATTACTGTTACAGTCCATGTACAGTTCTGATAAAAGTTGCTGGATTCATTTGCTTCCCCTACCTAAAGTTGAATTAGATTCCAGTAATGGAGTAATGACTTTTATTTATGAACAACTTTCCTCTTTGACCCTGTTCCTATATAAATCTTGATCATTCTTCCATGTACTAGAACATATTCCTATCTGCCAGACCCAATTATTCTGCCAGGATGTATTGGGTACAATCTTAGCTCCAATGATAGGGGCAATAAACCTACTACACATCTCTGTGGTTCTAGGATTTCACCTGTTAACTCTTTGGAAAAATGAATCAACGATTCAAGTAGTCTCTGAACCTGTGTCTAAAACTAACCAGCAAAAAGTAACTTTCAGAGAACTTTAGACATACTGTAAACTCTCATCATGAATAAGAGGAGTAAGTCTTTCTTGACACAGCAAGGAACAGCTTTTTGCAATGAATTCTGAATATTAATTCCTACAGCATTTTACTAGATAGTCTAATGCATTTACTCTGCTAATTCACATAAAATTTCCAACTTTTTAAAACAATTATTTTAGCCAAGAATATTGTGTAGAAGACAGCTTTATAGATTAGCTGTAAACCACACAGCAGAATATTTGTTAAACTGTCTCTTGTCTGCAGCTTTCTAATTTCATTTTATGTCTCTGTTATTGCCTGGTAATGAAAGCTAAACAGGAGAGCTTCAATAGTTTGTTCTATGGCCACTCATAATCAGATCTTAACTAGATGTTCTTTTGATCTGTTTTCCAAAATGTATGAAGCTGTAATGTCTGTATTCATTTTCCCTTTTGACATTGTACTTTCCCCTTGACTCCTTCTATCTGTAGTTTCATCTTGTCCCTGAATCCCTTTTCATCTTTGCTTGTCTCTCCTTACTATCACTCTATCTGTTAACTGTGTATCATAGAATTAGTCAGTTTCGCTAGTCAAAATGCTGAGTTTGACATAAAGTTTGGTTACTTATGTATCCTTTGCTTTTTTGAGGAAATAATTGGTTTAAAACAAGCAACCAAAAAAGGTGTAAGAGGCATTTGATAATACATTTATTAGCAATTATGATATGATTTGGTTGACATTGGGAGAAACACAGTATTTGTTAGAATCTCTCTACCTGAGCTCTCTCTTGCAATTAGAACTAGGAATGACAAAAAATGAAGTCTGCTTAGTGCAGTTAGGGTGAAGCTTCAGCAACAGAATCCTGCTGTGGTTCTGCCATGACTTTATGCTAACACTGTGGGTTTAGCCTAGTAACATCGGAAAGCACAGTGAGGATGCTGTGTCCCAAATTCCACAGCATTTTTCTAATCCACTATTAGACATTACAATGAGAACACATTAGCTAATTATAAATCATTACCTTCTCCTGCTCAGGTAGATAGTCTGAATCCCCAGTGTCTCAGAACACTATAAATCATCTAAACATGAAGCTTGATTATCCTGCAAAATCTTGGTTGTATTTAGTAAGGGAAGGTTTGGGAAAGCATCTGGTATGACCTCAGTTACCATGGAACTCATTAATTCAAATCACTGAGCATCCCTAGCAAAGTATATAGAATATTTCCTTGGCATTGATATCCACATAAAGGCAAGTAATATACCATTTTGTCCCAGGACACACTGGGTTCACTGTAAGACAGATAAACTGGGATTAGGTCTCTGGATTTCTCCAAAATTCATATGGAACGGCTGTTGTGCCATTTGTACCTGCTAATCGTACCATAAGGCTAACTGCATAAGCAAAAAAAGCAAACTGCATATTCTAAATGCTAATGAGAATAATAACAGCAACAATATGTAAGAAGCTTCAGAAGGAAGGATGTGGGTGATAATGAAAATCTGTCGCTCAGTGCAGATATATTTTGGATGGCCACAAGACTGTCCATTTGTAGATTAGGCTGTGAAGCACCATTTTATTGGAGACAAGGTACCCATCCGGATGGCAGTGTGTGAAACTGGCACTCTGACACATGCCACATTCATTCATGGCTGCTTTATGTTCTCTCTTGTTCTAACATCTATAATGTTATACGTAATTTCTTTCATAATTTTTCCGGTGCACCAACAGTGTGGCGGGTGGCAGTCAGCCTGCAATACTTAGCTGCAGGGATGGAGAGAACTTCACAAGAGCAAGTGAACAGGGAGAAAGTAGGGCCTCTAGAAAGGACACCGAAAAAAAAGAGGACAGCAGGACTTTGTAGAGAATACATTAGAAACAGGCTGGAGGTATGTAGAATAGGGAAAGGTAGGTAGTTTGGAACAAGACAAAGAAATTATTTGCTAAGGGGAATGTGCTTCTGACAACTGTCCTTAGTGTCTAAATTTCCTGTACCTGTCTGTAGCTTTCAGATCTGCTATGCTTACCAAAAGACATTTGTGAGCAGAGTGCCCTACAGTAAAGCCAGGCTGCTGCTCAAGATGCTAATTCTGGGTCTGAAGCTTCCTGGTTAGGCAAGCTGGGCCAGTTGTTCTCCCTGATTTTTAAATTTTTACATCTGTAAAGAAAGAATATAATCATGCCTCATGGGGATGCTTACAGGAATTCATAGGTAATATGTGTTAAGGGCTTTGAGCTGGAGGAGTGCTGTAATCATGGACATTTCCATACAGATAACCATTTCTTTAAAAAGAGAGATATAGTGACAACTGCCATCTCAATCTAAATGGGAACATTACCATCCACCCTGCAGCCTGATCCCTACCCCTACCTGAACTGGAACAGTCTCCATGTTCTGGGAATGATTCTCATAAAGGAACACAACATGTAGTAACCAATGCATGTACCTTGGAGTGAGCAGGCGTCACACATATGTCACTAAAAGCATGAGTTACAGTCCTGTATCATGATTGTGGTGCCCTGCTCTTCACCTCAACCTCTAGCTTCCTTCAAAAGTCGTGGCTGGAATCTCTGATGTTGTTCATCAGCATTTGTGCAGTAATCTGCAGCAATCTTCAGTCTTACACCTTGACTACTTCCATGATGCTACAGCCCATGGTAGCCCAGTGGCACTGGTTGATGATTTTACAAATGCAAAGCCATCTGCATTTAATATTATCCCTAACTGAACTGAACATTGACCCAAACAATGCACAAAGATTAAGATAAAAAAAACGAAGCAGAGCTACACCGAGGGAAAGTGACCTGCTGACATCATAGGAAAAGCAAGTATTAAGGGAAGAACAGTCTTTGCTGGGCCTATGAGATGGACAACTCCATCTAGTATCACTTTCCTGTCTCCATTTTGTACAGTTCTGTGAGCCCCAAAGCAGCAAAAAGAAAGGCACAGCAGGATCCATACAGGAAGAGTCAAAGAGATGGATCACAGAGAACCTGCCTCAGGCAGACACACGAGTACATGAATTCACACACGTGAATACGAAGGCCGGGGCGCCTCAGGGCTGGTGTTCAAGACACAGGGGATATCCATCACCCAACACCCTGCTCCCCTGCGGCCACCAGATTGGCCCTGCTGTGTGCTCTGTGCTGGGGCAGCTCCTCAGCTGACACACGTTGTGTCTTTTTTCAGCATCAAGGATGAGACAGGGAGACTTTATTTGAGTTCCTTCCTTTAGAGGAGGTTGGGAAGAACCTAGCATTCCCTCGTGTGGGATTGAACTCTTCATGTTTTTCTTCACGGCACTGTGGGCAGATGATGCTTCCCCTGCTGAGGCGCAGGCACCGGAGGAGGGATGGGGAGAACGCGGGCGCAGGGCCGGCAGCCCCTTCGGGAGAGCGCACGGTCCCTCGCCCTGCCTTGCCGTGGCCCTGTCCAGCGCTCCCTCGGCAGCCCCTCCGCTCACGTCTCTCCCCAGCCCTGTCCCCTCCGGCGGGGCCCAGCGGCACCCGCCCGCCCCGGCCGTCACCGGGCCT
>WEIU01021398.1:258413-339651 GCA_013389925.1 Aegithalos caudatus
GATACCCGGGCTGCCCGCACCCCTCCGAGCGGCGGGGATCGGGTCCGCGCTCTGCGGAACCGTGCCCTGGAGCAGCGCATCCCATGGAGCACATAATGTGAGAGTCGAGGCTTGAATCTGTAGCGACGTGCCCGAAAGCCCGGCCGAGCGAGCCGTGAGGCTGAGGGCAGCGAGTGAAGCGGGGGCTGTTCTGCCGTCCCTTGGAGCAGCGTTTCCCTCGGCCGCGCTATCGCTCCACCAGACCGTGAAACCGCACGTTTGCCACGCCGCACGCCGCCGTGTCTCCGCACATAACTACAGTGGCGATATTTCGCTAGTCTGGACGGGATTTAGGAGCCGCGGCTCCCCAAGTTAGACTTTTAAATCTCTGTGTGGGCATCCGTGTAGAAGTGGCCTGGTTTTCACGGTGCACCTGCAGCTCCAAGCGACTCATTGCTCAGGGGGCACCTGGATGTGGTGTGTGGCTTTAAAAGCCTAACTTTGGACTTGGAATGTGTATTTCATGTAGATGCTCTGTCAGTTATATGCACGTTCAGCCTGCTCCTGCTCAGTCTCTCCTTTAATGTGCAGCAGGCAAATAAAACTTACTGCTATTGTTTCTCGCCAAAATTAATTCTGAAATACCTTTTCCCTTTTTTCCTTTTTTTTTCCCCTCCGTCCTAGGTGGGCTTTTCATGAGGAACACTGTTCAGGAGCACAGTGCATTTCGATTTGCTGTGCAGCTATACAACACAAACCAAAATACCACAGAAAAGCCCTTCCATTTGAACTATCACGTAGATCACTTGGACTCTTCCAACAGTTTTTCAGTGACAAATGCTTGTAAGTAAATACATTCATTATCTATCTATGCATTCAGTTCCTTCCTGGTAGCCTAGAGTTGGTCATACAATATAGTGGAACAAATGTGTGTAGAGACTGGAGGTTTAGTAGATTTGCAGCATTATATGGAATACCTTAGGAAAAGTTCTCTTGCCACTTCATCCTTTAGTTTTGTTTTTCAGGAAAACAGCCATGTAATTGATACAGCAGTGCTGTGTAGCTGCAGTCATTGCTGCTGAAGTAAGATCCCTTTTCTGTTGAGGCAACAACCCAGCTGTGTGAAAAGGCATAATATGTAAGTTATATACTATGTAGGGAAAAACCAGAAACAACTGTTGAGAAGTGACCTTGAGGGGAGGAGGCTAGAGGGGCTTACTTGCCTCATCTGCCTCGGAATACTGCATTATTTCCTTACAGTGAGTGTCCTGTGAAAAGCTGAGAAGACTGTAAACTGACACATACTGTTAGAGCTGAGGGGAGAGAAAATGGAATCAGAACACTGGGCGTTAGGAGAAATAGCTCTGCACAAGCAGTGCACGCGTAAAACTGGAGCTTTTATTAGCAGAAGATGCAAAATAGAGCTTTGAGTATTGCTAATGTTGTGTTAAAATGCAGAATCTCTTTCAGAAAGATGTGTGTGTGTTCTGCATTTTAAAAAGCATTCCTTTAGCAGTAGTAGTACCTGGATATTTGTGTTGCTGATATATCCAAATGCGATTCTATACAAGTTTTATTGTAAATCGTTGAAAATTAAGGAAGTCCCCTTCCAAGGTAACAAATGCACTTTGCAATGTGGAGATATATGTCTGCACATGAGCTAATGGACCACTGAACGCAATGCACTAACTTTACATTATGAACAGGTTTCCTCTCACAGTTTGCAGGTTTATACTCGCAGTATAAAATAGTCAAAGAGGAAGCATTGTACTGAAATAATGAAGTACTGGAGCCCAGAAAACTAGTATTTCTTGCTTTAAAACAATTCTGTGTTTTGAATAACTTACTTATATTTTTTATTTGCAGGAGGTAGGATAGTTCTTACGTTCCTGTCCCATTGTATATTCTGAGAAAGTTGATGGTTAAAAAATATACAATAAGGAAATATTTGGACAAATTTTGGATTGATATTCTAACATATCCCCCATGTGACTGCTTCTTGGTAGTGCAGTGTTACACTCCAAAGGAGTTTGAAGTAGAACCTTTAAAACTTTTGCAGGGGGCTTAGTTATGTAAAATACAATAAAAATATTTGGTAAAGTGGGAAAATACGGTAAATAAAATCGTCTCTACTTCGCATCTTATTTTACTAATCCTATCCAGCCTCAGCAGCTCTTACAACAAACATCAGACTATTAATCCTCAATCAGTGTAATCCCTTCAAGAGGCTATATCTCAAACACAGTTTCCTAAATATCAATTAGATGGATTTAAACTAAATATGTTGAACTGATTGGGTGATTAATTGTTTTTTAAAAGTTGTTACCAGCACTTCTCCCACCAACACAAGTGATTCACATGCCTGTTTAGGGGCAGTCAGTATATTTAGTCAGTGTTCTACTCATCTTCAGACGTCTAATGATTTTTGCCAATGCTTTTTAAAAGCTGTGGCAATTTTAGTAAAGTGGGATGGTTTTCTCTAGTACAGGGCTGCATGTTCCAACAGCCATATTACCAGTATAGTAAAATTGGGAAAACTTAAATCTCTGGAGAAACTGTAGACTAAAGGATATGTACCTACAGTAACCTATTTAAGAGCAGATGTGGAAAAAGAAACAGACGAAAGAAATTAAAAGGTGACCTTGCCTGTACTGTGTCAACTATCTCATAATACTGTTATAAGAAAAGAATACGGTGAGTCCAAGTCACCAGTCATAGGCTTCAGTAGCTCAAAATATAAAAAAAAACCCATCAGAACAGTTGTTCTTTTGAATCTGGTACCAGTTATCTTTGAAAGTCAGAACACTTGTGTGTATCGATGCATTTGGATGAATTCATGGCTCCTCACACTACCTGACCAAAATTCCAGCCTTTAACCATATCCTCGTTTCCTAGGGGGATGGCAGATAATTTCAGTGGGCTGCCATATCCATGAAGAAATTCTTTCCATAATATTTTCACCTCACTTGGAGATAAGCATATATTGTCTCCAGTGCTGTCACACAGCCTTTTGATCAATATTTTCAATTGGCAGGGTTCCATTGGAGAGAATCCTGCAGTGACTCTGCCTGCACTGGGGAGGGAAGCTGGGGCTGACTTCGTGGTGGGATAGGTACAGGAGCTAAGAAGAAATTGAAGAAAGGCGCATATGTAGCCTGAGCCTGGTGCCTGTACTAGTCAGGATCCATAAAATAATACTTTTGCATTGATTTGTATGATAGAGACTGTAGTAAGTGTTGTGTGCAGGGACTAAGGAGGGCTCTGCTCAGAAAGACTAAGTTCTTTCTGTGCAGCTGCACATCCCGCTTGATGCAATCTGGTGCATTCCAGAGGAGGAAAAAAACCTCTTCTGAAGTATTCTCATGACCTAAGAAAAATAGCCCACCTCTGCTGTGGCAGATTTGGCAATATCCCAACATGGGAAAAAACTCCTGCCCTAAGCCCCTCCCTCTCGTTCCTTTTTCAGTTAAATGATGCATAATCTGATTTATGTACATGTATTCCCTGCTTCATTGCTAGCACCAAGCCTCTCTCTGTATATTTAATTTACACACATTCGTACAGTATTTATCCACTCGGTGTTTATCTGCCCGCTTATTTATTTAGCTGCATGATATCTTAACAGAGAACAAATGCAAACACAGATAAAAATTCCAGTGTATTTAAAGGTGAATTGAAGTTTATCAGTTGGCTCTAGGGAAATTATTACATTTCTTAAAATATGCAGCTTTTTGCTATCAGTCGAAGCAGAAACCAAGCTAACTTGACCTATGAAGGTATAAAATCAAAATCAGGTTATATTTTCTTTAAAAATGCTCATGAGGGGAGTAAGCTAGCTTTTTCACAATAATACGAATGTAACAACTCAAATATATGAATTTGTCACTGAAGCAATATCTTCCATGCATTTCTCATAATCTGATGAAGGATGTTCATGTTAATGTTGAATTGTGTGTTCTGGAGATCACATTCCCTAGAAATAACCCACGTCTGTCGTTCTGCTCTGCACTTGTAGTGCACTATACTAACACTGCTCCAGCCTCTGCAGTGTCAGCTCATTAGCACACAGATCTCATATTCCCTCTCTGCACTGTCATTGCAAAAAATTGCTGTTGTACACCTTTACAGCCAACAAATGTGCACTTGCCTTATGTACAATTTTCAGGAAATGTTTAGAAAAGTAAACTAAACCTTATGTATAGTCTCCCTTGAGTTTCTCAAAAGAAAACATTTTTTAATGAAAAGCATAGTTTTCATTAAAGTCTGTTGATCATGTAATGATAGTGGTGGGATGTGTGCAGATGAAAAGGGGCTGTGATTGTAGAATCCAATTAATCTACAGACAGATTCCATCTCTCAGCTAAACCTAATCTATCAGCTGCAAATTCTTGTCCCATTAATTTTTCTGAGTTTTTTCCTTACGTGTCTTCTAATTCCAGAAAGCTTTTTGTGTTTTACTAAATACAGATGTGTAGTGGGGGTTTTTATTCATGAGCATTCATTTTTCAAGAGACAAAAAAAAAGAGGGAAGATGCAAAGACATGCTAACCTTAGGTTGCTAAAATCCCGTAGGTGGTTATATCAGCACTTTCTTGAAGGGGTCTCATTTCAGACTTATAAAAATTTACTTTAGCATCCTTGCAGTCCTTGTGTTTAATCTTTAAAATTCAAATTGGAAGATTTTAATGGAAGAAGTGCATGTTCATTGTTGTGAGAGTGTTGCAGAAAATGATACCTGAGGACTATAGCAGACAGTTTTGCAGCTGAGCTGCGCTCTGGTTCCCAGGGCGCAGGTGTGGGGTGTGTGTGCTCACACGCACCCTCCTCGCCCCCGAGCGCACGTGCACACGCGCACGGTTTCCTGAGGTGCTGCTCAGCATCTCCTTTTGCCAGTGGGCACATAATTTGCTTCCCTTGCATCTGTGTTCTCTTTGGCCAGCTGGCAGAGGACACTGATGCTGCAAGTGGTCAGCTCCCTTCTGCCAAAAGCATAAGCGTGTGTTGCTGAAAGCATTGCCAAGTTTGGGCCGTGTGCTGGTGGTTTTGCGGGAGCAGCGAGCACGGGGGACATGCCTGAACTCTCCCAGTGTGCAGTATACTCTGGTTTCTCCTGTGGTCTGTAGTAAAACACCTGGAAATGTGCTTTCTACACAACTCTTCTCATCACACACCACTGAAAATGCCTTTTATGCTGCAAAATGAGCTCAAGTATCGTCTATAACTGCTGTGTGACCAAGAAAAGAAGCTGACTTCAGTTTAGGGGTCAAAGCTTTTGTGTTATTGGGTCTAGGTTGAAACATGAAAGGTGTGTTCCATCTAACGTTTGTTTCCACTTCATGGCAGAGAAGGTTTAATTTGTCATTAAACTTAATGTGATCTCAGTGCTAGCAGAAGGAACCATACCAATTTCAAACTATGTTTTATTATTTCTTAAGTTAATTTCAGAATGAGCTTACTCTGCTGCATACATAACATTGATGTACTGTTTAGATGTTAAGGTCTCATTTAACTCACACAGTAGAGATGGAAAAAATATCTTGCTTGGGTGGACACTTTTTTGAGAAACTCTGAATTCACCAAATTAATAACGAGTAAATGGTAAAGAGTGCCATTGACTTGTTTAGTTTTGGAAAGATTTTGTGCAGATGCAGATGGGAAAGTGTTCGGTTTTCCTTTATAGCACTGGGCCTGGACAACCCGTGGAGCTATTAGGATGGGTTGGAGAGGTACTGATGAACTGCACCTTCCCATGAAATGTGTAGCAGCTGTAATTTGACTCTGGGGAGAAATGGACATGCGATGATGGGAAACTAGCCTGTGACAGAAGCTTTTAAAAACAACAGAAAAGCCCACAGTTTTGTTGAAGGCTGATTCGGGAACTTGTCCAAGAGCTGCAGAAAACAGTGGGTTTCTTTCCTCTGGGTTCTCTGTGTTCAGTGTCTGGGAGGTGGGAGGCCATCCTACTGCCAGTGTAGGACTGTTACGCAAGAAGGTGTGAAATGAGAGAGCTGATGTATTTTCAGTGTTTCTTTATTGTCACAAACCGTCAATTTAACATTTTCAATTTAAAGTACATATTTTGTCATTAGCACTTTTAGATTGCTAATTTTGATTTTCTTTGGCATCCTTAAAATATTTTAGAATATGTTATTTTTGAAACAACAACAGTGTGTTTTCATAGTTCATTTCAAACCAAGCCAACCCATGTAAATGAAAACCTGTGTTCATTTATTGTGGGAGAGGTGTTACTTGAATTGGTGTTGGGCATTTAAGTTACAACCCAAGAGAAGTACTTTCTGTGCTGCTGGAGAGCAGAGATCACTGGAAGGCCATGACCCCTTTTCTAAAGAAACTCGTAAGGCAGCCTCAAAACTTTGTACCTACTGTCAGGAGGTTTGCTATGTGAAGTCTTGTACTTCCACTGGAACGACATGGGATCTAAAACCAAAAATTTAGAAATGATTGATCTAGATTAAACCACTTTCTGTGAAGCTGTGATGATCACTGCAGTGTAGCAATTTCCAAATTTCACCCATGGAGATTTTTTCTTCTATATATATGCGTTATATTTCCTGTCAGAGCCAGAGGCTTCCTTCTTTTGTATCACCTGGTTTATATTGTTGTTGATCTTCAGAATATCAGATGCCTTTGAAAATTCAAATTTGAAATCGTCTTTGGGTTTTCATGTGCAGTCATCTGATGGAGACTCCAGAGCAGACACTCCTGTTCTCCTGTTTGTAGACAGCCTGACTCTGCGGAGAAGTTTGGAGATATTTCTGTATCACCAGATATAGAATGCAGAGTTCATTTTATTAGGGCACAGCAATGTGTGAAATATTCAAAGGCAGTGAGTGCCCTTTCAGTTGATCTCACAAAGATGTAACTGTTAGTGGTGAAACTATGGTATGTGCACAGAGCAAGGGAGAAACAGGTGACAGAGTTTCTGTGCAAAGAGTGAATGTAGGAGCGTGTTATGTCAGTGAATCCACTGAGCAGTCATTCCTGCATATCCTCACCATTGTGTCTGAGGCTCTGGATCTGTTTTATCATGTTTCTAAAATAGAGAGTGGCAATGTGTATCCCTGACACAAACACCCACAGGAGGCGCAGAAGCCCTTAGTGCGTGAGGATCAATCTGCAGAGACACAGTGCTGTAAATAACTTGCCCAAGCACTTGTAGAAAGGGTGAATTGCTCTCCTGGAATGGATAATAGCCCAGGTGAGCACTCTTCTGCTGGAATGGAACGACCTGTCTGGTCACTTGTATGTAATTATTTGGCAGACTGTTTGGATGTTTTGGATATGCTGGAAGTTTTTTTGCTTGGTTTGTTTCAAGTGCAATTTACATGTTTGCTTTCAGTCCACTTATAACTTAAGTAATTGGCTTTGAATGCTTGGTCCTGCCCCTGTGTTGGACTGGTATTTGCTGGAGTTTATTCAAATGTAGTGTTTGAAATTCTGCTCAAGATTTTAAAAAATATGCAGGGCTGTAGGGGTGCTTCAATAGCTTGAGACTCTTTTAGTAAAAGGACTGTCTTTAAAATTATGCAGCTATCTGGGTAAGGGATAGCTAGTGTCTGATGGTATATAGTCTGTAGGTAGTCTCTCATTTTGTGTATACTTTGTTATTTTCACACGTCTTTCTCCTGGGCTGATGTGTGTAATGGTGCGTGCTGATTTCACCGTGGGTAGCTTTCTCACATGCAAACAATCGAGCATTTGGGCCTGGCCTGTTTAATACAGGGACTGAACTTGGGAAATGGTAGAATCCTCTGGTGGCTCACTGCATAATTTGGAGTAAGTTGATTTGTCCTTTCAGTAGCATGGGTTTCCTATCTCTTAAAAAAGGGTAGTAAAATTTACCTCCATCTCACTTGGAGAGCTTAGACTAACAGCACCTTCCTCGATTTATCAATCATTTCTTCCTCTTCTTGAAAAAACCAACCCAACACCAAAAAACAACTGACAAAATAAAAAAAAAAAAAATTAAAAAAAAAGAAAAGAAAAAAAAATCCCCACCAAAATCCAGCCTACTTTTGATCCAATTGACAGATGAATTGAATTGGCAATTACAGATTTGCTGTCCTTGCTGAAAGAAGATGTTCTATTCCCACTGACAGACCTGGGAGAGCATGTGTCGCAGCTGTACAGCAAACCAATCTAGCACTTGCTAGGGAGGAATTTTCAGCTCTTTACATGAAGTAAGCAAAGCTGTTGGAGAGAAAAGAAATTTAATACTGGAAAGTTTTTTGTCCCCTTATGCCCTTTGGGTTTAGAGTAGGTGTGGTCCATACTACTGCAGCACAGCATATGCCAAATTCTTGCCTACCTGACCCACACTCTGACTGCTTATTGGAGTGATGGGAGAAAGACCTGTCTTTACTAGAAGTGCTGCTGTCTGTTGATGTCTCCCAGTGAGGTGTGTAAAACGTGCTGTAATCAGTATCTCACAGCTGCCAGCTTTTCCAAGAGATGTGCAGCAGTGCATTTCAGGGGTGGCTGCCTTCCGTGATTTCTTTGTCTCATTTCCATTTCAGAGATCTTAGTCTGATACAGGTGCTACAGCCCACTTAGTGCATGTGGATCAGGGCTTGTGGATCACAAGGTTGCTGCATCATGACACACGCTTGATTTGTCTTTGTACTCTGCTCTGCATGCTAAATTCCCTAAAACATTTTGGTGGTTGTCATTGTTGTCATTTGTGGTTTTCTGCTGTGGGGGAGCTGCAAGGGGGAAGATGCTTTGGGGAGAAGTAGTAATGGGTAGGTTTTTTCAGATGGTGAACTTTTGGTAGTCTTTCTATAGGAGGGCATGGTGAAGCACTGATTTTTACCAGTCACAGAGGTTTTGTCTTCTTAGACTTTACTCCTTGTGTCACCAGGTTTGAATTCAAATGGAGTCTGCTGGTCAGAAAACTCAAGTTCATGCAGTCTTTTTTTTTCCAGCAGTTAGATGAGAGCTAATTAGTGTCTATTGATTTGCAAAGGACTGACCCCAGCTCTAACCTTGGATTGAATCAAAACCGTTAGGGGGATTCTAAATTGTCTAGCAAGTTTAATGTACTCACCCATTTTCTCTGAAGTGTTTGTGCAGTGGTCAAGTAGCATCTCCAGAGTGGCTTCACTGCTGCTGTAGAATATGTGAAAAGCACTTGGACCTAAGGAATTGCTGAATGAGCAAACACTCTGCATAATACCTACTATCCAACTCTGAATTTCTTTTTTAAAACATTTTTGTGCCTCTTTGCTTATGACTTCTTGATGAATAGAAAATAGGGCTAAAGAGAAAAAAGGTACGTGGTCATAATGTGCTAGCTAATCCTGTTTCTTTCCTATTTCAGCCATGTCAGCAGAGTGATTCTCATGACTAATGATAGTTTTGATATATTTATACTGAATGCCTCAGCCAGCTCAGACCTACTTCCTCTTTAGAACCATTATCCCTCTGTTCTGTGCATCCCAGAAGCTAATTGTATATCCCACAATACCATAATGGGAAATGATGAGAGCTGTGTGTCTTGCTAATCTTTCATTTCAGACATAGTTCCAAAAAGGTTTTAAGGATTTAGATTGGGATCAACCAGAAAATGAGAGAATTAAAAATAAAAGCTTTTTTTTTTCATAATTTCAGATATAAAAATAAAATACTCAGCTTGAGTTGAAGTCAATTTTTTGTTTGTTTTGGAAATGATTTCTGTTTTGTGCATTTTTTTCTGGCTGAAACAATTTGGTGAAGCTTATCCAAGTTAGCAAGATGTTTCTGCAGGCATGAATCTGCCTTTTTCAGTGTAAAAGCACCTGTTCTGTCCAATTTTTGTAACAACTTATAGATTACAGATGTGACTATAAAATTGTGTGTGATTTGGAAGAAATCCTGCTCTTTTCAGGGTATATAGTTCAAACTGCTTGTGATGGATTTTATGGATAGACGACTTTTGTCAGTCAAAGTATGTATGGTGTGTTTTCCCACACCATCTACAAGCAATTTACTTTATTACCTGGAAAGGCAGTGAGATAAGCCCAAAATAGATCAAAATGAGACCAGTTAAGCCTCCTGACGTTTTCCACTGCTCCAGTTTGGCACTCCAGGTGCATGGGTCAGTGTAGCTTTACTACATGCAAAGGGTAGCAAATGTTGTGAAGGTTGCTACATCTGCAGTGTCCTGTTTCAAAGATGTGTTCACATGCATCAGGTGTGTTTTACTGACAGTTACTTTGTCCTATGTAACACAAAAAGAAATTGGAAGTGGTGAAAGTTATGCATGTCTGCAATGACCGCTGGGACCTAATGTTCAGTGCTTCATTGTTCTACCCTCAAAAAAAAGGAATAAAATCAAATAGGGGCAGTCAAGACACTTGATGGGGTCTTCCTCTGATGTGATTTACAGCAGGGTAGATTTGGGGTAGCTCTGTAGAGTCAGTAAATGCTAAAAGCAGAGTGGTCCCTTCTGGGGTGTGTCTGGCTCTAAGCAGGAATGTGGGTCCAGGGCAGCCAAAGAATCCTTCAGGGGACACCCTGAACATCCTAATCAGTAGCACACCTTTCCTCCAGGGCTGTGCAGGTTCTCCAGACTCTTGACTTCAGCAACTAACTGAATACAACCTTGTGTTGCATTGCATGTTATTTCCTTCTGGAACTTTGGGAAATTTAGCAAAATGATCACGTTCAGCAGTAATAAGTGTCCCTTTATAAATGATGCTGGGTATCTCAGAAGTATCTGTAATAGCCTGTGTAGAGCAGAATCTGCCAAGGAAAGATTTCGTTTTTCAATTGAAACAAAATAGTATAAATCAAATAGTCTCCAGTGGAAAGTGCTGACCCTGCTTTTAGCAGAAGTCACTTACACTTCTTATGTCTGCTTTCAGATTTCGTTTTTTTCCCCCCTTTCCCAGCTGCAGGTATATGTTTTGTAGCTGTGAAGCTTTCACTGCTTTTCTCTGCATCAGTTTATGTATTTTGCAATTCTTCTATGAATAGAGGCTGTGTGACATTAAAGACCATAGACTCTTCTGTGAAATTTAACTCCTTGAGTCTCTTAGGTGCTTGCATGAATAGTGATAGTCCTGACTGAAAAACATTGCACCTTTTCCTGAGTCATTCTAGAGGCAGTTCAAGAGCAGGTCTCTGGTAGAACAGGGTCTTTTGACAGAAGCATAAAACTATCATTTTAATTTATTTTCATGTGTAAAAACACACCGTTGTTTTCATAGATAGGGAACCTATTGTGGGTAGTGATGCTGCTAACTCCTGCATCCTGGTCAGTTTCCAGCTTGGATCAGCATCAAATCAGTTATTCTCCTGGAGGCTTTATTTAGATAAATTATCTGCACTTCCTGTCTTAAATTCTTATTGTGTTGTTCTGCAGTGCTAGCCCCTGTTTCACATAAGATGCATCTGAGATTTGAGGCAATCTCTGCATACGCTGGAGGATACAATTTGGTATTAAAGTATATTTTCCTTGCGGGCTTTTCTGCAAAGATTCTGTGATTCCTTGGTAGTGTCTGGAGATTCTCTGTGTTAATAAGAATTGTTTTGTTAATTGATTCCAGAATCAGCTGCTCTGGAATAGTCTGCCTTAGTCAGGATCTCCACATGAATTTTTAAATGGCCTCTTTCTGGACAAAATTCTACTTTTTACTGTGTTGTCTCTAAAACTGATTATATCAGCCCAGTCTATTTCTTGTATATGCAGGGCTGATTTTGGTTTACAGCAACATTCTCTATAGGGGGATTATAATCAAAATTAGTTGTGTTTTCAAGAAGCCTGGGTGAAGCTGTGTATGAGATAATGAATCATTCCAGTTTCTCAGAAATTCAGCTCTGTAGCTGAATGTGTGTGGAGTACACGTGAAAAAGTATCTGGAAACTCCAAAGACAGGAGAACTTCTTCTGCAAAATGGGTGTGATGAGGGCAGAAGTAGTTTGACAGTCTCCCCTGCCATCCTGCCTGCCTCATTCCTGGATGAAAGAAACTGTAGAAGTATAGAGCAATAAGATCAAACCTCCTGGATAATCAGGACTGTGACTTTGTTCTGCATGACAGAGAAGGGCCTGTGGTTCCTGCTGCTGCCTGCCTTTTCCAGTGAGCCTGCCAGCAGAAGGATCAATTAGTGCCAACTGCAGGAGTGCAGCTCCCTTACAAAGGCCTGTGTCCACTGAGAACGGTTCACTTAAGCTCTCATTATGAACTTCAGGTTAATAACAGGGCATGCTGCTACCTCATCATTTACCTGAAACTGAGAGACTATTTCACCATTTTAGCCATCCTCCTACCTAGTTTGGGTGTTTTTTTGTGACTGAGTCCAACTTTAAATCTCCAGGAGAAGTGGATCATGTTGTGCTGTGATGATATCAGTTACAGTATGTAGAGATTTATTGGCAATATAGAATAAAAAGTAGTAACTTTAAAATATTGATGATTGAAGCAATAAAGATGTGGAGCTTGATAAATTCACCCATTCTTAAAAGCTGGCTTTTCTTTATGAATGTCCTGCGGACAATTTAACAATAAAATCAGGGCTTTCATTTTAAATCAGCCACGGCCTGCCTCATTTCTCAGAGGTGTAGAGGTTGTGAGGTTCCCCTGTTTGTCCACTGGTGAGTGTTCTCTTTTCAGAGAAGTTGGTGCCATTAATCTTTTTGCTGTTGGCAGTTATGCTGAAAACATCCCACTGCAATGTTGGCTTAGTGTGGCTGGGTGTGCTGATTGTCATTAAACTAGCAATAAACTCATAAATTGGGTAATGATACAAGTTGAAGAGAAGATTATTTTGATTGCCAGGATATGATATTTTTGAGCAACAGACTTTAGGACTGAAGAGTGATTTTGGATGTAGATGGAAGAATGTGGCTTTTGAGGCTTGGTGCAGCAGCAGTTTGATTACCGGGGTGCTGTTGCTTCCTGCTCAGGCTGTGTTCAGAGGGCTTGGGCACTTCTGCAGAGCTCATGTGATGGAGTTTCTTTGGAGCATTACACTCCATGTGAAGGAGCTGAGGTGATGGCCTTGGCTCCCATTTGTGATACCTGCAGAAAGGAATTGCTGCAGTCCAATGGTGTTTTGACCTCTCTGCAGTGGTGGCACCACAAATCCTGCTTGGAAACCGAGTGCCAGCCTCTAGGTGCTTGGGAGAACTGATCTTCTCTCTGATTTCTCTAGAGCACACACCAGGTATCTTGCAATTCTTACAGTGAAAATGGGTAGAAACCCTAGTAAGAATTCCTGGTGGCTAGGGGAGTTTGCTGCAGGAACAGCAGATCTGTGCCTCAGCCCAGGGCTGGTGACCCACCAAGGTGCAGGGTCGTGCTGGGCAGCACTGGTGTTGCAGTGCTTGCCCACTGCCCCCCAAGGCTGCCACGGAGAGGCTCCCTGGAACCAACTGCAACTTTTTCACTTCAGGGCTTTGGAAGCTTTCTCTGGGATCTGTACTCCAAAGGGATGTGTTTTTTCCCTTTAGTCAGCTGTCTTTATTCCTTTTTCTCTGTTCTCTGTTCTTTTATAGATAGGAGCATAAGTTTTTTTTTTTAAAAGAGCTATTTCACTTTGCAGAGACAGTGAACAGGCCGTGAATGGCACCTTCTGTTCCCCGTCTGCCTGGGTTCACCTTGCGCCCAGCAGCCTTGGCATTAGTCTCACTCACGTGGAGCTGTTTGTGGGCAAGTTTCACACTGAAGTAGTTAAAAACCCCAAGCTTGCTCACGTTTCCTTTTAAGTGACATTAGTGTAAGTCACTACCCAGGCTGGGTTTGCTTAGATCACTGGAGCTTTCTGTGAATCCAGTTTGACTTTTGAGATATTCACCAGTCCTTGAGATGGTGTGAGTTTCCTGCAGAGCTGGAGCTGCTGAAGCACTGGAGGGATTCTGGAGCTTTCATTGGAGCCTGTATGTAAATACAGTAACTGTGTGAATGAAAAACCAACAGTAAAATTCATCAGCAGTTCTTTAGTTTCTTGAAGGCTGCCATGCCTCCTGCACTGATATGAGACTTCTGCAGCTCCCTGTGATGAACCCCCCAAAACAAATGACTGAGATTAGTATTATTTATAGATAACCAGAGAGATCATTCATCCTTCTCAAGCTGTTTATTTTTGGGCAGCCCAGTGAAACTGATGAAATTGCCAGTTGTCTGAAATGCTGCTGCCAGTTGTTTGAATGAACGGTATTGATTATAGTTACAGGACTATTCATCTCACACTGGCACGCATACAATACATGGATTATAGAAATGTTGTCTCTGCTGACAGCTGGGTTATGAAATGATACACTGAATTATATGTCCTTGCAGGCAGTGTCTGCATTGACTTTTCTTACCCTAATTCAAAAGTATTAAAAGTTAGTTGAAGGAATTAGAATAGAGCATCAGACTCTGAAAATTAATTAAAGTACCTTTGTTTGAAACAACCAGTTGACGAGTTTATATTGAAATGAGGTGACACAGCAAAACTGCAATGAGTACTGACTGGCTTAATCAGTCTTCTGCTGTGGAAGTGAAGAACATTTTGTTTTATTAAAAGAGTAAAGGACTTCTTGGAAGTTGCAGATAGATAAGAGACTATTTAAGTGTACTGTATTACCACAGTTTTGTTTTAAAAATAAAGAAAACTTTGGGACAAGCCCTGTTTGCAAGACATACAGTAGTAGTCTTCTGGCTTCAGAACAAATGCATCCATCTTTCTCATTTTTTTTGTTTAAAAAAAATGCATTGATGCAGTGATTGTGTTTGTCCACAGTTACCCTCAAAAGTTTTTCATTCTTCATTCTGTCGCTGACTTAATGTTGTGTATCCCAGTTGCCTGGGTCGTTCCATCACAATGTCTTCTGCTGTGGGATTCACTGGAGACGAGGTCAGCAGCGGGCCTGTTGGCTGTGGAGCAATCTGTTCTTCTAGCCTGACTGAGTTAGAACCCCCAAAGTTGAAATAAAAGCTCCTCTTGCATTTCAGAGAATGTGCTCTGTCTTTGATATGCTGTGGTATATTTGAAGGATTCATATTTTGAAAAAGTGTGGTCATTAAATAAAGGTTAGATAGATTTTTAAGTACTGTGATTGAAAATTTCCATTGTCTTACTCTGTAGCCATGAGTGACCGAAAATAGATTTAAGTCTCAGAGCATTTTTATTTTAGTTTTACTCATGCTTACTCATCTATATCTGAAATAACATCACTGCCTCCAGCTGCTGTCCTGAGAGCAGACTTTCCCTGTATTTACCTGAACTAATTTGTACAATGAGCATAACTTCAGTAGTACACAGTGGTGTCAGAAGTAACTGTGGAATGCTAGGGTATGTTCTAAAATGTGTTTGCAATTGTAGCCAATTTATTAAATAATTGCATTTAAAGTTTCATGCCGTACCTAAGTCCAAGTCACTGCAGCTGGAGTAGATTCACTTACCATGCCTCATGGAAACAGATCTGTATCACTGTGATTCTTAAAATGATATTCAGCAGTTCTTTTTTGCAGTACAGTGTTTACAGATTTGCTATGAATTTGTCTGTTGTTCGGTTGCCAAAGGGTCATACTCTTCCTCAGCTTGCAACACTTGTGATAGTTTTCAAGTGGAATTTTTTTACCATAATTCCAGGATTTTCACAGCATGAACTACCCATTTCCTGAATAGGGAAATAATTTTTTGTCTTGTTCTTTCTTTCTTTTCCTTCATAGTCTGAGATTTGTTTTTAATCTGTAAAATTTGTAACCGAGAAGAAGCTTCATTTGAGCATCTCCTGTCGTTGGTTTTCCAGATCCTAGCAAGCCACTTTTTATCTGCTTCCTTCTGCTTGCTTTTCCTTTGTCTCGGTCTCTGGAGTGAAGCTGTTTTAATACCACCACTTTAATTGATGATGTTTTATTCTTAAATTCTTTCTCCAAAAATTTAATCTCCTCCTGTGAGACGGGATATGTTCAATCTCTGTATAAGAGGATGAGTTAGCAGAGTAAATACCCTAGGTGTTCATGGGAGAGTAGACACCCCCACGCCCATGCTGTCAGCAGAGAGATGGATTCTGTTGATAATTTGTGTGGTGCAGTGGCTGACAAGATACAGTAGCAAGGATAAAACACTAGCGACTGCACTTGGCAAAATTTAGTGGTCTCTTCAGCTGTGAATGGGTCTGCTTAATTGTCCCCCTGCTGAAACGATGCATCAGAGCTGCACAAGCTGAGCAGTTGCAATGGCTCAACCTGCTCCTGCTGCTCACGAACCAGACATACTGCAAATGCAAACAGTAGGTGCTCCCCTTACCTCTAATTAAAGCATGGATGGGAGTTTGACTGTTCAGCTCAAGTGTCGAGTTACTCACAAAGCCAACCTGGGAGGTGATAAGCGGGTATTTTTGCTAGATGCCTTTTCCTTTCTGGCAGAAAGGACAGCTTGAGGGTGAAGAAATGTACAGTGATGAATCTCTCATTCTTTTTCTTTTCTTAATTGTGGGAAACTGTAGCATTTCTACATTTCACTTTAAAGAGGAGAATTTCCTGTGAATCGTAAGGAAAGTTGTCCTTCCCTAAGCAGAATTGTCTCATTCTTCTGTGGAGCTTCAATATGACTGCTTCTGTCCTGCTTGTGTTTTAAAGATAAAAGATCGGTTGTGGTAAGAAAGATTACCTGTGATGGTTATCTGGGTCCTTGAGAAAAGAATGGCAGAGGAAGAAATAAGAAAGAGTGATAATGTCATTTGAAAGGTTGATTGTATAGGGCTTGTAGCTGAGACACCTTATTAATATTCTTCAGTGTGCTGAGCTCTTGTCCGTAAGGGCATTAACACCTTGTTGGAGAACTTGGATGTTGAAACTGAACAGCCTAATGTCCAAATTTGCCTTTCAACAATCTGCTCAGCTGTATAAAATGCTGTGTGGATATCTAATACAGGCTGCAGCTTTGTTCTGTGTGAGTGGCAGTATCCATTGCAAGAGGCAATCTCTGTAATCTCTGTTAGACGTCAGCTGGGGCGAGTTGTGGTGTCTTTCAGGAGAATGAGAACACTGCTTAGCTTAAATAAGTGGTTATTTTTCAGATCTAGTTAATCACAAGCCCAATTTTTTCACCTGAACTGTCCTTCCATTCAGGTAGCTTTTTCTAATCTTAGGCAGCAATTACATTTTTAAACACAAAAACTCTGATTATGCTGTTTTAGAGGAAGAACTCTTCCTCTTGTGTTTGACAACTCCTATTTTTAGGAACTCTTGGGTTTTATTTCTATTATTCATTTGATTCAAAACTTGGTTTTATTCTTTTTCACTGCAGTTGTGTCATGGAGTAAATATATGTCTTCTGCTCGTGCAGACAGTATCTGCTTATATCAAGGACACAGTTTTAAAAATTATGTATTCAGCAGCATCTTTGTGTAATATTACTATGATCAGTACTGTTTCTTAATAATCAACACCCTATTGCTCCATTCCTGAGGAGAATCTCACAAAGATGAGTTAAGTTTTCCAGAGTGAGATTAATTTCTCACTTGTTCCCTCCTAGTCTCCCAAAACTGGTAATCAGAAATAAATCTTTTAGGAGAAGAATTTAATAATCTTGCATTTCCCATGTTGTTAGCACTAATTAACTGACTCTGCTTTGGATTCTTGTCCTCATTTGGGAGGCTTGAATGGACTCTGTAGATACAACAGTTTTA
The DNA here is from genome assembly GCA_013389925.1 of Aegithalos caudatus. Taxonomy (NCBI): domain Eukaryota; kingdom Metazoa; phylum Chordata; class Aves; order Passeriformes; family Aegithalidae; genus Aegithalos; species Aegithalos caudatus. The sequence goes on from WEIU01021398.1 coordinate 276,018, forward strand.
GAGACTTCAGAAGGCTACAGCTCTGTAGAGCATGATTACTTTCACTTATTTGGCTTGACCCAGGACATGTATTCTGCTTAGCTGAAGTCATGAAAATCCTTGATACTGAATTTATTTACATTTGTTTGAACCATCCTTTTATTAAAAAGCAAATATTTTTATTGTGACATTTCCATGATTTATGTGCAGTAATACTCTCCCTTTTATGTTTTTATTCACCATTAATTGCATGATAGCAGGATATGTTTTGTTTGGGAACGGGTTTGGGTGTTGGAAGAGAGGAAGAATAGGACCAAATATGTGAAGGGAAGCCACAATTTGGAAAAGGATCTGCCACCAAGAGTTAATGGCAATTCTTTGTAAGATGTGAAATGCCTTGAAAATATTCACTTCTAGGGGATAACCTTGGTGTGTTTGCTGATCCTGTCTAGAAAGATTTTCAGTTACTGTATCATAGGTAGATTTTACTGAAGGGAAAGTGTGGGTTCCCAGCTGAGCTGGGGCCGGGGCAATCGTGCCCTTAATGCAGTGCAGCTGTGTTAATTATCCCAGAGTGGGAACAGCCGTGTGCTCCCAGCTCTGGCTGGGAAAAAGAGTGAGGGAGCTGGGAGGGCTCCCTTGGGCTCTGCTGGCCGTGCTGGGAGCAGGAAGGGACAGGAGCTGGTGCCAAGGGACACCAAGGGCACAGCCCTGCCAGGGACAGACAGGGCCAGGGGCCGTGCCAGGGCCGGGCAGGAGCCGGACAGAGCTGGAGAAGAGAGAGAGAAAGAGCCAGAGCTGCTGGAGCTGCCCTTGGGAGGCTGCAGAGAAAAGGTATGGGAGACTTTGGAGCAACAAGGGGCTGCTGCTTGGGGCCTCCTGGTGTTTGTAATGGAGCACTTGGACTGCTGGCTCTGTCTCTGCTGCCGCAGGGAAGTTTTTTTCTAAAGAACAGGAATTAAGTTATTTGGTTCTAGTGTTTAGCCCATATATTCATGGTTACTAAATTATTCTGTTACTGTCAATCTCTCTGTTCCTATAGTACCTCAACAACATAAGAGGAAAGATTCAGTGTAGTTTTGTTTTGATTCCTCCAGAATGAAGAGGAGGCTCCTATCAGCTGGCTACCAGCGAATCCTTGCATAAGCCCATACTTTTGATGGAATTAAATACTACTATCAGGCGTAGATTAAAACAATAAAATCCCAAAGGTTCTGTGCTTAAAGAGACATGGTAAATTCATGGATTCCATATACTGTGTGTAAAATTACTTCCTGCTGTCCTTACTCATAGCACCAACATGACAGTCAACCAAAGGGGAAAAAACATTTTTTCTTTTTTTTCTCTCTCTTTTTTGTAAGTGGCAGTAACTGATGACTTGTTACAGGATTACATTCATGTGTTTGTTAGTCCTATCACTTTGTCCTCTTTTTATTTATCCAGTAACAAGAAGAGAGAAAGAACTGTATGTAGAAGTATACTGCTAAATCCATAAAAAATTTTGAGCAGTCCATGATTTTTCAATCCATGGAGTTCATAATTAATTTGTTTGATGTGGTTTCTGTAGGTCTCAGGACTTTTTGCAATACTGAAATATACTGGGAGTGCCTAGTTAAACCTAGCACAGCCTGTGTTTGCATTTCTGGCATGTTTTTGCAGACTTCTCGTGGTATAGTGAAAAACCATAAAGGACAGTAGCTGTATGTCCATACAGTAACTTCAGAGTTCAGGACTATGATCCTAACCAGAAAGGGCATTGCAAGTGTATTATTCTAATGAGAAAGATTAGAAACAAATCAGAATATTTTCAAATGTGTCACATTTACTTACAGCAGATTCAATGGTGAGTTTAGCCCCAGAGGCAAAGAATAGCACAAGAGAGGGACTTGAATGCCTGCTTTGCTTTTATAGGTGATATCTGTAGAACAGGAGGTAAGAAATATTGTCTGGGCTTCTTTGGGAAGCTTGGAAGAGCTGATGAATTCATCAATCCCTTTTATGCAGCTCTTCTGGAGGATTTAAATCTTCCTGTCTTCATCTTATTAAATTATTATGAGAAAGTCATTCTATTGTTATCAAATTCATTTTTCTTATGCAAGTTTCTGTGCTATTTTTGTTATAGAGAGGTATTGTCTCACTGATAACATTGCCAGTGGGAAGGAGGGCTTGGGCTGGCTTGTGCAAATGGAAAATACGTGGAGAAAATCAAAGTACAAAGAAGTCTTCAGTGCCTATAGCTGACATTTCTTAGAAAATGAGGTCTCTTAAGCCTCCTAGTATAGTCTGGAGAGACACTTCACTTAGTCCATTAATCTATGTGGAAAGCTTTACTACTTGAGTTCAACAAATCTATTCAACGCCTCCAAAATTTTCAAGTCCACAAATAGTCTGTTGGTGGGACACTTTAAAAAGCTTGACCCTGTCAGGGAGTTGGTTTGAGAATCAGAGTAGGAAAATTCAGTAGCAGTAGCCCAACATCAGCTCCTACAATGCATCCGTTTAATCAAATACAAGAGCACATATCATAGCCCTTTCTGTTGTCTGCTGCTCAGGCAGTATAGAATTACATGAGATGCATTTGTGTGTGATGCAGAGAGAGAGAGAGGCTTCCTGGCTTGGAACCTTTGTGAAGAGCTGCTTTTTGCTGAATGCTGTGAATGCTTCTCTTGACTATTAACACGGGTTCTAACAAGAGACAAATACTTTAAATTTTCTTTGAAATTGGCAGTGGAATTTTCAGGTTAAAATTCAGAATCATTAATCTATAAAACCTGGAAGATATTGTGAGTTACTTTATAAGAAATTAATAAGGCAGAAATTTAATAAGATTTTATTTGGTAGGACATGGGTACATTTGAATTAAAGTAAGGCGGCATTATCTACGATCTCTAACCGTAGTCACGTATCAGTTCTTACTCTGTTGTGCATGGCAAGCTGATCTCTTAAAAGCTTTTTTTGAAAGGCAGCTGCAAAATTAATCGAGTTCATTGAGTTCATGAGCTGGTTCCTCCCATGGCCGTGTCTGTGCCTGCAGTGGGCGAGGCTGCCCAGCCTCCCCAGCCCGGTCATGTCACCCGAGCTGGCAGTGGCGCTGCCCACTGTCATCCCTCACCGGATCCTTCCTGTCCTCAGCACAGGCTTGCTCCGTGCCTGACCTCCCAGAACAGGTGCTGCTGCACACGAGGGGTGAGCAGCACTGGGGGGAAGGCCTTCAGGGTGGTGATGGTCCTCCGGAAAGAGCTCATCCTGCAGCTCACTGCAGAGCCTGAGGAATGGTACGGCCCTGTGGGAAATTGCCTTAAGGCAGAGAAATTTATTGCTGTCTGTCATCCAGAGTGCTGCAGTTGAGCTGTTTGGTAAATTGGATGTCAGACCTACTGTCCTAAAGATACACATTGCCCTTTTGGGACACGCTGCCCTTTCCCCCAACTCTACTGATTTTGGTGTTGCACGGTTGTGTTTCAGACAACAGTTAGGCTCATCTCCTTGTTCCTTGGCTGAAAAAATATCCCCCAAATGGGATAATTCCTAATGGTTTGTCACAGACTGATTGAGAGTTGAAGTGTCTAGCTGAGGGAAGAATCCGCAGTGCATTGCTCTTTAGAAATTCATACCTCCTTTCTGCCATAAGGATTAACCTTCCTGTTCCCAAAACAAGAAAAGGCTGGGGTAGTGTTGCAGCAGCATTGTTTTGGACTTCCCCCTGCTTCCTTTTTCCTCTCCCTTCCAAGTTTACTCAGTAGTTCTGAAGGATGCTTGGAATTTATTGGTATATACAAGCAAGTTGTTAGCAGATTTAGTGATTCTTGTAAAAAGCCAGAGAGAATTTTTTTTGATACTTTTAATAAAGTGTCAGAATATTTTCAGAAGAAAGCTAATGTTTGCTAACCAGTAGGGAGGGGCTATAATGGCAATAACGTAATCCAGATTTTTTTTTTTTTTAAATATCTGTGGTTCTACATCTGTTTGTATTTATTCTGATGAGACTGCAAACATGGTAAGATCACAGGAGGATTTTCTGGCCTGCATGGTGTTTGTAAATAAGAGTTTAACTCATGGGAATGGAAGTTACAGGAATCTTTTCATTTTCTGTTAACTCTCCTAGTAAGTGAAAGAGGGAGGGAAGGGCTGTGCTTTGAAGGCATGGATTTGCAGGTGTTTTACTGCTAGGAGAGTTTTTACTAAGTGTTAGTAGAGAAGAGACCAAGGAAGTGTGGAAGTGTAATGGTGTAAATCAGACTAAGTTATCTGACAACCCCTCATACAGTGGATTGTAATGCTTCAGGGAGGGACCCACCAGAGTGAGAATGGTAATTTGACCCTTGGCTCTGATTCAGTGCCTTGAGCTGACACATGCTTCAGCCCGTGTCTGTCCGTCAAAACACAAAACATGTTCTTAAATTAGTGCTTTGGGATGTAGGACATTGAGTAAAAGCTTCTGTGCATGTAGAGCAAGGTTAACTAAGCTGTGGTTCTTCAGATGTGCGTGTTCTAGAGAAGGTCAAGTGCTGCCCACTGTCTTGTGACACACCTAGCGTTCTGATGAGCACTTTGGGGGTCTCTTGGTCCCAGAACCAGAGGGCTGCTGGGCTGGCCTTGGCATGAGCAGTTAGCTCTTGTCTGGCCAAGTGCACATGTGGGAAGAGGCCCACTTCTCTATCAGCATCACTCATACCCCTGCAGACCACAGTCTTGTGCTGTTGCTGATGATTAATGAGATTGTTCCCTGCTTATGAATGCAACAGCATCTCCTGGAGCACAGAAATTGCAGGTGCACCGTGTTAACATTTCACAATGCAGGTGGCTGAGAGGAAATTTAAAACCAGTATTTAAAGCTATGACACTGTGTCCAAACCCTCTGAGATTAACAAATAATTCCAAATTAGGTCTGTCTCTCTTGGCCTCCCCTTCCCCCTCTGAAAGGGCAGCAATCAGTTAAGAATTAACATATGGCAATGTGACTTTTCTTTCAGAATCAGGCTTTTGCTGTACCATTTCCATCAATTTTGGCTTCCACATTATTCAGCTGTGCACCAGACAAGTATTTTGTTATGTGCCAATTAACCCAGCTTGATAAATAGTGATTATGCATAATTTATAAAGAATAATATTCTTGTTGTTCCCTGTAAATAAGGCACTGGCTTAGCTGAGGGTACTGAGAATTACTGTCGGATGTGATCATGAAGGTCCAGGAGGCTGGTAGCAAGAACTCTGAGAGCTAAGGCAGATAGAAATAATAACAACTAAAATAGATGAGAGGATGCTTTTGTAAGGGCGGTTGGGATGTTGGTGTGGCATTTCTGTAGTTTGCACTTTCAGTGTGAATAGCTCTCTCAGTTCTAGTCCAGCTTCCACTGAATTCCATGTGAACTTCTACAGTGGTGCATTTTTGGCCCCTTAAGGAGCACCTTCAGATAATTTCCCTGGCTCCTTAAGCCAGTTTTCACAGACATCCTGTTTCGGCTTCTGCATCAACTGATCTGAAGCCTCAGACTGATAAGCAGTGGAACACAAGGGTGAGAATTGCAAAGCCCCATGAACTTTGAGTAGAACAGGGGAGGAGATACAGAAATGTGAAATCCAGTCCGCTGGTCCAGTATGTACTTGCAGTGCTAGTGCTTGCTGGAATACCATTGCAGAGGCTCCAGGAAAGTGTGAGGACTGTGGCTCGGGGTAAACCGGGCTGTCTGTCAGCCAGCACCGTGCTCTGCATATGTAGAGCCAACTGGAAACCCTCCAGAGCTGGAGGCTGCTTGCACAGCTGCTGTTTTGGCATCTGCATCCCCGTTCTCCTTGAACGACCTTAATCGTGACCTTCACCTCCTGGTGAATTTTACCCAGCTCAGTGCTTCAGGTGTGTCGGCCACTTTGCCTCTTCTATTTCATCCTCTGTAATATATCCCCACAGGCCTATAAATGGCACCACCTCAGCAGACTCAGCTCATCTTTCATCACACTGCCAGAGCCTTGTTTTGATTTATTGCCTCTCACCACAGTGGCCCAGAATGAAGTCAACTTCTGAAATCACTTAGGGAAGGATCTGCTGAACAAGCATACATTTAATAATATGCCTCTGCCTTTTTACTTTCTCCACACTGAGATGTTCCAGTGATATAAGAAATCCCTTCAGAGTACTGGGGTGCTGGAGATGGCAGCTGCTGATTCGTGGCTCTGAGGCACAGCACTGCCTTCAGCTGCTGCTCCTTGTTTCAGCCCTGTGTGCTAACATCCTCAGCTACAAAATGCTGCCCTTTTCTGATGGGTATGATTTATTTTTTTCTTCATACCACAAAGCTCTTGCTTTCCATTAGCCTGTTGTTTAAAATATTGTTAAGATAGATTGTCTCTGAGGAAGGTAAAAATAGTGAAGTGGGTTCTCCCTGGTCTGCCACATCTTGTCAAATTCATACTAAAAACACTTTTTTGAACACGGCTTTTTGTTCCAAGGTAGAGTGCTTAATGGCTTGTGGAACTCCTATTACTCTGAATATACTTACAGAAACATTAGTGTTACTGTGTTATTAGAATATGCATATTATTAGAATATATTGCCTGCTTGTAAATAAATGGCCACTAAAATTTCTAGTGTGTTACAACTGGACAATTTTTTTAAAGAACAGGGGTTTTTGTATTTTCCTCCCACCAACATTTTTAGAAAAATTGTTTCAGAAAATAAGAGATTCAGTTACAATCCAAAGTGATCAGAGCGAGCAGGCATGGCATAGGATTTTAAATTATAAGCATTTCACATGGTGCAACAGATGGAAACAAGTTATTTCACTTGAGTGAGTGTTACATATTTGTGTTTCATGCACACTGTCCGTGTTTCTGCAGAGATTAGTCACGAAGCAGGAGCTAGATATTGGATGTGAAGAACGCAAATGATCGTTGTTTGCTGTGAATATATTTAGACTCTCCTGCAGACAGCTTTAACAGGTCCTCTGGCTCCCTCTCAGGTGTTAGCTCATCTCCCATGCTCGATGGAGAATGGAGCGTGTGGTTATGTGTATGGGATCGGCTGAAGCCTTGGCAAAGGGCAGAGCTCAGTGAACTGCTTTACATCCACTCGTTAAGTCTCTAACGCTCTCTGAGCCTGAGGAGGCCTGTGCCATAAATCTTAAGCCTCCAGGATGGTGGAGCTGCAATCAGGAGCAGAGTGTTGGCATTGCACATACTGCTGCTGTTGGCAAGGCATTGATTATCCTGGAGTAGCTGCGCAGAAACCTCTCTTCAGCAGGCTCTGGAAGGCAGATACCAGTGCCTCCTGTTTCTCTCCAGCAGTGAGTTTAACTGCTACCAAGAGAAGCCTCTTGTGCTCCTCCTCCAAACATCTACTCTGGTGTCAAAACTGCCACAGGCAGAAAGCAGAAGAGGTCACAAATAACATAAATCTACAGCATTTAAATTTGACTTCTATAACAGTGTTACAACATCTTCTTTCTAAAAGCTCTTTGTTTAAAACTGCGTGGTATGTATTTAATGTCTTTCCTTTAAAAGAAAGGCTTCTTGTGAGCAGCTTGTAAGGATGGTGGGATCAGGATGAAAAGTGTTCTGTTAACAGTAGAAGATGGTAAATTACCAGATGGGCTTAAGAATAGAAAGCTCGGCTGTATCTGTGGTGCCTGGTCTGAGAGCTTGAACTCTATCTTGTACAGACACAAGCAGGATAATGTAGTATTCCGATCAGCACGTATAGTCCTTAAGTACCAAACATGTTTTTTAAACCATCTTCCAAAAAATCAGTTGATTTTTATGGCATGTATAGATCTTCTCTCACCTTTAATCCATTTTAAACTTAAATCCCTGTTTTATTTCTTTCAAACTTCAATGGTTTGTACTTCAGAATGAGTTATGATTATCTGACTCGCAGTCTTCCAAAAGCAATGTTCTAATAGTACTCAGAATCAGTGGTATATTTTAGAAAATTAGTGTGTATTAGGGATTTTTAATGTGGTGGGCTTGTCTTTAAAAGAGCTCTCAATTCTGATTGCCTGGAGCCTGGTTTTGTGCTCATAAAATTCACACAAACCTTCCAGTGTGAAGATCCTGCACACAACAAATTCATGTGAATTAGTAGGGTTTGATTTGACCACAGTCTGTATGTATAAAAGCCAAAATGTGCAGAGTTTAATGAGTCCAGTATATTGTAAGTAGTTGGGCACACTGAAAGAAGCCAAAGTTGTGGTGATGGGTTTGTACAGCACCCAGCACCAAGGAACTGTAATTGTAATTAGGGCTCCAAAGTCATCTTGGGAAGCAGACAAGAAATAAAGACTTCTTTAACAGTGTGTGATAGAGTTGTGAAATGGTGACCAAAGTAATCTTGAACAGGATCTTGGCCAGAGAGTGTTCAAGGCTGCTTGGATCTGAACATGTGTTTTGAATTCCTTTCCAGTAAATGATTTGTAAAGTATGAATGGATTAATCCTTTTGCCTTTCATTTGCAATTTAATAATATCCCCCTCCTACTGCCTGAACATGCTGTTTTTATTTTATTTACTCTCCTAAAAAGAAATGCAAACTGAAGTGTGTGTGTTTGAAGAGACAGAACAAAGCAAGCCAAGTAGTTCTTTATAAAAAGGTCTAGATAAAACATTGCAATATCATCATTGAGAAAACTGATGCCGTAAGTGAGGTAACAAGAGTAAATTATGGTTTTGTTTTATGCTCTGCTGTGAGGTTTTGGGCTAGTTTTTTTGTTTTCAGGGGATATTCTTTTGTTTGTGAGGGCATATCTTTTGCTAGGTAGGATGAGAAGTCATGTTATAGCCAGTATCTCAGGAAGATTTGTATCCAATTTCAAGTTGTAGCTTCCTTGGTTCCCTCATGCCCCCAGGAATGTTCACTGTTAACTATTCAAGGAATAGCTGCTTTCAGAAATGCATCTTTTCTCGCCTGAATTTTAAACAATATTTTCTTCATTACAGAATTCAGTATCTCAAAATGTAAAAGATGGTTTTATTGGCTATAGGTTAATGTAGTTCACTTGATTTTTAAATTTTGAATATGATGGGCTTGTCTTTTAAGGAAGCTCTCAAGTCTGATTGCCTGGAGCCCCCTGAAAGCAGCTCATTCTGCATTCAGGGGCACTGCTGTGCTGATCTCCTCAGGGCTCAAGGTGGAGAGAGTGGTTGTTTTTCATTCTGTGTATTAAAATGAAGGCAAAATAAAGCAGTGAGGCATTGTCTGTCTCTCTAAGAGTAAGTCTGTATTCTTACTGTAATAGGTAATGTTAATGGTAACCCTTACTTTATTACAACAAGGTCGTCAGATGGAGCATTAGAAAATGGCAACTGTTCTGAGATAGGCTGCATATTATTCCACTATAAAGTAGTCCCGTTAGTCTGTTGGCTGGAGCTGGCAGTGAGAGTTGTCTGGAATCCAAGACAACTGGCAGAAGAAAGTAGAGGGAATAAAATTATTTCACAGCTGAGGAAAGCCCAGAACACAGAACTGAGAAGGCAACACGCAATAATGATAGCTGAGATGGAGCTCCTAGGGCACCTTCCTCCCAAAGAGCTGTGGGAGTGTCACTGAGACAGGGCCCCTGTGACACGGAGTGGTCTTGTCAGACCTACTTGATAAGAAATTGATATGGACAAAGGTGCAATTATTTGCTCGTAAAAAGAGTACTGAAGGAGGAATAGTGTCTGAGGTATTGTAACCTCTGACCCCGGCTCCAAAGTGCCAGTGCAGAAGTGCCCTGGATGCCAGGCCTGGGAGGATCCTCCTGACTTTTACAATTCAGTCATCGATGATGTCATCCAGTGCAAAAACATGTATTATGATCCACCATTAACATATCTCTTTGGTTAGCTTTATACGTGCTTTCTTTAAAGAAGCAAAATTCAAACCTACTTGTAAATGTTCCTAGTAACGCTTCAGTTGTTTGTAGTAAGAACTGAAAGTAAAAAAAAAAAGGTGTCAGAGAAGTTTTGACTTTAGCTTCTAGGCAATAGACAGTAGAAATGTCAGGTCTTATACAACCTTGTTGTGTCGGGAATACTCACAGTCACTGAAACACAGAGAAACAAAATACCATTAGAAAGCAAAAATAAATCTTAAAAAGACATAAAATGTCTAATAACTTGTGTGAAGTGGGGCGTCTTTTGAGATTCTGGCCTGCAGCCTTCCTGGGATGAGAGTAAAAAAAAACAAAAAAACAAACCTTATCTGGTTAATCTTAGGAGGTTTCAGTGATGGGCCTGATTTGACTGGAAGGAGGATGGAAATGCAAGTAAAACAGACCTCTGGGTTCCTTGGGTTAGACTGATGCTTAGGATGGCTCAGCTGCTATTCAGTGACATTTCCATTTATTTGGTTTCAGTAATATTTTGGTGGGTTGGTTTTGGGGTTTGGATTTTGGGGGATTTGGTTTTGGTTCATTTGTTTTTGGGTTTTTTGGTTTGATGGTGGTGGGTTTGTTTGTTTTTGTTTTTTTTTAAATAAATTCTACTTATCACTGTTATTACTCTGCCTCTGAGCATTTTCCTTCCTTGGCAGGAAACACCAGTCTGTCATGGCCTGAAAGTTTCTTATCTTCTCTTGACATGCTCGAGAATTCACAGACTTCTGTCGTACATCACTTCCCCTCCTGGACACGATGGCATGTGGCAGCTCACTCTGAGAACAAGTCCAGTGTTAAATCTCCACTAATACTCACCTTACACCTAATGCCAGAATAATGATCATGATTATCATGATCTCCCATTGGATAACTGCTGCTCAGGTCCTCTCCCTCATTTGTGGATATTGAAGCTTTTTCAGATCAGGTTATAAAGCAGCTTGGTTTTGTGCTGCCCTTGGAAACAGATGTGCATCCACATAATTAAGAGCTTCATAGTGAAAGATCTAATGCTACAAAATTTTAACAAAACTGAAAGTTCAAAAGTGCAAATGAGTATTGAGGACCAAGATAATTGGCCTTTTAGCTTTTCCTTATAACGCAAAGGTTTATTTACCTTTTAAATAGGCTGGTAAAATTCAGCTGGCATCCTACAGTGCGTGCAGAGTAGATAGTCAGGAATAATATGCTACTGATAGAAGACAGTCTATCAAAGGGTTAATCTTTAAAGTCTGCTGTGAATAGAAACCTGAAGCAGGAGAAATAAGAGTGGGCAGGTAGTTGCATTTGTAAAGATATTTTTGGTGATCTTCCAGTAGGAAAAATAGTTGCAAATGCTTGGAGGACCAAATGAGAGCTCTCACCTCCACGCGAGCAGCAGCTCGTGTTGGCTCCAAGGTGTTACTTGGAGAAGATCCTGCTTAGTCAGGTTGTTCACAGAGTGGTTTTGTCTCAGATTACTCACCACCTGAGGATGGGCTCTTTGCATGAACTAGCACAATCTGCTATGAAGATATACTTTAATTCAGTTGATCACAGTTCAGAACTATTCCTGAGTCTTGCACCTGATAAGAAATAATGGGTGAATCCAGGAGTGTTTGAAATATTCTTGGTTTTTAGGGTCAGGAGACCTTTGAGAATATGTTTGTTTACATTGCAAGAAGGGATGATTCCTGGAATCCTTGCTTTTCTCTCCAGTACAGAATCTACATAGAAATGATGCCATTAATATATATGTAAAAGAAGCTTGGTCTGGGAGGTATACGCTCAGTGTGTGAGGGCACTCAGCTCCATTAATCCCACTTCACTGATTATTCACATGGAATTAGAGAGTTTACACACCATTTAAATTATTTGGAGACTGCCAGACTTTCTAATGTAATTTTTATTTTTCCTTTTTTTTCCAACTGTAAGTTAATGCTTTTTATTTGTTACTTCAGCAGATCATTTTTTATGGCAGCTTTTCTGCTTTATATCCTGCTGGTATACAGTTTAACAAAATGCCTTTTTAAACAGTGTGTTTAATTCCTCAGTCATGCCTCTGGGAATGAATTCTTACTGTATTATAACTTCTTTTATATATTTTCTGTCATTGAGAACCTCTGCAAACTTTCCTTTCAGAAATTACCACTTCTTACTTCCTTTCTGTGTCTCACCAGCTGTTATTTGCACTGGTATCCACAACTGGTCATGTCCTGTTACAGTGGCTTAAATACTCAAAGAAATTCCTTAACAGCATTTCTGGTTTTTGCATGTAGAGCTCCAGGAAGAAAATCTAATTTTCACACCTGACTGCTGATTTTAGATGTTGTCCGTGGTGCTGTGTCAATGAGTTGATATTGTGGAAAAAACCTTTTTAAAATTATTTTAACAGTTTTTAGTGATGCTGAATTGGTAGCATTTATGGTGGAAAATGTGATGGTATTTCAGAGGTAGCAATGCTGCACATTTCTATGTAGGAGCCATGTCTTCCTTACTAGTAATTACTTTGCTTTTTGCAAAGTTTAATATGCAGTGTTTTTGCAAAAGTGTTCGATGGATGTCTAGGTTTTGAGACAAATTTTAGGAGAAAACCCCCTGGAATTAGTGTTTCCTCTAAAGAGAAGGGAGCTTACCAGTGAGAGGAATGAACACCAGTGGGTGAAAGTGAAAACAACCCAGCCTGTTTATGAACCAAAAAAGGGTGCACGCAAGGCACAGGAAAGGATTGAATATGCTCGATATTGAAATTCCATACCCAGAACCCAGCAGGGTGCAGGGCAGGGGCAGGGATGGAGCTGCCACCGCTCTCAGGGAAGGGGAGGCTCAGCAGCTCCTCAGCTGCTCGGGCACAGTGCAGGGGAACCTCTCTGGCCTTGGATCCCTCCTGACAGCAGGCAAAGCTGCTGGGTTTTGGTGTCCTCTCTTGTGCTGCCTTGGTCTTCCCTGGGTACCCCCCATGGGCTCCCGAGAGTGGAGGGGAAAAAAAACACAAACAAGCCGAAACAGTTCAAGGGGGAAAAACAAACAAAACCCGAACAAAAACAAACAAAACCCTGAACAAAAAAACAAACAAAAAAGCACATGAAGGATCTCTGCTGGAGTCCAGTGAAAAAGCTGGGGAAAGGAAAACAAGCAGGTTCTTGCCCAGGCAAGCAGAAGCGAGGCCAGCACAGGAGAGCGAACAGCGCGGTCCGTGGGGCTCATCCCCAGGGGTTTGAGCAGTGCCCGGGGTCCTGGGCTCCAGCCCTGTCCTGCTGCATGCTAAACCTACAGCAGCCTTTTCTGGCTGTGCAGCAGATGATTGGGAGTAGAGCATCACCAGAGAATCACCCCAATGCAATGGGGCTGGTTGCAAATTGTTGTTAAATCCAGTTCTTGACAAGTGAAATTGTTAATGTTAATTGTTAACGAATGAGCATTTTTCTGGGAAACTTCATTTCATTATGAATGGGCCTTGCTCATCCCTGTTCAGCAGTGGCATGATTAGAAGTGCTGCTGTGCTGTATTGTATTGCAGTTGTACAGTGTTTTTATATCCAGAGCTCCAGCACCTTTCAAATCAGGCTCCCTCACTATCTGTGATGCAGACCCCCTCTGTGGAAGGAACCCAGGGTCAAAAAAATTTTGCACTTTTCCTACAGAGTTGAACAAAGAAATTCATTTTCCCTCAATGCCCATGAAGCTGGCCATGTTTACCAATTGAAATACTTTCATTTTTGTTCAAAATGGTCATTGTTCAGTCTCTATAAAGGATGGGAAATAATGAAGTGTTTTCCCAGATAAGTACATGTGAAAAAATCATCTTTGTCTGCAATTTGATTTTTTCCTGGTACGAGTTCCTCAGGACAGCAGAACGGTTAATGACTAAGAGCCTTTAGCTTAAGGGATATCAGCTTTAGTCCCAAAAGGCAACAATATGTGCTCCTCATTTGTGTTGTCATGTAAGAAGTCACACACTTTCCAAATTGCTTCTTGAAAGATTTTAACACTCTGTTAAAGAAGCCAACATAAAATCTTACTGAAAAGACCACACAGAGATTTCAGAGCTGTGGACTATAAAGGAATAAAAAAATCCAGATTTCTTTGAATCGGATCTGAATCGAGTTTAGATATCAGGAAAAAATACACCTTAACATTCTGACTTTTAGTCAGGCCTGACACTTGTCATGTAGCTCCTTACAGAGCTCTCAAGGTGCTACTTAAGGAAGGAAAGGTATTTTACAGACAGATTATGTGATCCCATGTTAATTTTTAAAGAATAAAGAGAGATTAGTGGATTGTAGCAGCACGGGACAAAACACAACCAAAAATAAATGTGATCAGGCCAGTTTAAGTGCTGCAAAGCTGGTACAATTTATTGCTACACTGAAATTAGTATATATCATCCCATTAATTCACTCCATCTGCTGCATTGTACAGAATAATTTCAGGAATGGTTAGAAGGCTTACCTCAAATATACTTTGAGAGTTTGACTGTATTCATTGTATTTCAGATTTTAACACCCTTGTCTGTCTTTCTTAGTCTGTTCACAGTTTTCCAGGGGAGTTTATGCCATCTTTGGATTCTATGACCAGATGTCCATGAACACCCTGACGTCGTTCTGTGGAGCCCTCCACACGTCCTTCATCACCCCGAGCTTCCCAACCGATGCAGATGTGCAGTTTGTCATCCAGATGCGGCCAGCATTGAAAGGAGCCATCCTGAGTCTCCTGACTTACTATAAGTGGGAAAAGTTTGTGTACCTCTATGACACAGAACGGGGTAAGCTTTGTCGTTTTAACTGATTTTCTGTTTCATAGCTTGCTCTAAGTACTGCCAGCATCTACGTGCAGCCCAGCTTTCTTCTGGATTTAGGTAGAACATTCTGATGGTCCTAGAAAACAAGTTTGTTCTGAAGAAACTAAAATGAATGGATAAATGACAAGGAGGTATCTTCATGTTACTGATAATTTTTAAAGAGATTGTCTGAGAATAGTGTTAGCAGTGTAAGTATTCAGTTTGGCATGCCTGGTTTCCACGGAACTGCAGACTCCACACTTGCCAGGGTGTTTGAGTCCTTGCAAAATAAATAAGGTCAGCACTATGAAAAAGGCTGATAAGCAGGACCTTCCCCTGTGCATGGCATTGCTAATCCCCCATCATTTTATATAAATGCACATTTCTCCTGTCGCTGGACAAGGCAATCCCTGCTAAAATATGCTCTGGGGGTGCCTAAACATTAATAATGGTCTAAGCATACACTGTGGAGTCTCTGGAATCCAGGGAAAAAGGTGGGGAAAGAAAAAAGTCTGGCACTGTTGGTTGATGTGATGTGTGCAAAATATCTGATTAACTGTATGGTGCTAAGTGCCTCAGTAGGCTTCTCTGCACTAGGACTAAGGAAGATTATGTCAGGATGAGATGAGGTTACGTACAGAAGGCTATCAAGAATTTGGGTAGCACTTGTCCAGAAATTCACCTTTTGTACCTCATGCTGAGGATTAAATTTCATCAAAACGTAGTAAACTTCTGGTTTACTTTCAGTCTTCACTTCTGTTTCTTCTCTTGCTTTACTTGAAATAAGATTATGTTCCACTGAACTCAGTGAACTGAAGTAACACAGGTGTTAATGTGTGCAGAGGTAAACTTGTGGGTTTCATAATCATCTCATTGTTGCTTGAAAGTGTGAAATACTTTGTAATTATAAAAATAGTATGATGAACTCTAATATTGAAGTTTTTGTTTATTTAAATTTTCATAATGTTACTTAACATTTTGGTTTATTTTTGCCAGTTCTGTACAGATTGTTCATTGTCCATCTGTCAATGTAACAGGCATTTTTTCCCAAGTTATTTTGATTTGCCATACCTACTGTGCACAAAGACACTGTTTTCTGTCAGGCAGATCATTTAAACAAAAACACACTGGGGATTTCTGTGATTTGCATCAAGTCTTCATCTTTGGGTCATGGGAGTCATCACAAGACAGGAAAGTGGCCAGCTGTGTTTGTGTAATGCCTTCCTACTCAGGGGCATCTCAGTCTGGACAGAGGTGTAGAGACATCACCGTTTTCTCATGGCACTGTAACCAAACCCCTCACTAAATTTGAAGGTCCTCTGTCACTTGGGTTTGATTTAGTCTATCAGTAGGTATCGAGCAAGGCTTTAAAGGCAAGGGGAAAAAAAACCTTAGTAAATAAGGTTATTGTTGGGTAACTTTTTTTGAAGGTTGAGGTTGAAGACGAAGGCTGAGGCAGGGAAGTGTTAATCTAATGCCCCAGGTTATTTGGCTAAGGAGAGTTGAAAATGTCTGCTTTAAAAGCAGTTAGATCTTTAAACCTTACTGCTACCAAAAGACAAATGTTTGACCCGAATGTATTGGATACGTAAGGATGCAGAAGGCCTCAAAATACAGGTTCAGAAAATATGACCAGTCCTGTTTCTTTTAAATATAAAACCTCCTGGTATTCTGTTGCATAAAGAAATGACAAGTGAAAAGAGGGGGAGGAAGAAAAAGGTACAACTGGAAGCTTTTCAATTATCATGTATAAGGCATCAAATTGCCTTAAAATGGGTTCAGTACAAGGCAGTGAGGTCTGATACCCTGCTTCTGCTGAAGACAAAAAACAACTGTGTTGGGTTCTGCTTTCACAAAATGAGGTTACTTATCTATCGCTGTCAAAGGACAAGACACTTCTGTGCTGCTTTCCCTGGAGAATGAGATTGGAGCTGATAAAAGAAGGGGTATGTAGAACCAGGCTCATTATAGCTTCCACAAAATTAAATTGATGGATTTATTATTTTTTTAATTAAGTAAGAGTTGCACTGAAAGTTAGTCCTATGTGGAATGTGACTTTATTTTTTTTGCAAATGTAGGGTAGGATTAATTTTCATGGAATCTAAAAGGATTGTGCTTTAGTACTTGGTGGATTCCTAGTGATTTTAGATTGTTGGGTTCCAGTGGACTGACTCTTTCCTGAAAGCAGCAGTGAAGGATGTAAACTAAGAGAGTGACTGACTCCTGAGAGGTACAAAAGAACTCCTCCTTCCACATAGCTCGTTTCTTACACTCTGTCTTGTCTTTCCTCATGTCAGGAAGTTTTATTTTATTATAAAGATCATTTTTCAATGAAGGGGAAAATAAAAATAGTGGTAGCAGCTACACCAGCATTAGTAAACCCTGAACTCAGCACCTGCTGTTCAGTCAAATGTCAAAAGAATCGAGAGCTGAGCTGTCCATTAACATGTTTATTCTTCAGAGCAGGGGAGTTATCCCACTAGCTGAAAAACTGCTCTGAATCACTTACATAAAGAAAAAGGAATTACCATTGGCTTACAGTTTTCTCAGAATTAAACGGGCTTGGTCCAATTTAAAATTATAACTCTTGTTTGCTAGTATGTTTATACCTTCTTAATTCTTCTCAGTTGCACCCGTGAGGTTCACGCATTGAGTTTTGCTTATGCTTTCAAAAGTATGAACGGTCTTAAAATTTTGACATTTTCTTCTGTAAACATCAGTCTGTGGTGAAGAATAAAGCGACATACAAAGCTTGCTTGGGAGCCTATAAAATACCAAAAGTGACCTAAAAAGGGAGGGTTACTGCAAACCTTGATTCTTCTGAGTTTGTTGGCTCTTAGCAGGAGTGTTTGGGCAGCAGTCCAGGATCATGGGGGTGACGTGCAGACAGTATCAATTGCTGGCATTTGGGTAACTGTAGCTAAGCTGTCTCATTCTCCTGTCCCAGGTCTTTATACAGTGGGAAGTGCAGGGTAGGATTCAAATCCTGGCAACACCCCCCATGTCACAGGACCAGGCATCACGGGTCTCTACATTTTAAGATTTATGTGCCCCAGTCACCGCCATGCAGGAATTTCCTTCTAGGTGAAAACCAACTTGCAGCATGGCCACAGAATGTGGAATCTTGAGAGGATCTTGAAAGGATGTGGTGTCGTTTCAGGTTTTCATGCTCTGCTACAACCCAGAACACACACAGTGTAAAGATCCTTATGATAGAATATCCATTTAGATTCGAGGAACAATCATACTTTGGTACTTTCATGCAATAGGAAAATGATCTATTTCTCTCACTATCAGACTCTTGGGCACGAGTGATTTTACCATCTTATAATACCTAGAATTTGTATTTATATAGGGTTGAAAGTCATAAATACTGCTAAGAGATGTTTGTATAAAATATAAGTAATTTAAACTCACAAGGAGGCAAACCTTGACACACTTATTTAGGGCACATTGTTTCATTGCTTTCAACAGTATAATGTGTGAACCAAAGCTCTGTTCAGGAAACAAGCCAGGACCTTAACTGAAGTGTTTCAGGATTACTTTACTGTTTGATTTTACTGCCTAAATATGTTCAGGAATAATCTGAGTCTGAACAGTTAAATCTAGCTTTTGATGATCACTTTCTATTTATTTCTTCTGAAATCTCTGAAGCCTCATACTGACTCCTTTTATCTTGGTCTCTGTGGCACACAGATACAGAAGAAAGCCCTTTCACTGATCCTTGCCCAAACAAACACTGAGACCCTGCATGGGAGAATGGATGTTGGCTGGTTTTTAGGTGGACTGAGAGCCTTAAGCATTTTTCTCCTGATCTTTCCCATTAGCTGCTATTTGTTTAGCTTACCCCTGGTAATCACTTAAACCATTTTTCTAGCTTATGAACAAGAGGAATGAATCAACTTTGAAAGTCATCCAGCATGAGATGTATCATGCTGGCAAGATGCAGCTTGAGACCAACAGCACAGAGTTCATGGGGTATTCTGTATGGCAGCCCTGTGCCTCTTTACAGCAGTTGTGTACACAGACACTAGGCTCAGTTTGATGCTGAGGTGCCTGGGCCCAATGCTTGAGCATCCCTGGAACACACACTGCTGTCAGCAGGAGTGACTGCACATGTACAGTATGTTTGTGCCTTGCTCCATGGAGGCTCTGAAAATAAGGAAGGGTGTCAGCCCATTCATTAAAAAAAAAGAAAATTATGGTATGCTCATATCCTCATTCACACTGAGTGTGAATCCAGTTGTCATTGAGAAAGTGTCAGAATCTGTCTTGACCTTCTGTGAAATCAGGTCATAAACCTGAGTCAGAACGTCTGGATACAGAGTAGGAATGGGCAGGTTCAGGATAAATTATGTCTGGAAGTCTAAAGCAGGTTGTGTCCATCCTTGTGGTCCTAATGAGAGCAACCAGAATGCTCAGGATCATGAGCTTGAGGCCCTGAGTATCTTTTGTAGTAAACAGGAAACCCAGCAGCATTGCTACTCACCAACACCTTGCAGAGATAAGTCTGCAAATTACTGTATTTATAAACTGAGTTGGGTAAATGCATACCTTTAAATATTTATCTCTTCATAAATATTCATGTTTTACCAACTTCTGGTAGAGCCGTAACATTTGATTTTTTTCATTGTGTGCACAAGTAATTTAAGTGGCAGATGCCTTTGTTCTCAGTTGATTTTATGTCTGCAATAGCAAGGCTTAAATGGTCAGAATCTCAGTTTTCCAGATTTCCTGAAACAAAGCTAAAGTTTCAACAGTTTTCAAGTGGAGGTGGACTGGGGAGGGGCTGAAAAGATAGATGAGAAGCACTTGGCCTTTTTGTTCTGAGGGAAAGGCAAGGACTTGACACAAAGCCAAGCCTTAGAGGTGATGGACAGGCTTTGCTTGGAGCCAGAGGAGACAAGGTGGAATTTGTGGATCCTGGGAAGGAGATAGGACTTTTTAGACTAGAAAGGAAGTCTGTAGAAAAGAAAACCTGTATGCAAAAGACTGAGGGTAAATTCTTATCAAACCTATTTAGTCTATCTCACCCAACAGATCTAGGACTGTCTGAAAGTTATTTCTCTTGAGTTTATTATTTTACATCTGTATATGCAGCACAGCTTTAAAAACTAGAAGACTTTGGTGTCTTTGGCTTATGGATGTTCCAAGAAAAGCAGGCTAGCTTCACCCTGGAACTTGGGCTGATTCTGTCTGTGGAAGTAAACTGTCTTGCTGACTCAAAATCTGCATAAGGGAGCTGATGCTCCCAGTGGGACTGGAGAAAGCAGCACAATTTAATACAAAATCAGGATGAAGCAATTTTCAAGTACATACCCAAAAGAGAAGTGTAACATTGCATTAGTATGTGAACTTGACTATGTCAGTGGAGTAGCATGTTCTGGCTATCACGAGGTTTTCAGAGGAAGGACATTTTGACACCTTGTTCCTTAGTGCAGTTAAGGTGGCAGTTATTTAGCATGCTAGTGTTTTTACAAGTTTGCAGATGTCATCACCTTTCACTGGATCTGGACTGTGTGTTTGCTCTTCCTGTGCATCTTTCCTCATCCAGAAATCGTTCGTTCTTAGCCTGAATGACAACTGCTACTGGTGGCCCGTGGTATTTATGGAAGAAGGGCTGTTATTCACAAGGAGGGAACAGGCTCCCAGCATACACTGTGAGAGACTACACACTTCTTTGAGCTTGATGTGGTCGTGAGAAGATTGTTTTCAGCCCAGGCAAATGAACCATTCACCGGGTGAAGGACTTGTGTGGAATGAGCACAGGCTGTTGTAGCTTAATAGAATGGCTGTAATAGTTGGAATTAGTAAAAAACACCAAACACAAAGGAGATTTCTCCAGTGCTTGAGAAGTATATGAGTAAAATGGGGTATCTCAATGAGTTAGTAAATTAAAGCTTCTGCTTCCATAGAGTAGCCTCAGATGCTCCAAAACACCTTCTCAGCTGAGCAGTGATGTGCATGTTCTTTTCTCACTACTAAAACAGAGACTTCATATGCAGTTTGGATTTCTTTTGATGTAGAACTATACCATGCTGGGTGAACGGTGTCTAAGATTTTAGCTTTGTTAAAGCCATTGTGCTTTTGAAGTGGTTTTCATTTGATGGTCTCAAAGGGCAATGAGAAAATGTTGGTATGCAAGGGGTTCCAGTCCCATTTTTCAGATGGAAGATTTGTTGTACTGATCAGCAGGTTAACAGCCTGGTCTTTGTCTGCTTTCGTGTGTGGGAATACCTTTGTTGAGTTGAAAGCACTGTGGGCTTTGACTTAAGAGATGTGCAGAATGGCCTGCTGGAAGTCAGTGGCCATGGTGACTAATGAAAAGCAGTTTTCATGCTCCTGCACAGGAATTCCCTTAAATTTTACCTGAATTTCCCTTTTCACCTACAAAAATACTAGGTGGAAGAAGTAGACTTTCTTCTACTTTTGAAGAAAATCATAATGGATTACTTAGAAGCTTTGTATTTAGGGTGTTTATTTAAAGGTGTTTGCCGTGGAGTTATATGAACAAATCCATTGGTTATGTCTTCAGTACTTTCCTTCATCTGTGACATTTGGCCAATTTAGATGTAATTTCTTCTTTCAGGCTTCAGAGAATTTACCAAACTAGTTTGACCACATGCCTTTTTCTTTCCAGAAAATATCAGCTGTTTTAGTAAGCATAAAGATGACTTGAGTGCTTTGTTGAAGGAGAATAAATGCAAAAGCATTTGTGACAAAGCCACTCAGCTAGCAGGTAAAATGACCTCTTATTATATTTAAGAATTTTTAAAGGATTTTTCTCTCACAGAGATAGCTTTTTCTCTGATTTCTCTTGAGACATTTAATATCACACCTTCTTTTGCTTTTTTTTTTTGAATTCTCCTTCTCACAATTCAGAGTAGGACAGCACTGTGAGCCTGCATTTCAGGAGGTATATAAGATACGGTAGTACAGTGGGATGAAAAATAGCTCCATGAAGTGATTAAGTATTAATCTCTAAAGAAAAAAAGTTTAAAGTTCCTGACACAAATTTTATACTCAGTAACAAGTAATTATTCATTTCTTCAACTCTAGATGCATAGCTTTTCCTGGCCACCTCTTTTGCTTTGATTCATGATGCAAAGAATCATCGGGAGGGAAAGGTGACCTGAGGTTTTATTCCCTCTCAGCCTGAGATCACCGTGTTCACAGACCATTGCTTTGCACTTATAAGTATTTCTGACTTTACCTTGGTTGTCAGCAGCCCAAGGAAACAGATCAGCAGTCAATGATTTGCCCAGCTTAGCAGCAGTATTCAGGGCCCCTCTTCAGTTGGTTAAACTGAACAGAGTTGTCATCTCCTACAGCACAGAGTATCTGTCCCCTTTAATGCTGAGGTGTTTCTCCTCCAGCACTTGGGGCCGGATTCCTCAGGCACTGCTCCACCATACAGGTTAGCCCTGGGGTCTGGATTTGCAGTAAGTCCAGCTGTGCTCCTTGCAGGTGGATGGGATGGATCCCAAGTAAGGTGCTTTAGCCAAGGTGGGAGCTCAGTGAGCGGTGTGACACACCTGAAATGTGAAGTATTTCATAAGCTGAGCTGTGACTGCTGGGGACACAGCTCAGGAGCGTTCCCTGCCCCAGCACAGAGACTGGTGCTGGAGCTGGGAGTGCCTGGGAAGCTGAGAGCATCCCAGAGCTGTGCTGGAAAGGGTAGCACATACAAGTACATACAAGAAGTGGTTGGTAAGGTTTCTTAGGAGTTTCTGAGGTATTGTTTGCTATGGGGATATTTTTGTCAATGCTGATAGTAATAATTACACATGGCTGTGCGTGTAGCACGTGTAAGAAGACTACTCTTATTTGCCTAAAATGCTAATATCTTTATAAGGTTTCTTCCATTGTTTATGAAGTTATGAGTTATTTCTCTACTCTATATTCATGTTCAGAAGAGCAGTAATTCATTTTTGGTAACTCATATTTTGGTGATCTGCCCAACTGTACTTGAGAATGGGTTATAAAGGAGCAGGACCACTCTGCACAGTGCACTGAACCCTCCTGCCCAGGGCCTAATACACACCCAAATGTCTTTGTTCAGTTGTGGCATTTTTTAATCAGGCCCTGTGTGTTGTGAACATTTAACTGAGGCTTCTTTCCCCTTTGCAAGGTAAAAGACACTTCTGGCTATTCTGTCTCAGCCTAGTGAAAGGCTGTTCAGTGAAAAGCCCTTTTGCTCCTTTCCTGGTCTTGTGGCTGGTGTACAAAGCAAGTCTAAGCACAGTGGCTCTGAGCTCTTCTTAAGTGTCTAGGTGTCATAGTCATTGTTAAGAGGACTTTTTCAGAGAATAAAATGCATGACAATGGTAATTAGTGGTTTTCTGAGGGTACCTTAAAATATTTTAGACACTTGGAAGCCATTAAATAAAAATGGCAAATAATGCAGACACCTTCAGGTGTCTCTTTGAGCAAAAGTGTTTCATGTCGGTCACTCTGAGGGCATAATACTGTAATTTTTGTAGCTGTATATGGCTTTGTAAATTTACACTGTGAACCCCTTGGTGATAGAAAAATAATGATGTAGTCTCAGAATTAACATGGGGAAAGCATTTGTTAAAACTCTTGGGTGCCTTCAATTAGAGTGGAGTAGTTAATACAGAAGTATGTATGGTTCTAATGGATGAATGCATCAAATAAGCTAGAATGTTGGATGGAGGTGTGATATAAACAATATCTTTCCTCTATTGAATGTAATTTTCAGTTACATTATGTCCTGCTGAGCCACTTAAAGCATTTGAAAGAATCTGTAATTGTTACTCATTTTTACAAAATGCCAGCATCATACACTACATTGACCTCAGTCTACATGCATTAATTCATCAAAAGTTTAATTTGATGAGTTTAAGTCAGAATTGCAGTATGAAATCCTTTCAGTGCAATTTATTTACTTTGGAGGCATTATATACACGTAACACCATCGTAGACTGGATTCTGTCATGATCTGCTGCTATGACTGAAGGTACTGCAAGTGTGTTTCTAGATCAAGGAGTGCTTTTGCTGCAATTTTAGTTCTTTCTGGCTTTTTTTTTTTCCTCCTGCTTAAAAAAAGGAGATATTAGGATTTTAGGAGCCAGTATTAGTCTACAGTTTGTGTAGTTTAGCACATCTTTTATTAGCAAGATAAGGCTTTATTCTTCTTCAAGGGGAATGAAAAAGAAAAAAAGAACAAAAATACGGAAATGAAACATAAAGCAGCCAGTCTCCTGACATTGTTTGGCTCAGCGAGATCAAGCCTTTCAGCTGACTCTGTCGGTGTCAGTAATTGCTCTGCAGATAGAATTGCCTATTGCTCAGTGCTGCTGGCATTATCGATCACTTGGGTTTGTCCATGAACTGACAGCGATAATCTCAAATTAGATCAAGTTTTTATTAAAGGAATAAAATCAAATTATGCCTGACTGTAGACAAATAATAATGAGTTATATAAACACATAATTATTGCAGTACCATTTTTGCAGAGATTTCTGGAAAGTGAAGGCCCAAAGCCCCCCGGGTGTTTGCTGCCGTTTGTTACACAGCTCTCTGGGCAAGCCCGTGGATTTTTAATGGCTTTGTAACGGTTGCCACAGAGAGGTGGGGAGGGAGGTGGGAGTGGAGAGCTGAACTTCTCTTTGAAAGGGGAGGTGTTTGAGGGGGAATACAAGGATGCATAAGTTATTGCAGCCTCAAGGCAGCAGTAATTTATGCACTGACAGTTTGAGTTTCATGCTATGCTATTTTAAAAAGCCTTACAGTGAACTGTCTCTGTTACACAAGTGTCCGTGGTACTTTAAGAGATATTCCACATCATGGAGACAGTTTGAAGAAAAACTTTTGGAACACATTCATCACAATGTTGTAGTTGTCCCGTTTCAGTAAGAAAAAATGAGTGACAAAAAAGCAGGCTTATTTTCCACATCTTAATATGGATTTGGATGCCCTGAAGCATTTTGCAGGGTTGTCTCATCGCTTATTTGTCTGCTTTTAGATATGTTGATGCAAGTGAAAATTGTGTGCATCTATATTGTTTTAGTGTAGTTATTACTGTAGTCATCCTCTCTGGAACCACTTAGCTACACTTTTCAAAGAAAACAACAAAATGGATGTGAATGGCAGATATTTAATCGTGCCCCATTTGATTTTCATGTTTTCCTTATGCTCCAAATCAGAGTAGAGTATAACTTCACACAGCATTCATAACATATAAGACCAAACAAACTCCTTTTGATGTGACCATAGATAACATCTCTGTATTTAAGCACCATTTCCTTGTAGGTATTCAGCTTGGCTGTTTGATTATGAATTCTCAATTATATAGTAGTAATTTTCATTATTTCAACAAATTATCGTGAAACTACAGCTCTGGAGGTATAAATGAAAAATTTTGAAGTGTATAGAACTACACTGAGCTTTCATTAATAATATAACATACTGAGTGCAAGCAGCTGTAGACCGTTACAATTTAGATTTAATTTAGGTAATCTCTGCTTGCCCTTCTTCAAAAACGGGCCGTAGTAGGCAATGTAAACACACCATTGTCTGTCTCATAGTGAATTTTACATGCCAGCTGCATCCTCTTAACATTTTATGGGGTCTCCTATGAAAATGATAAAAATATAATGTGAGCAATTACGTTATTTGTTCTTAAGTTTTAAGTGCTGCTCATTTTGCATAGATGTCTTCTTGCTTTATGGGATATTAATTTGCATTTTTCTGCAGATAGTGTTTCTGTGACTTTAGTGACCTCCCTCTGACTCAAAAGCTGGGTTTTGTCAAAATATTTTTAACACTAAAACTTTACTACAGGGAATTCAGACTGCTACTGGATGTAACCAAGACAGTTGTGTAAAAATCAGCATACGCCTCGAGCATAGCAAAAGCCATTCATTGCATTTCTTTGAAGTGAAGCTATGCAGATTTGCACAGGTGAAGATATGACCTAATGTGTTAAAAATAATTTCTTTACGTGTCCATTTCAAACAACAGAATTGTAACACAGAGATAAGATCTTGTACAGAACCATTCTTATAAAAGATGAAAAAATCTGCCATTTTTTGATATTCAAATGTGCTCTTTTTTCTAAATCCCAGATAGGTAATCTTTCGTACTCCACATGAATAATGGATGCTATTTAAAATGTTTGCTTAAGAACAATGAGTTCATTGTATCAATAATGAGAAGATCTGCTGTGGACCACTTTGTAATATTTTGACTGTCATGATTTATACCACTCGAGGTCATATGGTAGAACTTCACTTAATTACTGTATTTAACCTGCAGTCATTACTGAAGGTGGGGAGGGAATACATTTTACTCCACTCTGTCTGTCACAGTGGGGACTCTTGAGAACTACTTTTAACAAACAATTGTAGATTATTACAGTAGAGTGGAGGGAAGTGGGCAGGCTTCAGTGGACATTTTGCTAGGAAATTGGGAATTAGCTTCAGTTTTTTTACTTGAGGTATGTTTATGGCAGTTACAGTAAGAAGAATCATGGCCTCAATTGTCACACAGAGACCAGAGTCTAGAAGCAATAAAAGTGGAAATTGCTGTGTCACAAGGGAAACTGATTTTCTGTAAACTAATAAAAATGGTGTTCTAATGATTTCTCTGTGATCCCTCAGAGGCTTTTACAGGCATATTTGTTAAAGAAACCTGAAAGCTGTTGTATTTCCCTGAGTTTAGATTTTAATGACTGTCCTGTACAGAATATTCCTTGGTGCAGTGTCTTCTTCTCAAGTTACTAATCACTATTCACAGTCTTATTTCCTTTCCAGGAATTTGTACTTTAGTCTGTTAAAACATAGCACTAGGCTCTTCAACATAAGTAAAAAAAATGTATATTTTCTTTCCTGCCTCACAGAATTGAAGCTTAGAAAGAGTAACTTAAAGTCAAGTGGAACCTGAGAAGGAGTGGGAAATGTTGAGTGAAACAGAAATTGCAAATTCGTTTTGGACCAAGCTGAAAAATGTTAGGTTTTTCTGCAAGAAATCTGGTCCATGCTATTTCAAGCCTAACTTTTAGTTTAATCTTTGTTCAATTTTGAAAGTAAAACTTTCTTTCCTGAAGTGTGTTATTCCAATGAATGCAATTGAATTCAATTGAAAAAAAAATTCACCAGCTTTGTTACTGAATTAAGGAAGCAGTAATTGCTAATGGAAGATTTCCATAAACAACTAAGTGAAGTTATAAGCCCACATATGTATGCAGGGTATCAAAAATTTGAGAGTGGCCCCTGACCACACCTTACAGAAGAAAACAAAAAAAATTTCCTAATTTGAGCCTAGAACATCTGTACATTAATAATTAGTAAGGTTAGATGGAAATTTCTTATTGAAATCAACTCCATTTGCTTGCAGGCGTGACCGACCTGGTTTTAACTTCTATTTCATACCTGCACAGAGATAACTACAGTGGCAGGAAGTGTTCAAGAAATCTTACCTAATTTTCTTGGGGGTAAAAAATGAAAGTAGACAAGAAGTGTCACCCTATTGCAGGAGGGCAGTGATAGGATGAGAACCTTTTGGTTTAAGGTATTGATTTGCACAAAACACAACTTCTCCACTCTTCGTACCAGGGACCTCCACTGTTCTGTGAAATCTTGCTTTGCTTGAATGACTGCAGCGATGGTGAACTGGGAGATCAGAATTATCAGTGCTTGGGCCTCTAGCTGTGCTTGCCAGTTACTGTATGTTTTCTCCTTCAGATTAGATGATGCTGAAGTTCTTGCATATTTTAGTTTGCTAACCATGCAATAGGATTTGTGAGGCTTTGTATTCATGGAAGAGTAGTCATGCATCAGTACAATATCAAAGCAAATGGAATAAGGGTTCTTTTGTTTCACTGAATATTAGATTGAATATTCAAGTAACATATAAGTATTTTAAATAATAGTGAACACTTGGCAGCATAATTGTGTGTAAAACCCAACATAATTGGAGTACTGAGCCTGTCTGGTCTCAAGGATGTTTGCTATAGCTGCCTAATTTTACAAAGCAATTCTGAGAAAACATTAAGAACAATTTAGTTTGAAGCTATGAATACAGGGAGTGTGTGGTTTACATGCAACCCCTTCTTTGTAATAGTTAATCTGCTGCTCTGCAGCCTTAGAGGGGAATTTTCTATCTTCCTTTCTTCTTCAAGCTAACAATTGATAGTCTGTCTCAGATGTACATCCCATTTAGGCAGACAGCCCTTATCTGTGCACTTGTTGAACATGTTACAGTGAAATAACTAATTAACACCATATTCTGTAGAGAATTCTGTGCCACTTTTTAAGCAGGCCACAGAGTACGTATCCTGAGATCAGATATCCTATTTTGGTAAGTGATTTCCAAAGGCACACAGGACAGGTCTTTCAGAGGTATTTAGGGTTTCAACACACAGAGAATGACATTGGGAAAAGCACCTCAGTGGGAGCTGTGTGTGGCTGTCACTGAAGGCAGTGGAGTGTGGATACCTCACCTGCTGAGGTTCTTCAGCACCTGCATCTTAATTGCCTCTGAAAACGTGCTCCCACCATCCTACCCAAGTCATTTTTGGAAATGAAAGACAGATATCTCTGGAAATGTTACCTCTGCTGTACTGTGAGGTGAGCCCATTTCTGAGAGAATCATAGACAAAAGTTGTTTCAAATTCTATGCTAATTGCCATTTCTAGATCATTTAGCAGAATCTTTACTATTTACCACATACACATGTAAGAAGAGGACTTTTTTGTGCATTTATTTATAATACAAAACTAAGAAACACAGTTGAGATGTTTGGATTTTACCGCAGTGTCATGGATAGATGAGTCTGTAGTTCAGCAGCAGCTAACAAAAGATCTAGAGGACATGAATTCATGAAGAATGCTTGACCTTTTGCTGATACTGTTCCATGTTCGTGGTGATCCAGCAGTGTACACTTCCATTATGCTAATTTTTGGACAAATTTTGAGGGCATATGTGTGTCTGTCATAAGATTCTTTATATGCAGGACCAGGTTTTGCCCAAGGTGATTGTAAGGCAAGGTTGAGCTTCTGCTGAAGTTGCCTTTGAAGTCATATAGGTTACCAGAGTCCAGTTTCTCTGTGAAGCCTGTCATGCTGGTATTTCTAATTGTCAATTATCAGAGCAATAAATTAGAAAAATTTCACCCATGCCTAAGCACTGTTACCTTTTTATCTTCTTTTTTTTTGTAAGTATCTTGTGCTGTAGAAAAGTCTGTATCTGAAGCCCAGACCTTGGATTTGTAGAGCCAACTACAATAACGCCTCTCTTCTTCCTTCCCCGGCTGAGCACATGGAAACTTGGAGAGGTGAAGCCAGAGCTAAATGTTTGAGTCACATCCCTGTCTCTGTTCAGTGAATCCTCATGCTGAAAAGTTTGCACATTTGTGTATAATGCAGCCTGATGTTTCACGTGAGCTGCCTTCCTGAGCTAAATCAGGAGCAGCATGTGCTGTAACTGACCAGAGATCTGACACACATCTGGGGTTTATTCCCCCAGCTGAGCTTACTGTCTCCAACCACTGTGTTTAGAAGGTGCAAAATGAAAAAAAAATAAAACACAGCAGGCAAAAAATATTCTGTGTGCTAGGAGAGAAGGGATATCTGATGCTAAATTTCTGATTTTTGATGTAATGAAAAAGACTTCTGTTAGCCAAATGGTGTTATGAGGTTGAATAATAAAAGCAAGGCATTGTTTCTCCTTTAGTCTCGTTCTTCAATAGCAGGTAAAGCCAGAGAGACTTCCTGACTGGCAGGCAATGGGAAGTCTCTAATCTGCAGGTGACGTGAGCCTGTTGTGTGTCACCACCCTGCAGAATAAAGCAGGTCCGTTTGGAGACACGGAGCATTGTGCTGCAAGAGGGAAGGGAGGGAGGTCACTGGCACAGGGCACGGAGCCACTCCATCCTCCCTCTGCCCCTCACCTGTGGGAAGTGTTCTGAGAGGTCACTTGTCACCCCCAGGCTGTCTCTGGGTCAGGTGTTGCCTGTTGGTGCCAGGTGAATTCTCCAGTAGCTGGGGAAGTTGCCATCCTGTGGCAGGAGGGATCAGTACAAAGCAGATCACATCATATGCTCGGTGCTCTGGTCCATGCAGATGAACTACATTTTATGTTCAAGCTCAATTCAGAACAAATCTGTATTACCAGGTAGTTAGAGGGTATACAGACAGTTTAGAATTAATATGGGGCCTTGTAATTAACAAATACATCATTGCTATGAAGAGAAATGTACTGAAAAAACATAGGAAATAGTGAAATATAAAAGCTCCATACTGCCAGCTATTAGCAAAAGCAAGGCAGAAATAGCCAGTTGAATGACAAAAACAAAACACATGCAGACTGTGAATATGGATCCATAAATTATCATTTATATTACCATAAAAACTCATTTAAATTTCAGAATACTTTAAAGCTTGGTAGTCACCCTTTGATTGCAGTTTTTTGTTGGTTTTTTTTTTTCCTGTGTGTTCAGGATAAATAAAAGGAAGTTAACTTATGGGTTGAGATATGAAACACATTCCAGCTGCAAGGGCAATTAAAATGCTGGCTACTAAAGGGTGAGATGTTGATGAAGAGAGACTTTGAAAGGCTGATAGCATCTATTAATGAAAATTCTCAGAGGCATAAGATCTGTTTGCTCAGGTAGCTTGAAAACTGAAAGTGCAGATAAAGGTTAGGAAGTAGAATTCTTCTAACATAATTGACTGAAGGTCAGAATAATTTTGCTATGTCTGAGGACAATTCAACTGGCATTATTTTTTTTCCAAGACACTTATCTGAGGCAAATCCGGGGTTTTTCTTGTGATGACTGTGTATTTCAATTCATATTCTGATTACCATAATCTCCTGTGACAGTTTTTTCAAAGGAACAATATTTATCACTTTTTAGACTCAGCAGTTCTAAACATGATTTTAAGAGAAGGCACACAGCCGTACTCTTGCACACTCATGCTAAAACCCCTAATGTATCGTGATAAAGAGTTAACTTGTGTTACCAATATTTTTAATTTTACGGCATACTTTGAAATGATGTTTTTCTCTCTTTGAATATATGAAGCCAAGTTTTAGGTATTTTTCAAAATCCTCTGCTTTTGATGAGTAGATAGATTTGTATCTCACTGCATATGTAACAGTACCATGCCTAGTGCCCAGTTTTAGGGCTTGGGCTCTGCTGGGCAGACAAAGCCCTGGACTCTGTAGATCTTCCTTGGTGAAGTATCTATACTTAGGCATTTTATTTATATGTGTGTATATATATATATAGTAATTCAGATATTCTAAAGCTTGGAAGTTAATTACTTCTACTGTTGATGTAATTTTATAATTTTGCCATTGGCATGTAAAATTTTTTCCCTTTGGGAGAGCTCTCCACTCATCCTAGCCCTGTGTCTCCCAGATCTCAGCACTGTCAGGTGGCAGAGGGCACTCTCAACTCTGGTTGCATCAGCACAGAGGATACCCTACAGCCCATATCACTGGACAACACAGTGCTCTTCACCTTCTGTCACTTCTCAAAATCCATTATTTCTTTTTCTGATTTTCAATGCTAATTCTGCCTTTTCTATGCAATTCTTTATTTGTTATATTTTAACCTACTCTGGTTTTGATGTGGTTCCATCTTGTCTGTTCTGTTACCAATCTGTATTCAGAAGCTGTTCACTCAATTATTATTCCTTTGAAAATTATTTAAATAAAGATTTGCATAGCAAAGCTAAAACTAGAGCACAGCTCTTTTGATAAACTTTGGATCATATCCTTGTACCGAGGTATCCGTGTCTGTCCTACACCAGCAGATTTGCCCACAACATTGCGAAAGTCATATGAACAAGTCCCCCTGTGGAAGTGACAGCACTGCTTACGGCATCTTTTTGTCTTGTCCTTGGTTATTGAACTCTTTGATCCCTTACTACACTGCTCTCATTTTACACTGGCACAGCTTCATTCAAAAACAATGTAGTTGTACTGACCTAAAACTTGAGTACAGTGAGAGGTGAGTTAGATGCAAGAAAGAAAGAATAGATCAAGGTAAAAATGATTTAGAAAGAACCATTTAGGGGGAAAAAAGGGTATTTTACTTGCATTCAGCAGCTCTGAATTTCTGCTGTTTTAGCTGTATCTCATCCCTAACAAATACAAACCAGATGGTTCCTGTAAATTCTCCTTTAGAGCCAGGCAAGTTCACATTCACTCAACCAAGCTGTCATACCTTGTGTGTATTTCTCTGTTTATGGATGACAGCTTGCCATACCATAGTCTATGTGCAGGGAAAACTAGGGGTTTACAGAACAGAAAAAAGCAGAAATTTAAAAAAACCCAATCGTTAGAATGTGTTTGCTACTTGGTCTAGAAGGTTGTCTGCTACCTGAGTAGTGGAGCGGAACACTTTACGTGTTGGTTACCAGCTAGACATGATCAGGTCAAAACCAGATGGATTGTACCTACTCTATTTTATTTAATAATTTGAACTTGAGTGTGTTAGACTGAAGGAGCATTCCAGGGTCCTCATCATTTGCTGAATTGCTTCCTGGTGACTCGTTTAGTAGCTTGTTCCTTGCTTCTTCCCCTACTTGTGAAGTTGTTAAGCAGACGTGGGTTATGCAAATCGTACTTGCCCCACAGACTTGCTGGGGTTTTGGATGTTGGAGAATTTTAGGGTAGGCTAGTTGTTTTTTTTTCACTCGTGCCTGATGCGTTGATTTGTTTGCTTTCAAATTAGTGTTAGGTTCAGTGCCAAACACATGGAATATCCAAGTATATCTCAACTTACTGAGCTCTGGTACACTTGAAGTTTAAGCTGGTGTCAAAGAAATTGTATTTGTCATGGGGAATCACTTGGCTGGATGGCCTCCTTTTTTGTGAGTTCATTGTACCCTTGACAAACACAGCTCAACACTTAAATCCCTGAAGTTCAGTCGTGGGCCAGAAGCATAGATCTCTGTGTCATGTCCCAGATACAGTTTAAAACACAAGTATTCAGATCAGATCCAGTGTTCATTCAGGTGGCACAAGCATGCTGCGTGTCAGGAAAAACACACCCCTCATAGATCCTTGGAACTCAGCAAGGCAGAAGGAAGAGCAAGAGCTCTTTCCTTTCTGTAGGAGGCTAGAGGTCCAAGGTCTTAGCAAGAACATTCAGGAAAAGAGATCTACATAAATGGTAACTTTTTTCAGTGAGTACTTTGGTGCCAGCTGCAAGGGCTCATGTGATACTACAGATGTTCCAGTGTGATCATTTAGTCATGTCACATTAATGATGGCTGTTATTTAAACAAGAGTAAGTTCAGTGATGTAGCACATAGAATTTCGTATGGCTGAGCAAACTGCTGACATGAATTTTGCCTGTGTGGATGTGGGAGAAGTTTCATGAGCTTTCATAGATGCAAAAGAGTGAAATGTCCTCTTCACTTGTTTTAGTAGTCAGTGGAGAGATGCTTTTATCAAAGGAACAGTCGGAAAGGCTGAGGCACAGACTTTACTTCCCTGGCAGAAGTAGGAAGATACTGGCTGAATTTGTTTCCTAGTCTAGCTTCAGGGAGGACTGGCCAGAATGTAGTTCTGTAATTCCATCTGCGTTGCTTAAAGTACATTGCAACAATAAGATTTTCCCTGCTTTACAAGAAATTTATTTAGAAAGTTTTCCTTCTTTGCAAGCAACAGTCTGCATAACTCAAAATACTTGCTTCAGCTCACTGAGAGGTAACCCGGCCACTTGTTTTGTTCTAGCTTAATTGCTGTATTTACCTTCAGCCCAATCATTTTGCAGGCTGTTTGAATAAGGGCTAGTTCTTTGAATTCATCAGTATTTTAAGAATAAGCCAGACAATGACATATTTGAATGTGAAGGTGTGGATCATCTAAGCTTTTAGCAGTGCAGATCAGATTGACTTGTGAGATTGCACTCAAAGATGCTAGGAGCAACCAGTGTGTTCCATGACCTGGCAAGTATGGCCACAGCTATCCTGTGACCAGACTGTTCTTAAATCTGTAACACAAACTTGTTAATAACATAATGCAGAGAAGGGATGTGGTGCCTTTAGATGAACTGACCTCAGAAACATGCTTCCAGAAAAATGCCTGCCTTTCATCCTTTTTAACTTCCAGGGTATGACTAAAAAGAAGAGTTTGAAAGATCAGATTGGGGTCTAAATAATTTTTTTCTTGTGGTCTGTATTGGTTAATGACTACAGAATGAGCACCCACTGAATTTTGGTGATTTCATTTCAAGATAATCTCATTGCTGTCATCTTCTAGGAAGATAACAGTTTTTCTTACCTTAACTAGTATTTTTTGGCTGTCTTGATGGAAGTAGTATGAACTGGCAGCAGTATTGATGAAAGCCCTTCCTGCAGGACTTCTGCACAGACCTGTGGTGAATTGTCAGTTCTTCAGTCTTTTGGAGTAAATGTGATGCACACCAGACTTTGGACTGGAGAGAGTTGCCATGGCTGGCTGTTGCCTTCACCTTCAGGGGAAACAAGATGAGAGGTACCTGCAAGAGTTCTGCACCTCCAGGGTGCTCAGGGGTGAGCATTGGTTGAGGAGCTGTCACAGGTGTGTCCTGAGGGCAGGGTGTGTGCTGGTCTGGTCACTGACAGCCGCACACAACGCAGGAAATAATTTCCCTTTACCCAGGCAGTGCTCCCAAAATAGCACAGCTTGCATTGTTATGCAAAAGAGAAAGAAAAGTTCACATTTCAAGATAAAATGGTCCTTTTAGTTAAACAATCATACTGCTTATGTAACAGCTCTTTTAATGGTAAAGTACAGCTGGAGCCTGGAACATGTTGTTTACAGAAATATACCACGTATTGGGTAACGATGTAAAGTGCAGGAAATGGCACTGAAGGCATTAGACACGGGGAGAGAGACCTGACACTGGAACGGTGAGAATGCAGGTGCTGCCTTCCTGAGAGCAGGAGGTTTGAACCAAGCTTTAGTAAACCAGGACAATGGGCTCTCTAAAGGTCATCAGAGGACTGGTCTATAACTGCTGCGGGAAGGGCAAATGGTTCTTCTCAAAGCAAGGGTGGGAGAGGGCCCAGGAGAGAGGAGCTGGCACAGCACAGACGGTGCCCATAGGGAGAATTTCAAGAACTGGCAAGGGTAGAGGGGACTATGAATGTAAAGATTTGATGTGACAAGGAGAAACAGGAGGCAGAGAAGACAGAAATTACAGAGCTCTGAAACTTCTCAGTGATAGTTTACTGTAATTCTATTTTCATGCATAGGAGAAAGGCTGCTGAGCAAACTTGCTCTTCTCTTTCTTGAAATGTTAACCACTGACTAATACACATGCATACAAAAATACACGTGTACTCACACCCACACAAACATGCAATTGCACAAAATTAGGAAAATTCCCCAACTTTCTTCTGAGATATTCAAGGTTTGACAAAGCAAGTTCTGACTCAGTGTTAGCTGAAAGTGGGAGCATGGCAGTCAACCAATGGCATCTTCACTCCAGCATATTAATTTTCCTTCTTTCCTTGAGATAGTTCAGAAGCTTTCTATGTGTCATTAGGAAAAAAACACAGCTACAGATGTTTGAAGTGTTAGTTTTTCATAATATTTTGAACTAATTGGTTCAATCTGGAGTAAAAAAACCTGGGCTTACGGACTGTTGTTTACAGCAAGGTTCATACTTAGATGCTATATGAATGTTGAAACTAAGTTGTAAATATTTATAACTGAGTGGAATCATGTCTCTTCAAAAGTACATCTTTGTACACAAAGCATTTGTAAATCCCCATTAGTGGTATTTATGTTTCCACATAAAAATTCCTCATTTGCAGCCAACAAAGTATCTTAGGCTTAGATCTTCCTGCTACATGTAATGTAATCGCAATGCTGTCACAGACATCACAACCATTTTTGTAAAATATGATGTTAAGGAAGACTGAGTTCATTGTACTATACATATGTAAATGCCTCCCTTTCAGTAGTCTCAGAGGAAAGAAGATGCCAGAAAGAATTCTCAACCAGCGTACATATTAATTGTCACCTCCTTTCATGGGATAGCGAAGTGCATTCATACAAGGAAACACATTAAGAATCAAGGAGGCTGCATAGGGAAAGTGAGGGCATTTGAGTGAGACCTAAGGAAGTCACACGGTAAATTATGATAATCTGATTGTAATCCAGAAAATCATTCTTCCCTTGTTTGTGTCTGTAATGAGGTAATGGTGCAGCTCCTCTGGCTTTAGACAGCCACTACAGATTTACAGCAGGCTCTGGAAGATCAGGCTGCACTACAAGTTATTTGTTATTGTACCTCTGCAAGGATGTCTGTTGGTGTGATTTGCAGAAGGGAACATGTTGTTCCTCTGGAGCTCAAAGCCCTTTTGGTTTCACAGAACTGGTTATCACGGAGCAGGATTAATTGGTTGTTGATCGTGTATGTTTATGTGGTTGTGTGTAAGCTTTTCAAATCTAGCTGGATAAGAAATCCACAGTATGACTAAATAATTACACTGAAAGTTTTGCAAATAAATTATCTGGACAGAGCAGCACTCACATGGATATAGTTCAGTACAGTAAAAGTCTACTGAAAACTACTGGGTGTGCTTGAAGTAGATGACCTGTCTTTGATTGGCATCTGCTCAGAATTGAAACAATTAGGACTATGCACAAAATTAAATTTCCTGAATGAAAACAGGTTCCCAGCTACATACTAAAACAAAGGGATGCCAGTCAATATCTGGTGATTCCTACATAAGCATGACTTGACAGAGAGTCTGTCTTTAGTTCAACCACTTTTCACTAAGGGATGTGACTTGGGTTCTGCCTTCCATCAGGGCACGGCTGTTCACAAGAAACTGAAATGCTGCTTGCCTCTGTATTTCCCACTGTGTCCTCCTTGGTTGTTCTGTGCTGCTTCTCTCCTGCATTGAGGATGCTAAATGAGTTGGTATTACCTTAAGGAACACATTGAAAGTGTGGTTAATGCTGCTAGACCCCACATTTAAAAACATTTTCTGAAATCAAAGTGAGTATCAGTGAAGTACTCGCTTGTGGTTGTGTCTCCAATGACCGAACAATGACTTGTTTGACATTTTTGTGCCGTGCTTGGATCCCTGCCAGTTAATGACCCATTGCTGCAGTCTGCACAGGCAAATCACCCCTTTTGTCCTGTTCCTCGGGCTGATGGACTTCTGCCCAAGTAATGGCTGCAGGCTCCTCTTCTCAGCTGGCACAGGCCCCAGCATGGCCATAAACATCCCTGAGAGGATCATAATCTGGTGTATTGGACAGATTCTGATATGCCTTGCAGTAATACAGCACCAAGATGTTCTGCTGAAGCCAGTGACTGCCAGCAGCAGAGCTGAAAGAAGAAACTGGTCCCTACACTGTTGTTTTGTCAAGCAGTGAAGCGTTTGCAGGCTTTCAGCTAGTCTGTGTCCCTTTAGATGATACAAGTTTTTGTCAAACATTCAAAATAGTTTTTATTTTTGTTCTGCTTTTAAATGGTTGTATTGTTTCTTTCCCCACAGGATTTTCCATTCTTCAGGCAATTATGGAAGCAGCAGTACAGAACAACTGGCAAGTGACAGCCAGATCTGTAGGAAGCATAAAAGATGTTCAAGAGTTCAGAAGAATTATAGAGGAAATGGACAGACGGCAAGAAAAAAGATACTTAATTGACTGTGAAGTAGACAGAATCAACACCATTTTGGAACAGGTATCTGCTTTTCAGAAATTGTGATCTCTCTGAGACAGACATCATTAATATTTCCAGAACTGCTTATTTCTAGAGATTATTAAGTATCCTTTGAGATGTGAGTCCCAACAACTGGCCAGTTACCTAGTACAATTAAAATGCTACAGTGATGCTCGTAGTTGGTGGCACCACTTACATGTAACCTACCAGGAAACGTCACTGTGATATTTTTCCCCAATGTTAATAATGAATTATTTTTAAGTAGGCAAGGAACCTAAAACTTCAGCTGCCAGAGTAACATTACTGGAATCAAGTCTGCTTGTAAGGATTGCAAGACAGGTGTAGCTTTTTAAGTGGAACAAGAAATAAAAAGCCAGTGAAGTATCACAGAATCATCTTAAAGAATTCCCAGAAGGAAACCCTGCTAATGAAAAATTCAGCTGATGGTGCAAACAATTCTTTAATGCATTTTGGTGCATAAAGCCCTCCTCTCTGCACAGCCAGTGCTGTTGACAGGATTAAACTGTGGGTGATGGAGTCTAAGCACCTTTGTGGGGGAAGATGCTTTGGAGGGGCTGTTTTGCTCTTGCATGGCTTTCCCAGTGTTGGCCTTGCCCCCAGGGACTGGCCATCCCCTCTGGCCATGCCAGGGTGCTGCCCCAGACCCTGTGGCACTGGCTGTGCTGTGCCATGTGCCTGAAGAGCTGTAGGAACAGGTACAGGTGGCTGGAAGCAGAGGCAGGACAGTTCCCTGCTGCCTGGGCTGACAGGAAAGCTGCTGCTGCTGTGGCACCAAATCCACGCTGCTTGCTTATTAACAGGCATGTGGGAATTCACTTGCAGCAAGACTGAAAAACCCTGTGATTACTGCCACTTTGTCAATTTAACTGTGGCTTCATTGTATGGAATAGATCAAGAGTAACATTTAAATTTCACGAAGCATTAGCATTACAATACAGAAATGTATTGTAAACTACCAACAAACTGACCTCACTGCCATAAACCCTGGGAAACATGAAAAATATGTTCACTGCATTCCTCCTCCAAATACTCAGTTCCTGTCAAGCCTTGAGGTGTATCACTGGGGGTGAGTCTGTGGGGATAGCCAGCTGCCATAGCTGCTACTTACAGAGCAAGGAAAGAGGTGCTCAAGAGAACAGGGCTGGTCCCTAACTCTGACTGGTATGGTTGTCATGCTAACACACAGCATTGCATTTTATGCTGTATTTTTAGCCAGTATGATGAGTGCTCTCTTTATGGAAATTCATACTGAAAAGTGTAAGGAACTTCTCTGTTTTTTTTCTGTTTTGTTTTGTTTTGGTTTTTTTTTCCCTTTCATTTGTTCATACTCTTGGAAAGATGCAAAGCACCATACCTACCCACAGCCCACTTCTCTGAAATGCTGCAGGAGAGCCCTCCTGAGCCAAGCCTAAAGAGCTCTTTGGGCCCACTCTCAGCGGAGAAGGGTGCCTCTTGTTTGATCTGACTTCTTTACATTTGTTCTTATTTCTTCTTCTGTTGTCCAAGTAAGAGAAAAAATAGTCAAACCATTTCAGTGCCTAAAAGGAAAGCTATATACCAAGCAAACCATTTAGCAAAAAACCTGATGACTCTTTTCTTCTGCTACTATACTAAATTCAACTCTAGTGAAGTATAAATTTTGTTAAATGTATGATTTGGTCTTCTGGAAACATGATTAGCATCTGTTAAGTAAAAATTTGCTACTGGGGCCTCCAGGTTTCCCCAAACTCTACAGTACATGCTGGTGCCCCTGATGCTAAAAATGTCTCTGTCAACAATTTCCAGAGGTTTTTTAATTGGATACTGAAAAGCAGTGACTTAAATTTCTGCAGGCATAGTCAGTAATGGTAGATGGACCCTAGGTCGATAGCTGAACAATTATTGTTTGTCAGCTTTTCCTTCCATCTCCTTTGCTTACTCTGTTATCTTCTCATAAAGTAGTTAAAAGTTTTCACAAACATGTCATATTTAAATCCATCCATCCAATTTTCTCAAGGGAATGGAGAGTTGTCTTTTTTTTAGCCAAGTGTGTTTGCTGATAGCATATTATAGAAGGAAGAGATAAGTCTGGATTTGCATATTTCAAATCTAGTGTTTTATTGCAGTTTAAAAAGTCAATTCCTTGCTGTGTGTGGGGTCTAGGAAGGCTGCTCAGCTGAGAAGCAGTAACGTCTGAGCCTGTTAGTACTTGCTGGTGCACTTTGCAGATGGATTTGTGTTCCCAGTAGGAGCAAAAGGAAGCACAGACACTCTACCTGTCTGAACTGCAGTGTCAGAGTACTGATGGACAAACTGTGTCCCACAGAGGGCTGCCATAGGCTCCCTCAACCCAGCTGCCTCTCCATCCCTCTCCCTTTTTTGGCCTCCTAGGAGCAGAGCCCCAGAGGTCAATGCTCCCATCAGCTTCTGGGAGTGCTGCCTCCCTCCAGGGATGGGGTTTATGTGGTTACTGTGTGGCACCTGCTGTTGCATTCTCTGAGTCAGCAGCAGCATTTGCCAGTGACCCTGGGTTTCAGAGGCTTAAACAGAACTTATTCAAGAAGAAAAGTCATAGCAGAAATAAACAGACTGTAAAGCACTAAACAGTCTACACACGCACTGAGTTTGCTATCAGACTTTTGGGCTCTTGGCCAGCCCGTTCAGCAAGCTTGTCAGTGCTCTGCTCCAGGAGCCATGTATCATGGCTTTGTGTGAGTGCTTGGATTCAGTAAGAGTGACCTCTTTTCCTCTATCAGGCTGGTCAATGTATGCACTTATCTTCCTTAGATCCTTTTTTCAACCCGTTCAGACCAGGCTATACATCTCTTCTGAAAATTCAGGCTCGTCCAAAGACAATTACACATCTGGGGATTTTCTTCTGAGACTTCAGGACATTCTGGAATATTCTGTACCTTCCTCCAGCAATGTACAGACATGTGAGTCAGTGACCTTAAGTATTCCATATGCCTTTTGCATATGGCACGTGTGGATGTCCCTACATTTCCAAGACCTCTAACCTGTCATATGAGGTATTTCTCTTCTCAGGGCTGTCTGGTACCTGATCTTCCCAGCTGTAAATACAAGGTCAGGGAAATAGGCCACCCCAGCTCCTACTCTGCCTGAGTAACCTCTTTTGTGCCAAGTTTCATACTGCAGGTTGATGTGTTTTAATTCCCCATTTAGAAGTTTTTGTGACAGGCCTTAGAGTTTGTCCTGGAGGTGGATACCTGCTCAAACCTCTTCAACTGCAGAATAGAGGGAAGCAGAGAAATCAGGAGTTACTCTGTAAGTTGCCATCTGTTTGTTCACTTGCCCTGTAGTTCTGTAACCACTGAGCATCTGGATCTATATCCCCCTTGCACAACAAAACTATATCCAATTCAATCATCTACTGGCCTCTCAGGCATACAGATAGCAACACTTATATCATGCAAAATTCATAAGCTCCCCACACTTCTTGTCCCTTGATGCTAAAATATTCTGTATTTTTTCACAGATAGATATAAAATTTTGTTCTCATAAACAGAAGAACATTTTCTTCTGAGAGCTAACAGTAAGCCTTAGCCTGTTTGACCATGTATTTAGAGATATGGTTTTGAGTTAAGAAATATGCTTTTCTTATTCCCAGGATAATAAGCTGTATTTCAGACTAGAGTGGCTTTATGTCCACTTAAAAGAAAATCTCCTGAGGGCAAATGAGGAGGAAGAAACTCCATTCAGGATCAAAATGGTGAAACTTTACAAAAGACCTGTTTATTCCAGAGACTGCAGCCTTTTATCAAAAGCTATCTCCAAACTTAGTCATGAAGGTTAGGCTCCAAGGCAGTGTCTGTGTTAAGTGAAGGATGTCACAAAGCAAAAGCAATATTACAGTAGAGAATGCAGTCCCCAAAGTTGTACAGCCAGACTGCCAAAGACAACTTGAAGTGAAGCATCTCTAGGGTTAGGAAGGGTAATTCAATCTGACGGACTGAATTCTGTTCTGTGCATGCACTGACTGTGGCAACCTTCGAGTCTGAAATTCTGAGATTAGGATGGAGGTGTGCAGGTTTCCAGCACAGCCCCAGCTGCATCTCTCTGCAGAGGTGCTCAGATCTCAGAGAGAGCTCACTGCACGACACCTTTCAAATTTAGGGTGTCATAAAAATAATCACAGACCTGCAGCATTGGGTTGATAAACAGGCATTAAAAATAACAATAGGGAAAAATGTAATTGAAAAGGTTCAAGACTGCTGTCATCAAGACTTCCCTGCTTTGTGTTCCATTATAAGCAGATGGTCTGGTGGAGGTTTGCCTGTGCTCTCCACAGCAATTTAAAATACAATTGCCTACAAATGCAGAGGGACACTTGAAGCAGAGCTGTGAGTAGCTTCAGCTTCTGCTTTGCTTTTGAAGCCCAGCAGTGCCATGTCCTCTGAAGGCCCTGCACTGCTGGGAGCAGCCCTGCAGAGCTGTGTGCCCGTTGTCTGCTGCAGGGCTCAGGGCAGGCGTGTCACAGGCTGACTTTATCCTCTGTCTGGAGCTGGGGCTCCAAGAGAGTATCTGCTTTGTAGACTGTTGTGTAACATCACTCTGAAACTGGTACAGTTCATTTTTACATTTCCAATCAGCTAAAAACTTAAAATTTAGGACATTTCTTCGTTAGATAGATACCCATGAGTAATGTTGAATCCGGGATGTAAAGCAGAGTGAAAGGTCACTTCTTTCCCTTCACACACAGGGAGTTTCAGCAGCTCCCAAGTCCATATGGACATATGGGGAGGAAAGGGGAGTTCTTAGGTCAGGCACCCTCAGGACATAGCCAGCAGAAGACTAGGAATGGGCATAAGTCAAAAGTGACAGCTGTATCTGCCTTAAAGGGCCTGCTCCTGTCAGCTGTGAAACTCATAAAGGCAGGAGATGAATTGCTAAAGCAGAGTGAGTAATATCTTGGGTTAATTGCCCCACACACAGTACATTTCACACACACCTGAGGAAAGAATTTCTAGCTTGTAAAAAGGAATGTCTCTCCAAAGCCATCATCCAGATTTCATAAAACAAGCTAGGTTCTAAATGACAGGAATTTATCAGACCATTATTAGTCATGCTGCAGAATGATTGAAGCAATGGCACACAAAGCTTAAAAATGTTCAAAAGACATTAAAGCACAGTTTTAAGTGTATCTGATCAGTAGTAATAATAATACCAGAAACATCTCACTGTAAATGTGGAAGCTGCTGTATGTAGAGGATTGCTGCCAGGCAACTCTTGTTTCTTGTGCCAGGGGCATATGAACCTGAAGTCACCATTAGAGTTTTATATTTCTGTGGTTGTAGCAGTTACTCATTTTATGTTTTATGATAGTTTATGGGATATAAATGCACACACCAATGCACACACATGCACCTGGTTTTAATACTTTGCATATTTTTACCCCAATATTTGTAGTATGCAGTTGCTGTTACAGTCATATTTATATGGCAACCACTGCATTGCCATTAAATGTAGAGAACCAATATCTTTGTTTAGTTATGCTGTTGCAAGTATAGAATCAGGCATTATTGTGGAAACGGTATTTATATCGTTGTGCTCATACAGAGATTGTATTTGCCTTGAACTGCAGTTAACAGGTGGCTGTAAAAGCTCAATTTGCTGCCCAGTTCACCTTTGTATGCAGCTTCTCAGTGCCCAGAAATGGAGCCCATGTTTGCCCTGAGCCCCTGAGGTCCCACTGGCTGCTCAGCCCGTGTCCACACTGAGTGCTCACATCGTTACCCCTGCGCCGAGGCTCGGGTGCAGAGGCCCTGAGGGACACTGGCCCTCACCTTTCCCTGTTGCGTTTGGTGAGCTTTGGGAGCAGATGTACATTCATGGATGCTTCTTGTGCAATACCTGGGCTGCAGGAGAGGATTTGGTCTTTCATTAGCTCTACAAGTGTTTTTCAAAAACAACATCCCCAGGAAGTGTTTTAAAGATGGAGTATTTAAAGGAAAGGGAGAGCTGGCTATAATTTGTTCAATATGTGATCCCCTGAGTTTTTGTCTTTCCCTATTTCTCCATCTCTCCATCTCTAATAGCTTTGGGAATTGTCACCTCTTCTAGGCTGATTTTGAAACCCCCTCGCTCACTCATCTCTTCCAGGTTTT
The DNA here is from genome assembly GCA_013389925.1 of Aegithalos caudatus. NCBI lineage: Eukaryota > Metazoa > Chordata > Aves > Passeriformes > Aegithalidae > Aegithalos > Aegithalos caudatus. The sequence goes on from WEIU01021398.1 coordinate 319,371, forward strand.
AAAAATCGGTTTGTGTATAAGTTGCTTTGTTTCAGTCCTGGCATTTAAATGTGGTTCTTTCATCTTACACATAAAGGATAAGCCCTTTCATCGTAGCAGACATTACCTTAATTTCTGCATCTGTCTCTCAAATAGTTTAATACTTGAAACTCTGCTTCCAACCAAAGCCTTTCCTTAATTAGTTTCCAAGGCAACCAACCATCTTGGCGACGATTCAGATGAAGCAACTGCAGGGAGAGGAAGGAAACACACTATCAAAATGAATAGTAATAGCACAGTACCACTGTGCAAACAGGCGTTGTACATCACCAGAGACAGCTCGATAGTTCTGGTGTCTCATCAGTTCATTTACAAGGGAAGAAGCCCCAACTCAGTAAAAGAAAAGCTGCACAAGAGCATGTGTCTTTTTCCCAGCTCACTAAGCTGGGATTAATGGCTTCAGTGTGATATGAATCACGTATCCAGGGGAGGAGGAGAACCACGGGGGCTTTTCAGGGCCCCTCATGGACCAAGGCGTTCCCAAGTGCATCTCACAGAGCACGGCTGCGCTGCAGTTCAGACAGCAAGGTTTGCAGAATGGGGCTGCCCCCCTGGGCCTTTTGAGCCCAGCTGCTGGAGGTGCAGTCTGCAGCACCCTGAGAGTTCCCAGCTGCGTTCCTGTGGGGAGACATCCCCAGACGGGAGGTGCAGGGCTGTGATCAGAGCTGGGGTGTTTGCTCCAGGGTCTTGGGGTCAGGCGCTGTGGAGGTACATCCCAGTCCAGTCTCAGGGCTGTAATGGTACATTGATAAGAGATTCCAGTCCAGTCTCAGGGCTGTAATGGTACATTCAGGTGGGGTTCAGGTACTATGGAGTCCATCTGTGCTGGACTGGGATGCTGGCATGACACATTCACGTGGGATTCCTGGCTCTGATCCCACTCTCTTACCTGTGCAATTCCACCTGCCTCTGGGGAGAAGATTTAAGACATCAGGAGCAGCCTGGATTAAATTTATAGAGAATCAGGCCCTATCAATTAACTCAAATACAAACTTACCCAAAGTATCCAACCAGTGAGCTGGAAAGCAGCATAATAATTTTAGAGAAAAGTAATGTTCTCTGGCCTAAAAAAAGCCCGTGTTTCTAAATTAAATTTGTTCGTGTCACATTATAGGCATGTGGAGGTATAATGGTGTATATATTACTTGAAGTTCTTTCTTCCAAAATGCGTAATAAATTATCAACAACATACATAGACCCTTAAAAAATTACCCTAAGTATCTTCTATCCTGGGAAAATGCATGTAAAGAATGAGAAAAGAAAAACATTGCTGTATCTCTACCTCATATGAGTAAAACAGTCACCTCTGTTGCATAAACTAAATCTAATGAAAATAAATTAACTCTTCATAATCTTTTTCAGTTCATGGTTTATGCACCAAGTTATTTGGGAATATTGCAGAGTGCTGCTTATAGTGAAGCAGAATAAACCTTTCAGACTCTTTGAAAGCATTGAACAAAGGAAATTGAGTGCAATTCCAGTCCACAGTAAAATGCTATTTATAATAAAAAATTGTAAGAAAAAGTAACCTTGTCTTTCCTAGAGGAGATTGCACTGACTTTTTTTTCTTAATTTTGTAGGGCATTTGAAAAGGAAAGGAAAAGCTTAAAAGAAAAGAAAAAAAAAAAAAAGAATGGCTACTATTCAGTATTTTTGGTCTGCTTGAAGGCAGTGTTCTGCAGTACAAAACCCTTCCAAAAAATTCTCATGTGAGCACTGGGACTGAATTACTGCGACACTTCTGGGTTATATCCAAATAATAGTTTGAAGTGATCCTGACATGCAGTAATAGTTTATATAAGCAGAATTCTTTTTCCAAGGACTCTTGTCTAATTCCAGGGAATAACACTGGGATTTTACTCTGACTTGCTGATGGGAAGCATGGAGAAAATGGGAAATTTGTATGTTTTTAAAGTGAAAACTGTGTGACTCAGTTTACCTAATTTCTTCCTTCCTTCTCCCAGTGGACGTAGATCCTTTTATATTTTGAGCAGCTACGACTGCAGAAGTTTTGTGGATGCTGTGGGATATGAAAAGAAGAAATGGGCATTGTTTCTGTGTGTCTGGGATTGCAGGGGTGTGGATGTACAGTTCCACAGAACTGAAAGCCCAAAGGGACATTTGGGGATCTCCTGTGGGCAGGCTTGGGCACCAAGGGGCCGCCTGGGCGGGTGTGGAGACACCCCCAGACTGCGCCAGGGCTGGAGCTCCTCTGCCTTCTGCACACGGCTGGGACAGCTGAGGATAAATGTGTGGTACTGTTACCAGCAGTCTTGGTGAAGGTGACTTGAGGTGGTGTGAAATTCAGGGGAGCAGGCTGAGCTGGCAGTCAGCTTTGATAGCGCTGGTTTGGATGTGCCTGATGTGGACTTGCAGGTGTCCAAGGCTGCAGTGAGGACACAGAGGGGAGGGAGGCTGGGAACGAGGGTGGGGACGTTACACGGGCTTGGAGCTGCTTGCACTGTAGAGTGAAGGAAAAGTAACCCTGGGGGTTGCTAGGAAAGCAACTTTCTGTGATTTCTTTGAGATCTAAAGCCTCTGCGGGAAATTTGAGGTGAAATTTAAATTTCAGGAGAACTTAGGATTTTGAAAACGTACTGGAACTTCCTTGGATGTTACATCATCTTTCATGATAATTTCTCGAGGGGAGATATTTCTCAAAAAACATACTAGAACTGGTAGACAATTTAAATATTATTTCCTTAAAATTACCTATGTGTGAAAACCACTGCTGCAGAGTAACATATGTAAAAAGTCATTTGCTTCCCATAAATACAGCTGCAAAAACTCCTCCAGAACACAACTGGTTTTTTTGTTCATTACCCTTACTTAAGAATCTAAAGAATTCACTAATTAAAAATTCCTATGACACATCTCTTCAAGGAGGCTGTCCGGAAACAAGTGTTTTTTCTTGAAGATATCTTGGCAAAGTAAGGGGGAAAGGTCTCAGCAATTTTGAGTATCCTTTTCATATGGTACAAAGAATTTTCGTTGTGGTTGTAACAGCCCCTTGTATCTAATCTTGTTTTTAGTGAACTAGCTTTGAGCAATGAAAGGTAGTTTAAGTTTTGATTATTTTTGACATGAAGGTCTTTGTATTGAAGGATGTGAGTTGTGAAGAGAGATGCAGTCCTGAGAGATATAACACTTGTTCTCTATTAATACAGAAGAAATTCTGATAGAAAGTTTATTTAATGAATTTCATTCCACCTAAAGAGTAAATAATTTTGATTATGGATGGTAGTTACCAGAGATCATAAAACTCTTCATCCCTGTGTGCTCTGATCTGATGTTTTGCAGTCAAATATGTCCTTTAACAATAATAGTGTCAGCAGATCAGTTAATCTGACAATATTGCTAAGTCATATCAAGGAAAATGAGTTTAAGAAAAATTTTTCAGGGCACAGAAAATTCTGTCAGCACAGTGAAAGAAATTAGGAGAGCGTATCATGCCCTCAGAACCAATGTTGCTGCTTGTACTTTTTTTCTGAAATAGTTTCTAATGTAACATTTTATGCACAAATTAAATGTGTATTCTGCTACACAGTCTTCCATCAGCAAATGTCAGATTAGTTATGGGAAAAGAAGTTTTAGCCATATGGAGGGAGAAGGAAGCACAACACAGCTTTCAGATGTTGCATTTAATTACCCTCCAAGGACTAACATGTCCCACCATCATCTATCTGGAGATGGCCTAAAAACAGAATTTTGCTCTTGATGTGACTGTCATGAAGGAGAGAGGCAAGGGACAGAAGGACACAGGAAGGGGGCCAGAGGGGGAAAACCTAATGAAGTGCTTCAGAGGCTTCAATTCCCTGCTTCCCCCAAGCACATTTTTGTCCTCTTCTTCTAGGAGATTCCGCTTCTCTAGGAGAGAATATCCTGTGAGAGATTTGTTGCAGAACAGCCAAAAGCTGTTTGAAGAATGTTTGATATGCCCAAACAAATGATTGTGATACTGTGCTGTAGAGAAAAGTGAAGATTTGGTTATAAAGTGTAGTCACAAATGTATAAGGTGGCAGTAGCATAGAAGTAAAATTCTTAGGTCTATATACCGCACAGAAATACAAAACACATCAATTGTGACTGTGTGTGGGTTTGTGACATTCTGTAAAGGGCATGAAGACTCTGAAATGGTGGATGAACTAATCTCAAATATATATTCAGTTATTTTTATCTGCAACAAATAATATGTGTGTGGAGTCTTCATCTTAATATTTAACATATTCTTCATTTAATATTTAACTCAAATTTAGTATAGTACTCATTCTTCATATAAATGAAATCATTGTTTACTGCATATTTTACATCATCCCTATCCCTGGTGGCCAGATTCCTGTCCTGTTAATACCACATGAAGAGATAAATCACCTCCCTGGGTTTGCACTACTGTTAGTCACAAGGTTTTGACTCTTAGTGTGAGGGAAGCAGCTCCTGCAGAATGTGGAAATGGTTTTGTCTCTGTAGAGTTAAAGGCAGGACAGGCATCACTTGTTTGGCAGTGACAGACCACCAGTAGCTGGGATGTATCTTTTGTCACCATGAGATTGTGATTCCTGGGGAACCTCATGTATTGGCGCTGTGGTGTTGGTGTGATAGAAAGAGACAAGATTGTGACACCAAAAAAAGCCCTTCTTTATAAATTTACTGAGAGAAGATTGAACCTTGTCTAGTGTTTATAATCCTCAAAAGGAATTTGGTCTTCCTTCAGAGACTTGTGTGTAAATTGGAAAACAGGTGAATGGGCTCTGCAAGCTTACAGTGAAATTGAGCTACTGAGGTTACAAGGGATCTTATTTTTACTGTGATATCTGGTTAGATGAGGACAGTCCTGTTCCCACAGGAGAAGTTTTATTTTCTGTTCTCTGCCTGTTTTTTCTACTCCTGTCTGGAGAATTTATGTGCCAAGGGGTGACCTGTGCAGGCACAGTGAGGAATGGTTATGTCCTAGTGTCCGCTGCTCACGGGGTGACACTCTTGGAGGTGATGCTGTTTGTAGAACTGCAGTGCCCTGGCTGCAGACCCCGCAGGCAGCTCCCCACTGCAGCAAGGGTCTGCAGGAGTGGGCAGGAGACTCTGGAACTGTAAATTCCTGCTTTTGCTGAGGGGTAGGGGCAGATGGCACTCAAGAGAGGTTAAACATCTTGCTGACGTACTGACAACTTTTGGGGCCTTGCCTTCAGTTTCTATTAAACTAATTGGATGGTCACCCTGGTATTCTGTTCCTCTCCTTTCTTCATTTAGTCCTACAGACAAATTAGCCAGTACCACTCGTACCAGCACAACGTCTGTCTTTCATTCCAATCTAGGTAGGAGCTGCTCAGATCTGAGATAAGCTTCAGTAAGTCCATCCTCAGAGCAGAAATGCTTTCAGTAGGGGTAGGAGCCAGAAAACACCTGATCTGCTGCCAGGTGAGAAGACAGTGTGCTCCACGACAGTTTAGGCTTGCCAGACAGTTGTGGCTATGCTTGATATCCCTCTGTTCCCATGAAGTGCAGTCAGCACTGATAGCTCATCCTGTTAACATTTTTTCATCCCTGAGTCCATTTATCAGTTTTGCTTATTTGCTGTGGGAAAGGACGAATTGTGCGATCGCTTTGACATTTGCTCACTGCTTTGAAGGCAAAGGTGTCATAATTGCATTTCTGTAGCAAGGTGTAAAGGCATGTTACTGTCTAATTAGAGGTAGCTACATTCTCCTGTCCAAAGAAATGTGCGTGTATACTTGAAAAACGGTAGATTCTTTTTTAAGTGTGGGCTTTTTGCAACAATTGAACCCAAATTAATGTAGAAATAACCTCAACAAAGACAACAAAATACTTTTTAGCTCTAATCTTACGGGAAACCTCATTTTTCTTACTACTGTCTTACTGAAACATAGGAAAGAAGAGCTCTAGAGTTAACGCTGCCTTATTGTTCCCAGATATGGTCAAAATGGAAAGATACATTACAGCAGGTCAGGTCTCTGCCTGTCATTCCATTAAAGCAGCATATTTCTGCCACTTGTCAGGTATGAAAAGCACAGTAAAAATTTTCAGACCTTCTTTGTGGCAATACTGTCTGTCAGCATCAGTATTTTATGTTATGGAAAGATCTAATAGACTCATAAAACATTATGGTTTTGTGCTGTGGATGAGGTAGTCTGTACTTCTGTGATCTAGTTTGTTTCTCTCTTTTCTCATTTGTAAGTAAAGGATGATAAATCCCTTAGTCTGACATCCTGGTCAGATTAAACTGACCAGGTGGCAGTGGGTCCAAGTGTAGGGGAGATATGCTCCTAACAGGTATTAATTGGACATGGTAGTTTTCCTTTCACTGCTGCCAGAGTCAGGATAGCTCTTTGTCTCAGTACAGGTGCAAGCATATCCTCTTAGCTTGTATTTTTCAATGACTTTTTAAAATTAAAGCCCACAGAGGCAGGAAGGTGGATTTAAAAATGACTGAAGTGCTGTGTTTAGAGGGTTGTGATCAGCAGCAGAGGCCAGCTGGAGGCTGGTTACTGTTTGGGGGACCCTGAGGGTGCTGGGGCTTATCCTGTTTAACCTCTGAGCGATCTGAAGGTTGTGGGATGGGCTGCAGTCTCAGCAAGTTTGCTGATACCAAATTTGGAGGAGTGATACAAGTAGTTGTGCTACGAGGGTTTGACAGGCTGCTGAAGTGAGCAGAGTGGAACCTCACGAAGATGAACAAAGGGAAGAGCAAAGCTCTGCACCTGAGGAGGAGCAGCCCTGTGCACCAGTACAGGCTGAGCAGAGGCTTCCTGGCTGCAAGCAGCTCTGCAGAGAGGGGTCCTGGCACCCAGCTGACCACGAGCCTGCCCTGTACTGTCCCAGCAAAGACCAGCAGCTCCTGGGCTGCCCTGGATTAGCATGGTCCCCAGGTCACTGGAGGTGACCCTTCCTCTTTACTCTGCCCTGCTGAGCTGCATCTGAAATGCTCACCAGGGTAGGAGTGTCCTCATGAGAGGATTGTCATTGTTGCTCTAGAAATACCAAAATGGTTCATACCAGCTAAATATTAGCCAGTTAATATCTTTAATGCTAGCTTCCAGAAGTTTAAGAAAAATCTAAAAGCTAAGGCAAAAATTTGGAGTCGCCAATTTATTATAATGATTAGTGACGCAGTGGAAACCAAATTGTCCTTACGCTTGCATTCAAAAAATAACTCCCCTAGGCAAAAGGAAAAGTAAAATTGCCAATGCTGACTTAATTTCTCAATCTGGCATATAGGTCTGTACTTCAAGTAAGCCTGGTGCTGACCAGCAGATTTTACTTTTATTTTGAAAGCAGATACATTTTAGTAGGGTTCCCTCTAGATGGTCTCTTAATTAATTGGAAATATCCAAAGAGTTAATTAAAAATACAAACTTTATTTGATTCTGTATCAAACCTTACATTATGATCTTTTCATGTACAAAGCAAGAATTATATGGGATCAGAAATCTGAATTATTCATGATGGTTTCCAGCCATTTTTTTTCTTCTCCTTTGTTCAGTGTAAAATCTCATAAGCTTTTCTTTCAGTCAAGGTGAAAGCAATATTAAGTCTCGGAAGTCAAACTTACCAAAGACATGTAGCTCTGGGAAATCCTTGCCCTGTAATCCTGGCTTTCTATTCACCACCACTCTGCAATATCCCACTTTCTGTATAAGCCCCACAATATATCAGCAGTTGATGAGATTTATTTGTTATACTCCTGTTATACTCCTGTTTTCCTTCTTCATAAAAAAGCTTTATCCATCACTTTGCTCCCCTGGGAGTAACACATGTCTGTGATTGTTTCTGCTGAGCTTGCTAATCCAGCAGCTCCCTTTAACATGCTGGGCAGTTGGTACAGGATGGAAAGTGAGGGAGGAGGAGAGTTGTACTTGTTAAGATTTAGGACAGCTCTGTAGTGTGTAGTGAATTTTAAACACATTGTTAGGATCCAGTTCAGTAGTTATGAGCCAACATGGTTGATTGTATGAATAGAAATGCTGTCAGGGCACTTCTGAAAGATGCTTTATGAATTAAAGTTTGACTGTAGTACGTTGGAGCTCTCAAAGGTTTCATAAACTGAGCCATTTTGGTGACATGACAGCACATGAGACGAAAGTTGAGTCTGATCTATGCTAATGAGTCCTACATTTCCTGCTTGCAGTATTGCTCCTGATGCCTGTAGCAGTTTCATGTATGTTTTTCTTACAGCCTCTGACTTCATCTGTGCTGATATTTTCCTCTTAAATAAACACATTTCTGAATAGAAATGTAAAAGCTTTCTTACTTAGTGTTAAGGTTAAACCCACAATTGTTGTTCTTAAATAAGTTCTTCTCTCTAACCTGCCTTTAAGGTGAAATTAAAACATAGGGAGAATTCAGTATGCAAATAGCATGCACAGCAGATGATCTGAAGGAAGCCTGCACATTTCCACAGAAAACAAATGTGAGTGTAGGAAAACAGATGCTTTCTACCAACAGAGTGTACATGCAGTTCTCAAGAGGACCCGAACAACAATTTATTTTGAGGCTGCTGGAAGTATGCAAATTCCTACAGAATTAAATGTGAATTTAAAAGAAATGGCATCTATTAAGGACAATACTACCCAAAGAGGCAATTGGGAACTTAATAATTTAATCAAGAACTTGAGCAAGCTCAGCATTGTATCTAAAGTCAGTGACTCAAATGTCATCTGATTTTAGCAAAGATATAAGTGGTTATGCAGTCTTTTAAAGTGTAGCATTTGGAGTGGTTTTCTGTGATCATGGAGTACATTTGTATGGTCATGTCTAGATTTTCAGATGATTCTCCATCAAAAAGCATCATCTCTTTGCTTGAGCTCTTTGTAGGATACATACTACAATAATACTCGTGTGTATTGCCAGCATTGTGTTTGCTGCTTGTGACCCAGCAAGCCTGGGTAGAGTGGATTATGTTCTGACATGCATGCAATCACCACAATTATAAATTAAATTCTTACTGATGGATGTTCCCTTTGATGGCTGTGGGACTGGATGGATGTTTCTGAGACCAGTCTGAAGGCAGGGGCACAGTCTGGCACAAGTGGCATTGCTGCCAGCTGTGCAGGCATGGGCAGTGTGTGCTTCCCTCCCTCGTGCAGCAGCACTGCTGCAGTGGGGGCAGCACGGCGGGGGCAGAGCTCAGGCTTGCCAGCCAGTGCTGCCTGCAGTGTTCCCCATCACCCCCAGAGAATGCAGCTGCTGAGTTCATCCTGCTGCCCTTCTGTCTCTGAGCCATTCCATTTAATGGCTGTTGGTACAGAGAGATGCCTGGTGAGGTCAGCCAGGGCAGGAGATGTTGCTCAGTGGAATGTACAGCATAACATTTAATGGCAATTTTGACCAAATGTAAGGTCAGATGTATCCATTTAGATGCACTGGAAATGACAAGTTTTCAGGCCTTTTGAAACCTGTCAGAAGGCAGTGAAGGTCACTGCTTATAACTTTGGGAATTTAACTCTAGACATGCATTCATGAAAAGGCTTGGCCAGGGTTCTTGTAGGGAGCTCCCTGTCCAGCTTGGAGCCTCCCCAGCCCTGCTGTGCTGGTACAGGTTACTAAACACAGTGAGTGCCTGGGCTGTGTTCTGCACCTCTCCTACACTCCACAAACAGCAAAGTAAGCAGGAGTTTCCTTTGGGTAGATATAGTATAAGCTCATTTCAGAGCAGAAATGCTTGAACTGATAACTAAAATTACCCTGGTCAGCAGGGAGGGCACTGTGGCCACAGAGTGGATTTGCCAGGTAAGGTCATCTCTGCAAGCAGAGTCTTCTCAGCCTTGTGAGTTCTTCTTTGTTGTACTCTGCCCATTTGTGTTTGAAAAACACAAAGAACCATCTTGTCTGTAATGCCACACATCTGGAATACTCTGCTGCCCATGGATTGAACTTGGAAGATTATCAAAATCTTCACTCTCTGTCTCTTTTCCACTAGTTAAGAGTCATCCTCTTACAACCCAATAATGTGTCATGTTTTTCTCCACACAGGTTGTAATCCTCGGCAAGCATTCTAGAGGCTATCACTACATGTTAGCTAACCTGGTAAGAGCTTTTCTTCATGGAAACTGTAGTTACATTTTAGAGGGTAAAATATTCTGTTCAGGTTGTGGAAACTTTAACCAGGAGGTGGAAATGCATGGATGAGTACTTGGATTTTGAGAAATTACTTCAGTAAATATTGTAACTGGTATGTCATCTCTACTCAGTTTCTTTTGTCAGAAAATGTCATGTCCTCTGCTAATTTTAAAGTAATAATTTAATTATATATTTTCCATTAATTTCTGTCCTCATAAATACTTGTGCCTGTAATTTTCTATATAACGTATTTTGAATTTAAGCACTCCAGGAAAAATAATTGTAGCACATTTCTGTTAAAAAGCTGCAAATGAGAACAATTTTATCTAGTAAAGCACCAAGGCTGCTTAGCTTTTCTTTTGTGTTTCAGAGTGTAGGGTTTGCCTGTGTATGTGCTGACCTACGTTCTGTCTGTATCAGAGCTTCTTCTGGAGAGTAGATTGACTTTCAGGGGTGTTTGTGATGCTTTTGAAACACCATCTACTTAAGTTCCTTATAAAAAGTCTTATCTTGTAATTAAACCTGCAGGAAGGCTCATTTTTAGTTTCTGTGTCTACTGCGAGTAGAAAAATGTGAGTTTTTCCAAAACTCTCACTTTCTAGCTGGCAATCCTAATTACTCACAGATTCTCTGTATTCATGTTTTGGTGTGAATAAAGCAGAAAAGACAAATTTTCAAATATCCTTATTTAGTATAAGTACCGTATGACTTCAAGATGCATCATTTTGCATTTTAAAAAGCAGTCATGATCTCACTGATTAGCTCGTGCATAGAAATACAGAGGTTCTTATTCTGGGTTGCCTTTTAGTATGTGTAGCCATTGACATTCAGATAAACATGAGTGCAATCAAGTCATACTAATCAAAAAGACTCCAATTTACTGCCTCAGGTATAAATAACAACAGAGTGGGAGAAAATCATCCCTTTCTGCTTGCACGTGACGCGCTGAGTGATGCTGTGATGGAGAACTGCCTGCCAAGAGATGGAGTGGGTTTCTTTCCCAGCCCTGAACCTCTGTGTTCCCTTTCCTGTACAAATGGGATTTGAGGTCCTTGACCAGTTTGATCAGGACCAAAGAGGAAATGGTACTTCCAAGTTTCCCTGCTGTTTTCTTTCTGACCAGCAAATACTACCTACCACATGGCCACAACCCAAAAGGGATGTTTTCTATTGCAAAGAGCAAGAAGGTGTTTTAAATTCTGTTCTATGCCACTATCAAAATCCTAATTGTGATAGTAGTTGTGTCCTTGGTAGAATATTTTCAGCTAATAGGAGGGACATTACACACTGTCTTTTGTGCTCCACTTCTGGAAGGTAAAACTGAGCCAGAGGAAAGTGGCTTTGGATGGCAATGATTCTTTTTTCCTGTGTGTGTCTTCCCAGGGTTTCACAGACATTGTTCTGGAGAGAGTAATGCATGGAGGTGCCAACATTACTGGATTCCAGATTGTTAATAATGAAAACCCAATGGTTCAACAGTTTCTACAGCGCTGGATGAGACTTGATGAAAGGGAATTCCCTGAAGCCAAAAACTCACCATTAAAGGTATTTATTTTAACCTGTCAGTGATGGACATGTTATGCTTTTAACAATGTTTTGGAAGTTTTTAACCTCAGATACAGATCCCTGATGAGAATATGTCACAACATTCTCTGCCCTTCCAGAAGAAGGAGGCAGAGGCTGTTACACACAAGTGCCTGCTGTGGTGGGAGTTCCTCAGAAGCAAAGGCTTGGTCTTGCAAATCCTGTCTCTGTGCAGTGGATATAAAAACTTCTAACCTCTGTAGTTAGTCTTGGGCTGGATATGGGGGCTAGTTAGGTCAGGTTTTAAATGCAATATGTGTACTACTAGTCCATTTTAATGGTAATAGAGAATTTCCCATGCAAAATGAAGTAGCTCTGGATTCACTAAGGAGTTGCTGCTGGATTCATTAAGGAGTTGCTGCTCCTCATAGTCTAACCTCTGTTTTGCCACACTGTCCTTTATTTAAACAGTCTGGCTATTATAAATGAAACTAAGAAAAATTTTCAGCATCTTTTTGGATGAAGGTCCCAGATTGATCAAAACCATCACAGATTAGGTGAAGAAAATGCACCTGTTAGTAGGAAGCTTGCAACCTGTTACTGTCTTGCCCAGATTTTTTTCTGCCTCAGCATCTCTATCATAGAGGGTGATGCTATTCTCTGTCCAGTGAAGGAATGCATCAGGGAAACTCTGTCCAGGCACAGAAGTCATAAAATCTTCTAGGACCACTGCATATTAGTAATATTGCTATTATGTTCCTTCTTTCTCCTCTTCTTTTGGTGAGATCCGTTCTTTTTCACTGCTATCCATAGGTGGATGAAACCTGGGTATGGCAGTATACAGACTGGTTTCTCAGGGCCACCAAACCTAAAATCCACTGCCATGATGAGACAGTTCATGTCTTTTGTGGTTGATCTGGGAAGGACACATGCAGATTGATGGAACAGATTTGGAATTCAAAATTACAGATAAACTGGAGTAATGTCTCAGTATGACAGGAATTCAGGAAAGCATTAAAATACTAGATAGGAAGGAAAGCTCTAGTCCAGCTCCATGCATGGGGGCACCAGGGTAGGCAGGAGCACTGGCCTGGGCTGTGGACAGAATAGGAGCTGAGGCTGCTCTTTCTGGCCGTGCCATTCATGGATGACTGGAGCCATTTGGAGAGATACTTCTCCATCCCTGGGATCATGTCATTTCTGTGAGGGAGGAAAATTTTCTTAATCCCATGCCATCCCACAGCCTTGCTGGCATTTCAGAGGAAGCAGAGAAAGGCAGAGGCCCACAAAACCAGATTAATGTATTGTTGCCTGTGGATTAGGACAGGTCTTGCTTTCTAAAGCTTTCTAGCAGTGATGCAGAAGTGAAGATAAGTATCATACTAATCTTAAAAGCTCTGAAATATACAGAGTTAACCTGAGATGATTTTATTCCACTTGAAAGCAATTTACCTTGAGGAAAAAATTATCCTCCCTCCTTAAAAAGAATCTTAGGTATATGGTAGAAACACAGAGATTTCCACAAACACACCTTTCCACAAATGTACAGCTCATTATAGAAATGTGCACAGTATTTGTCAATCAGACAAAAAGCGTACTTAAAAATTGATGTACAATATTTTTGATTAGGAAATAAAATTGCCTAGAGATTAAAGTCCTGATGTTTAATTTATTCGGTATTTTATCAGTCTTTCCCTTCTTTCTCTCTTTTTTTTCTTGCATGCTCATGCATTTATAAGTAGAATTCAAATAAAGTAGAAAATTAGATAGCTCTCTTGGCATGACTTGGAAGGGACTGCATTAAGGTTACTGACAATTGACGCAGTCTGCTGAAAAAATTATCAATGTGTAAGTTCTATGTAGTGCTAGATTGGACAGCTATTACAAGACCTTTTTTAATACAGGAACAAATACCTTAAAACTGCTGCCCAGTTCTGTATTACTGTGTGGATTGTGACACATAACCTTTGTTGAGTTTCTAAAGGAGGAGAGAGGGATTATTGCAAAGCATCACTGGGAGAGGTAGAGGTGGGCAGGATCGGTGCCTGTGCTCTGCAGGCAGAGCAGGAACCACCACCCACTCCCAGGAAGTTTATAAGCTGCTGTCATTTAAAGCTCAGTGAGATGTCTGCTCTGTAACCTGCTTCACATCCCTGCCTTTGCTCTCTTTTTTTGTCAGACACAATTCTCTTGATCTGCACGTGCAGACATGCCTGGTTCTATGCAGAGTTCCCATGGCCTGATATCAAACTGAAGAACTTGCAGTAAGATAATACTTTGTTTTAAGAAATCCAGAACCTCCAATTGTGCTATCCTGCCCTACAGGATAGAATTAATTTCTGAATATAAGAAATCTTATCCACAAGGAGAGTAGCTGAACAAGAACTGAAACTTGGAGTTCTGCTTTTCTGACTTGCACGTGGGCGGCCGGTCTTGTGGCCTGAACTCCAGCACGAGATTCCTCAGGAGGCAGGATCTCAATGGCCAAAAGGAAGGGCAGGTGCACCTTCCATTCTTCACTTCTTCCTTCACTGTCTTACAAATGATTTGGAGGTATTGAGGATCACTTCCAAGGGACTTGAGATCTGCTCTTACAGACTGAGCATGTTCACTTGCTCCCAGTAGGTCCATGCTGAGAGGGTCTCCTCTCCACAGGCCCTGAGATGGCAGGAGTGCTGTAATGCCAGTGGGACCCAGGGATGTCATATGCAAAGCTCAGGACACTCTAGGAGGGAGGAACTTTCAGACAACAGATACATGTGGAAAAATAAAACAAGAAAACCTCTTTGATGGCATTTGCTAGGTGATACTACATTTATAGCATTGGGGATGTCACCAGATAACGTGTGACGAGAGTGAATGAAGTTGACAACAACAGGAACATGTAAGCTAAGTTTTCTGGGGGTTTTCTTCAAGAGCTGCTGCTACACAGAGCTTACCTCCCTCTGCAGATTTACCATGGAGTAAGGGAAGGCAGATGGGGAGTTACCAAGGTGATGTAATGCCTAAATTGTACTTTGTGATTACTTGCTTGTATAGCTGTTTTCTAAGGAAAGTAATCTTATCTATTCCTTGCCACGGATGCTACCTAACCAGGACTGTGATCTAAACAGAAATGATTTATGTGAACTTCAAGTCAAAGCTCTCTTGGCAATCTTATTAAAAACAAAACAAAAAAAAACCTAAAGCAAAAACTCAAATATGAGCTTTCCTTTGGTATCAGTATGGTTCAGCATGGAATTACAGAATCTTGTAGTAAGCTCATCTAGGTGAGCAAGTTTCCCATTAAATTGAACCGGTATTGTTATTTTGCTGCTATATGCTCTACAGAATGAAAATATTTTTAATTCATTAATTGAACTAGATGGAATTGTTACAAAGCCCCAGCTGAAAGACAGCAAGCAAATGGTCTGCAAGCACGATTCTTCTGTTCTAACAAAGCGGACCTGACGTGGTGCAGCCGGGGCACCCCTGGAATGCAGTTTGTTCCATGCTTCCCTTGTGCCATTGCAGTACACGTCTGCCCTGACCCACGACGCAGTCCTGGTGATAGCCGAGGCGTTCCGGTACCTGCGGAGGCAGCGCGTGGATGTGTCCAGGAGAGGCAGTGCTGGAGACTGCCTGGCTAACCCTGCTGTGCCATGGAGCCAAGGCATTGACATAGAGAGGGCACTGAAAATGGTAAGGGCAAAAGTGACACCTTAGAGCAACAGCAGGAGTTCTTTTAGTGCTTGTGTCCTGCCCCGGGTGCACAGAGCTTCTGTACTCACACAAACAGCTGCAGCTTCTCGGAGGAAACAAAGGAAAAACAAAGGTCCTGGTGAACTTCAAAGGGTGGATGAAATATATTCAACAGAGAGCAAGGCATAACATACTGGCTCTCAAAACTCTGGCCAAAATCCTTCTGGCACTGATGAAGCAGGTGCCTGATTGTCCCCACAGATCCCCTGTGACAGCCCAGCTGCCCAGGAGAGTCAGCATGAAGTGTACTGGGGGTTTCCAAAGTCAGGCTGAGCCTGCACATCCGACTGCCAGAGCTAGACTGGGTCTTTGGCAAGTGTTGTAATTCTCATAGGGATAGGTGTGTTTATGAACTTAAATGCATCTGTGCAGTTTTGATAATTTGCCAGTAAAAAGTCAACTCAGGTTGGTTTGAAACAGTGGAGAGGCTGTTGTTGGTGATAGCAGTACTGATAGACCTCAGTACCAGCCTGAACCTAGGAGCAGTTTAGCCTCCAACCAGTTCTGATTTCGGGCCTAACTTTGCATTCAGCCAGATTACCTTCTGCTTGGCCAGATTTTTATCCCTAACTCTAGTTATGGCATGGGATCCTACCTCACTTATGTCTCTAATTTTGCCGATTTATAACTCTTTTTACCTGCTACTTGTGTTAAAGCAAGTGACAACAGGAAAAATTGGCTAATGTTTTTGTAGATTTGGAGTTCGTGGAATTTTTGTTTCATATAGCCTCACATCTTGTCTCTAAACAGTGAACAGCAGATCAGTCACCAGCTCTAACAGTTTGCCTTTGGCTAGTCTAGCATCACCTCTTCCTGTACCTTCCACAGTTTTTGCTAAATATTAAAGCTAATTTGTCCCTACTGAAGTTTGAGACTGTTACCTGTTCTGCCTGAGATGACAGCTTGTTGGTGTTGATAAGTGATAAAAATACCTCATCCTTTCATACTGGGAAATAAAGGCTTTTTTTTGAGACAGAGTACTTTATACTTCCCCTTCAGATGATTCATATGAGTAGGTAATGATAATGATTTACTGTCTGTACACCCATCCATCCTGAGACCAAAGCTCCGTAAGCTGTAGAGACAAGTGTCTGTGCTCATTCAGAGAAGAGATTTGTTCCTTTCTCCTGCACTGGGTCCGATGTTTAAATAAAGCACTTCCCAGAATGAGCCATCCTGGCCTGTGCTGCAGATCACTCCCTGCCAGGTTGGGAGGGCTCCAATTGCACTAATTGTTGCTTGTACCTCTCTGGTGCTCCATTCTGTACGAGTGAACCCAAGCATGGCAGAATCAGTCTTTCTTACATTTAACATATATGCATTTAATATATGTGCATATAACATAAATGCAGCTCCCTTTGGCAGTCAGTCACCAGCTGAGTGCTAACAAATAACCTACAGCTGGAACTCAGAGAATGGGACTGGGATTGTTTTGAGCAGAACAGCTGGCTGTGTCAGAAGCACAGATAAAAAATAATGTGAATCTTTTATTAAAATATTTTTCTGTTTATTCCCTTGAGGTGCAAGTTCAAGGAATGACAGGGAACATCCAGTTTGACACCTATGGGCGGAGAACAAATTACACAATTGATGTGTATGAAATGAAAGCTGCTGGATCACGGAAGGTGAGTTTCAAGACATGGATCCAGACTTCACACCTTCACAAATATTTATTGCAACAAATCAATGAAATTCGAAAATACCAGGGATGCAGTGTAATAACAGGGTCCTGAGGAATGCCCCCTTCATTCCCTATCCCAGGAGCCTTGTTATGTTCAGTCCCTGAGCTAAACCACTCAACCTCCTTAACGTCTTCACTGGTTTCCATGCCAACTTCAAACAACTTTTTCCCTTAAAATCCTTCTGGAGTTTTTTCACTCCAAGCATACCTGCTGTCATGATCCTGTGCTTAGTCCTAACTTCTAAATTCCTCTCTGTCTTTCCCTCCCTCTCCATATTGGGCTTTGGAGCCATAGTGAAGCTGGAACCAGTGAAACCATCTGAAATTAACAGAAAATAAGTTTGGTTTTAATTAGAATTTCATATTAATTCTCTTGTCTCCTAAATAAAGGATACATCCTAAGTGGGATAGTTGCCTAGATCAGTGTTATAGAAGAAGTTTAAGGCAGATGTTCAAAAATAATTAGGTAGACAGGATCACAAAAGTACTGAGAGAAGAATGTGTGTAGGTCTCTTAAACCCCCTGTTTTCACCTGGAGATAGGTTCTTAACCTGCTTGATTACCACTGAGACTCCTTAAACATTTCTGCACATTTGATAACCAAATACCTCTGTACATGGCCCAGGCACTCAGGGAGGTGTACAGTGCAGAGAACACTGTCACTCGTGTGTTATGCACAACTACAGAAGCTGTTGTGGAGCCTGGTGATGCAGGCAAAGGTCAGCACCTGCCAGCTGGTAAAGTCTCACCTCATGCTCACAGAGGGTTTTTTGTGCCCCACACTGCAGATAATGTGCCTGCATTGCCAGCAATGTCTGTGCCTCTGCTCTAAAGTCAGCTCGGCTCTGCTGGGCCTCTATTGGATAAAAATCACAAAATCAGAGAATTTTACTCCGAATGCTGTGCAGTTTATCTTCTTGTCTGTAGTATGTTCTTATGCTGTGGATATATGGGATTTCTTTCCATACTGATGTGGATTGAGATAGGGAGAATTTAATATGTGTTTTCACTTAGATTTAGTTTGCACTGGTTTGCTCTTGGGGTTGAGAACATTGTTTCTTTAAGGAAATGGATGTAAAGCTAATGTCCCTAATGACAAAAGCAGAGAATGAGAAATGATACGAAGCCCCAGGTTTTGATGTTGCTTTTACAAGTTCAGGTAGCAGAGTCCTTGTAAAGGCATGTAATGAGGTAACAATTTCCGTTTTTATAGGCTGGTTATTGGAATGAATATGAAAGATATGTGCCAGCATTAGATCAGCTGCCCTCTAATGACACTTCATCTGTGGAGAACAGAACTATAGTAGTCACTACCATCCTGGTAAGTTTTATGTTCTTAGTGTGTTCGTGTTTAGGAGACAAGGCACGTGACTCCTGAGGTGTGTTAGACACCGTGTCAGGAGGCAGATGTTGAATACTCTGAATTCAAGTGACTGGAAAGCTCAGTATCTTCCAGAGATGTTCCGAGGGCTTGGCCCTGCGAACTTACATAGCAGTAAGTCTGCTCACAGGAGGAGCTCCCTGAGCTCACCATTGTGCCTTGCTGCTTCCCAGACACTCGAACTCAGTGAAGTTCCTCGTGTGAGTGAAGTCATTGTGCATGTGTGTAAATGAGCACAGAGATTGGCCTTTCTGCTGTGGAGTCAAATATTGCACCCCTCACTCAGGTACAGCTCCTGTAAACCCAGCCCCTGTGGACTGAGTGAGGGTGGCACAGTGAAGCCTGTAGAGAACTGGAACTGCTCTAGCCCTGGGTGAAAAGCAGCCTTTGCCTGTGCATTCCAAGGGAGCAAAGCTCTTCCTGTGGCACGAGCAGCAGCACCTGTGTCAGTGCCAACGCCTCTACAGACCTGCTCTGTACAGCATTCCTCGTGACTTTGGTGCTTTGTGCAATTCTGCTAAGCATGAGTCAATTTTATGCTATTTCCTGAAGCATTGTATTTTACACTCCTATGGATTTTGTGAGATATAATCAGCATTTCAACTAGAATTTTCCAAGAAGGCTAAGGGAATTCAGTGACAAAAAAAAATATGCTGCTGTACATTTCAACCTAGCTTCCCTTAGGCTACTTTGAAAATATCTCCATCAGAGACCCATTCTTGGCAACTGGGGCCTTAGGAAATTGTGGTGGTGGTACAGGTATTGGATATATCAGTCTTTAAACACTAAAATGTGAATTACTGCTACAATGATGCTACTTGATTGTCTAACCAGGCCTAATTCTGCAAATGGAAGTAACTGTTAAAAAGCTCTGTTGTCTTCAATGGCTCCTTACTAAGAATACAATCAATATTATGTGTGGCTGTAGGATCAGCCAAGGATTTTTATACTGCAGAAATCTGTCTTTCTAATTTCTGTACCAAAGCAGGAAATATTGTATATACTTGCCAGTAATATAAAGGATAATAACAGCTCTCATTTTGTGTGGTTTACAGCTGTATTTTACATTCATAGACTTTTGATCTTTACTTTTGTTTCAAAGGAATCACCATATGTAATGTATAAGAAAAACCATGAACAACTAGAAGGGAATGAGAGATATGAAGGATATTGTGTAGACTTAGCTTCTGAAATAGCAAAACATGTTGGAATAAAATACAAACTGTCAATTGTTGGAGATGGGAAATATGGAGCTAGGGACCCTGAGACTAAGATATGGAATGGCATGGTGGGTGAACTGGTCTATGGGGTAAGTTTCTCTTAACCTTTATTTTAATGTTCTTTATAAAAAATTATGCTCAAAGTTAATAGAGTGCAAAATAAAGATCGTCTGTTTGAATACTACGTTTAAAATTCTAGATATTTCTTTGTATTGCCACTTTTATCGTCTACTTTTCTAATTGTTTTATTGCAGGAAAGTGTCACTTTTTTAATGCTGTTCTCCAAATCAGAGTTCACAAAGTGTTGAGAAGTAGCATTGGGCAAACTTCAAATTCTTGTTTACAGCAGAATTTCCAGTTTGCTCTTCATATGCTGCTTCTTCATTTGCCAAATCTCCTTTTTCTGTATCAGTCTCTGAAGTGCTGGGGTGTCCCTCTCACTCAGGGTCTGATCTGGGTGCTGAGCCTGGCTGGGTCACTGATCCTGCTCTGTGTTTGACCAGACCCATTTAACTCCATGGCTGATTTTCAGGGTAAGAAGCAATGCAGGTGTGAAATCAGCCACATGATTTTTCTATTTAAGCCCTGGGTTTGGCTTCCAAAATCAACTGTCAGACAAAAAAA